>CM057814.1:21533274-22145170 GCA_030067965.1 Latrodectus elegans
TAGTAGATTATAATTGCGAAATAAGTTGAAAATACCCAATAAATTTATGATAATTTATCATATAATTACATCTATGTTCTGAAATATACATATGTACTGAAAATCTTCTATTTTCACAAACAAATAAAGATCATAGCATATAATTCTGAAAGAAAACATGCTATTTGTTAATGAAAGAAAAATATTACTATAATGATAATTATAATTGAAAATAATAACATAACAAAGGAATATCGAACATTTTTGAAAATAAATTTGGTATCACAGTTGAATTTTTCATCAAATCATTGATTTTATTTCAGATTTGATTGTAAATAACTATTAATAACTAACAATGAAAAGCAATATCTTCTCATTAATAGTTTGTTTCATTTTCACCAAAATACCCAATCAATGCCATATGTAAAAAGTACATTTTACTCGTAAAAATCCCTCAACTTGCTCTCTGTGCTTTAGAAAGATTGTTGCCATAGTCTTGTAAGGTTCTTTAACAAATATATACTTAAATTTTACTAACATAAATTTATTCACTTAAACAACTCAGTTCTTACTAATTAGTTACAAACACATGCCCCAGATATTCTTGACATAAATCATGACTTGATTTTGCTTTCAATTACAAATGTATCCACGTCAATGTATTTATGAGCACAAAAGAATTATTGCATTCAGTGGTGTTGTCTTAACTGAGGGTCTTGATTTCAACATGACCTGAATCGTTCATTTCAATGAATTACCATTTAGAAAAGCTTACCATATTCTTAAGGCTTTTTTTTTATTATTTAAAGTTGACTTCTAATATATTGTTATAAAATAGAATATTAAGAATATTTAGACCTCTAGTTTACACAAAATTTGATTTCAAAGTCTTGTGAGATCTTTACCATATATGAAATTGAATCAAAGACCTTACAAGATGGAGAATTGTGAGGTTTACCCACATAATCTCCAGTAGTTTCAATTATTAAAGAAATTCGCTTAGTCTCCTTTTTTTTTCCTTAGCTGTGGTAATGCATCATATTAAGAAATCTCTATTCATTTACAAAAGTCAATATTAAACTATTAATTGCAAAAATTATTGAAAGTTATTCAATTCATCAATAATTTTAGGGTACAAAATATCCCACAAATGTTAATCCAACAAATCTTCTGCGTTCAAATACTGCTAATTTTCACCATGAGACCTTAACCATATCAGGAATTTCTTACAAGAATCATTTGAATAACCATTTTTTAATGCATCTCCCACTGACACTTATGTCATTCTAGATATTTGGACATTTATATTCGATTAGAGTTAACGTTGCAGTAATGTTCCATAATGTGGCCTAGTAAATATAAATATAAAGCTACCAAAAAGTTTTAGCAAAGTGATACATAAAGGCTATCCTACATTAAAAGTTATTATAAATTCTAAAAATTAATTTTTTTCTCAGAAACTGAAAAAAATTAAAAGATGTTAAGTATGTGAACCTGCATACATATATTCAGATTCAAATACCAGCATCAAAACTCCGTGAAGTATCTATTGTTGTTGTTGTTGTTACTAATGACACATGGACAAGCCAAGCTCACTCTGCCTTGGCTATGCAAATATAAGTCGATTGGGAGCGTCTTTCGTTTAATCAGAGCATCATAAAGGTGAAAGTACGAATTTTTGCTCTTCAAATCCTCCGATAGATGCCAGCACCAGATGATCTACTCCCTCAATTTTGGCATTAATCTGAATGGGGTATAAATTTCTCCAGACCACTGTACCCATGGTAACTGCTAAATGACTGACCACAGGGCTTTCGATTTAACGAGCACGTATATGGCATGTACTCAGCGGGTCTGTCTCGGCATTGTGAAAAAAACCGATTCTTCCGGATGGAAAGCCGATACCCTAACCACTAAGCTACCACGACTCTCCGTAAAGTATCTAATGAATTAGAATACAAGTACGTATAACTTTTTAAAGTGTAAACAACTGATACTATATTTTGCGATTTTTTATTAAAATAATAGTCATTCACATACTGATATAGCTGGCAATAAATAATATTTGAGATAAGATTTTTGAATCTGATTCAAGAAGATTACAAAGCTTGAATTTCAATCTTCTATATCTTCCACTTATGTTAATAAGTGTACATATGTTCCACTTATAAAGTGTTGAAACAATAAACATAATCATAATCTATTAAAGGGTGGTAAATATGTGTTTCTTTAAATTGTTTCATTACTAATTAAATTTTAAGGAATTAATTGAATCTTAAAAATTTTTCATTGTGATTTCATTTGCTTATTTAAATTATATTAAGCACAATTAACTTATAATTATTATAAACTAAAAAGAAGAATAAAACATCACTCATTTATTTAGTGTACTTATCTATTTGGTGTTAATTGGATATTTTAATTTCCCAGTTTGCCATGTGCTGCATTTTTAAAAAGGGTGTTGTTACCTTAAACCATTTTAAAATTTTATGATAAAATAAAAGTTAAATTTTCTCATGTGAATTTATATATGTGTTCATCATTTAAAGAACATGAAAATTTGTCATCGCTTTGATACTAAAAAAATTTGAAAACAACAAATTATTCCAATATTCATTTGAAAACAACTAATTATATGACTTTTTGATTTCCAATTTTATTTTAAATAATACTTATGTAAATGTGATTGATTTATTGAAATTATTAAAGTTGATTTGCTGACTCTAATCCTTGAATAATTTATGATTAATCTTCCTTTCATATTGTTCAAAGCAACACATAACCGATAGTTAATATCATCTGAAATAGATTTCTTTCCGATAATATTTCTTAGCTATTTTTGTAATATGAAAAATAGCAACGAAATAAAATAAGAACATGACGGATTGGGAAATGAATAATATAAGTAATTCTTTGAAGAAAACTTAGATGTCTATTCATTGCATACTTTATCTCAGATATTTATAAGTTGAGAAGTTGATAATAATAAATTATTTTTTTATTAATTTCTTTGTAATTTTTCTAGGCATGAAATACCATCAGTTTAAAATGGCTCCATAATTGAAATCGTTAGAAGTGATAGGCATTAGAAAATATAACAGTGATAATTTTGTGAATATCAGTTCTAGTTAAGATAAATATTAGTTTATGAAAGGAAAGTTTACCCACAAAATTCGTATGAATTATTCATTGATGAAAATGCAAAATTACCATTTCAATTTAATTTTATTATTATAAATTTTGTTGAAACAGTTTTTGAAATCATAATAATCATATTTTATTTTTCATAATTTATTTCCTTTCATTTTTAGAAAAGATTATCCTAAGTGAATTTTTTGGTTAGAATTGATTATGCAAATCTTTCTTTGTTACATATTGATCTCTAGAGTTAAAACTTGTAGAATATGATATTTATTTTAAAATCCATATTATAATAATAAGATTTTTGCATATTTATGATTTTAAATTTTTGACCCATTGAACGCATTTCTGTAAATTTCTAATATGATGCATAGAAGCAGCATTTTTTTTAATTGTTAATAACTTTTAAAATCATAATATTTTAATTTTTTTGAAAAAATTATAATTTTGTCATATTATTTTAAAATTGTCTAAATAGTTCTTAACTAAGAACAGTGGAATTGTCTCAAAGTTCCTCATTAATGTGATTATTTCTTTAAAATATTTACGGGTTTCCTTAGTTATCATCTGGGAAAATCAGTTGAATGAAATATAACAACATTAAAATGTTTACGATAACTCATACTTAACATTTACGATGTTTTAACTTTTATTTCAGCTTAATAGTAAGCATATTTATATCACAATACTGTAATAATGAGTATTGTAAAGAGTGCAAGAATAGTATCTATTTTCTCTTGGTGAGAATCTTAATTGTTGTTAGATGTGTCTATTAATATATATTTTATTTAATTCATAATGAATTATATTATTTAACAGTGAGATATTTAATTAGTTAGGTGGTGGTTTCTATGCTACTGTTGAAACCCTAATCATACTTCCAGTAAATTATTAAGTTATTACGAGCAGATAGTTTGAATTAAAATAGTGAGATATTTCTATTAATTATAGTTGCATTAAATATTTACATTTTATTGAATTCCTACGAAGTATCTTTTAGAAGATCAACAACAGAATGTAAAACAGTTCAAATAGTCTTAAAATTAAAGATATAAGAATGTTTTTGTGCTAAACAATTTAAATTAAGTAATCAGCTTACTGCAATCTCTATATATCATTAGAATGGTATTAAAAATAATATAAATTCATGTAAAGTGATTATATTAAATTTTAATTATAAGAAATTAATACACTTAATATAATTTATCTGATAGTCATCATCAGATTACCATTTTGCATCTTGATTCCAAAAGCAGTAAAAATCTTACTGTAAAAATTTAATCACATTTGGTTTTTTGTTCTTTCTACATAAATTTCAACAAACGAAGATATTGGCTTAATGATCTAAAACTATACAAAATTCAAACACATAACTGTTTTAATAATTATAAAATAACATTAAAAAATAATTTCAGAGCAATAGAGGACAAACTGTTAAATCAATATGGTTTTGATTTATATTTTTGTTCTTTTTAGGCATGCAATGCTTAAATTTAAAAAAAAATGCTGGCAGTACCCTATATTTGAAGCAATCAAAATATATTTTTTAAAAATTTTCGTTAAAAGAAGGTAAATATAAAAATAAAGAAAAACTCATGTTTCATTTTGACTTACTTTTAAAGAAGCGTTATTGAAATAAATACGACTTTATTTCGATAATTTGAAGTATTTATTTTGATTTAGAGATTTCTTGAAAATAAATCCTTCAATTATAAAATTTGAAGGATAATTTTTGGTATTTTGCTTAATTGATTTCGCTCCTTTTTTTTTTAAATTCATATGTATTCATTTTTCTGCAATAACGTATACCTAAAACATTCTTTTCACCTTTGAAATAAATATTAATTTGCCTTTCAAAGACAAAAAATAATCTCGATTCCCAATGCTTTGTAACTTTACTGACTATGTTTTTTTCATTTTGATCGTTAAACTGAAAAGAAACATCGTTATATCTTATATGTTAAAACGCTTAATTTTTAAAACTCACCAACACATTGAAAAGTTCTCATAACCTGAGAGACAATGATCTAATCCAAATGAAAATTATGACACAGTTAGCAAATGTCTATATACATTCTATATCAAAATTCTAACTGTCCTTTCAAATAAAAAATTAATATGTCACAAAAATATAATAATTTATTCATATTTTCTTTAATGAAAGATATTTTTCGAAAAAAGAATTAAACATTTTCGCTGAAGAAGAATTTCCGTAAATGCAAATATCTTTTCATATTACTAATATATTTACTGTTCCTATTATTTTGCTAACTATCTGTTTTCTTATATTTTCATGACATAGCAAACTATATTAAGATGTATGCATTATTAGTTTTCCTCAAACCAAAGTATAAGAAATCAAAGTTTTTAACTGATGTATATTTACAAATTTATTAGTTTTTATTCTATAAATTCATAATATAGTAAATATTTAGTTGTTTACATTTGGGTATGAAATCAGAGATATTCCATGCAATGTGCAAGTTTGCTCTAGACAAAGATAACATAGATAATATAGTAGACTTTAGGTGGCTATACATTTTCAATTTTTTCAATGGAGGCTAAATAAGGTTTCATTAAAAATAGCAGAAATAGCCAAAGAATAAAATTAATAGAACACAAAAATTTAAATGAAAAAAATTAGAAATACAAAATAACAATTTATATTGTTAAATATCTACATATTACAACTACTTAATCCAAATCTTTCAAACTTTAGGTGAGTTTTTCTAAAAATGGGATTAATTAATTTTTTATAATAGGCTTCAGAAGTCATTTAGTAATTTAAATTTTAGCCTAATTGAAAATCTGATGTCATATATAATTTGGCAAATACATACATGGATATAAATGAATTACATGTTATAATTTTCAATAAGCGCCTATACTGAAAATTAAATGTATAAAAATACCTTCTTAAAAAATTCTTCTTAAAAATATACATTCTTAAAAAATTAAGGGTGATTAATCATTTGGCTGTTGTAAATACTTATTACTCAAAACATTCAATAATTGTTTTCAATTAAGAAAAATTAAAATATATTGTAATTCATCACCTCAGTTTTGGCAAAATAGTCACTAAATTATGAATTTAAAATATTTAGGTAATATAAAACTAGGGATTCATAAGTTACATAGATTAAATTGAAATTGAAGCATTTAAAAGAATTGAAAAATATTTAAAATATTTTATTTCTTATAATAATAAATACAAATTAAAATCACTAAATTTATATAAGTTAATTAAATATATAATATATAACTATACAATTTCTTTGTATAATATTACTTAAGAATTAAATAACAATTTTTAAAACTATTAATTTACAAAGACCATATATATGAATCAAATATTTAGTCATATTTAAAATATATTAATAATATGAACATATATATATATATATACATAAAAATATATTATTTTTATCATGTGCAGCACATTTTTTGCATTTAGCATCAGTATTAATTCACATCTTAGTTTCAAGATTAAATCAAATATGAATCAAATCAATCAACATAATACATAAATTTGGAAATTTTTACATAAACATAAACTTAATTTTGACTAAAATTGTTAGTTGTAAAATCGTATATTTATTAAAAATATACAATCATTTTTCTAAAAAAACAACAAATTTCCTCTATTAAATGAATTATTTTAAGCAATTCATTTTAAAATATTTGTCAATTCGTTTTGTTATTTAACGTTGCTTCATTTTGTGTTATAAAAAGGAAAATAATGCTGAACTTATTATATTCCATCGTCTTGTGGTTTGAGACAATCTTAAATCATTTTAATCAATTTAATTCAATACAGCATACAATTAATTTAGCTTTCTTTAATCATATTGAACATATTTTTCAGATATTACGTAGTAAGTCTAAGCCTCCAGTTGTTTCATTAAAATTGTTGTGGAAAACACTGTCACGAGATAAGAATTTACTTGAAATCTGAAAAGTAATTAAATTTTCGACGTTTACTGTTTGATGATCTCTGGGATGTGAATTCTCTAATTTAATAAATAAAAATCATAATTCTCGTATAAAATCTTTTCAGTGAAAGTTATAATTATTTTGAATATATGTAAGTATATAAACCGTAACTGTATAAAAAATATGAATCTGCCATTAGTAATATGGTATTAAAAGAATTTCTAATTTTCTTTCATTACGTAAACAAGATTATTTCTTATTCAAGTAATTTTTAAAAGTGTTGACTAGGTTAATTGATCCTCAAAATTTATTACTATTTCAGTTTTTCGAAAAATGTTTTTTGATATATTGTTTAATTTAATTTCTTGATCAACATTACATTTTCATCTTAATTATTTTGCATATAAAACATTTTTAGTTACTACGAAATAATAATTTGCCTATGGAATGTATGTTTTAAATAACATTTTAATTCTGGATAAAATATGGTGTGTTTATATGTTGAACAGAATTCACAAATTAAGTGTTTTTGTCAATGACTGTCTGATTATCGGGAATGCATAAAATATGTAATTATATTTTTGTAAACTACCGTATTCATGAATACTTAAACTCTTCTATTAATAGGAATTCAATTCTAATATATAATTATGTTTCAACTTATTAAGCTTGAATTATTGACCATTAATAAATCCACGTATTTGGGGCCTCTAAATGTCAAGAAGCGCTTATAAATTTTATAATTATTAGGTCATATTTATCTTTTACTTAAAGGAATATATTTGTCAATTTAAATGTCATGGAATAAAATTAACGTGAATACATATGTTTAATTTTAAACAATTTTAATAACAATTGCATGTGTATACTGTAAATAATTGCAAATATTTATCTAAATATAATCAGAATTTATAGCTATCTTTCAATTTGTATCTTTTATATTAAATATTTTATGTGGAATGAGAAAATATTTTATTTTTGAAATTTTGATATGATTAAAATATTGAAGGAAAAAATAGACTGCTTATACATTTTTAGTTTGTTTACCTACAAGAATTTGCTTAATTGAAAATAAATTTTATTTTAATATATGATTGCCTAGTTATATTGTTGGTATTTACATCATTATTTCAAAAAAACGCAACGCATTTTTTATTTCATAGCATATTTACCTTTACTTGTTAAATTTAAATACTCCGTGCGTATCAATAATTTTGTATGAACATTCATGCAAGATTTATTTTCAAAATTTTATCTGATTCTCTAAAAATATAGAAATTTTAATCTTACATATAAATTATTTCGCTAAACTTTTTCGTATCTTCAGTAACTACAGGAAGTTTTAAAAATCAGTTGTGAATTTCGAAAAATTTGGATATTTTAAAAATAGTTACGTTAATAATACATTGAAATTGTTTGAGGAAGTAGAGATATCTGAATCATTTTTAGTAGTGTATCAATTTTCATAATTTTTACTAGTGATTTTACTATAATAATTTAAGAAATTTAACTAAAAATTTCTCTTAAACGGAAATAATTTGATGCTTTGATCTTATTATATTTGTATTCCGTAAAAGAACACTTAATTTCTCTATCATTTCATCAATATTTTTAAATATGGAATATAAAGTTCTAAAAAATTCTAAGTTAAAACATTGAATGCAAAAGTACTTCATTATTTGTACCAGAAAAATGAATATAACAAGTGATCCATTAAGATAAAATTATTTTAGTGATATGCTATTGTTTCTTGGAACATAATTAAGGAGAAAATAAATTACTGTGAAACCATTAAATGTGTTCACTAATTTAATTTCTCCAATATATAATGCTTTTAACTCATGTTACAGCCTCATTTATTACTACAGGATACTCGCTTTTAAAATTTCACACAATTTTCCTATAATCAATGTTAGATTTGCATCATGTCGGTTAAGAAATATTTGTATTGTGTGTGTGTGTGTGTATGTGTGTGTGTGTATGTGTGTGTGTATGTGTGTGTATGTGTGTGTGTATGTGTGTGTGTGTATGTGTGTGTGTGTATGTGTGTGTATGTGTGTGTATGTGTGTGTATGTGTGTGTATGTGTGTGTATATGTGTGTGTATGTGTATGTGTGTATGTGTGTGTGTATGTGTGTGTATGTGTGTGTGTATGTGTGTGTGTGTATGTGTGTGTGTATGTGTGTGTGTATGTGTGTGTGTATGTGTGTGTATGTGTGTGTATGTGTGTGTATGTGTGTGTATGTGTGTGTGTATGTGTGTGTATGTGTGTGTATGTGTGTGTGTATGTGTGTGTGTGTATGTGTGTGTGTGTATGTGTGTGTAAGTAAATATTTGAAGTTTATTTTGTTAGTAATAAATGTTAGACTTGTATATGCTAAAGATTTCGCTATAATAAAATCAAGATTTCTTTATTAAAACAAAATGAATCTACTTTTTGAGAGAAGCAGCCCCCAGCAGCTCAAAGATGGTGGCACAGACTTAACCTATGTGGAAAGTAAGAAAGGCCAACAACAGTGAGCACATCGGACTTAGTGAAGAAGACGGAAGACATTATTCACATCAATCGCAGAGTGAGGGTCACACATTTTGCTCAGGAATTGGAAACATCGGTTGACAGTGCTCATTTCATCATCTGTTACGAAGTGGATTACAGAAAATTGTGCTCACAAATTGGTTACTTATTTTTTGAGTTCTGAATACCAAAAAAACAGGTTTACCATTTCCCTGGAATTCCTTCAATGGAATACATGGGTCCATCGTTTCACTTAAGTAACAAAGCAAGTGTCATACAATAGAGGCGCACATCATCGCCAGTGAGGAAACATTCAAAGTTACCTCAGCAGCGGATAATGTCCTGTATATTTTTTTCCGATTGTGAAAGACTTGTCTACATAGAATTTATTTAGAAGCATTAATGATCAGTCCAACTGCAAAATAATATAAATTTTGCTCAAAGCTGTGAAAAATAAGTGATGTGGATATTTAAGTTAAGGCGATGTGGATATTCCTCTTGCACGACAATGCAAGGCCGTAAATGGCATGCACAGCATTGGATTTGTCTCACAGTTTTAGATTTGAAGTCTGGAAGAATCCTCCATACGGTCTCTATCTAGCCCACTGCAACCTACATATCTTCGGCAAGCCCGAAGACGTTTGCATGGAAGACAATTTTCCAGTGATGACCAAGTTCAACTGTTCTAAACTGGCTCAAAAAGCAATTTTTCATCATCAGGGAATAGAGTGATTAGTGCTACATTCAGACAAATGTCTGTAGCAACGTGTAGATTATGTAAAGAAAAAGTGTATTGTATGTTTGTTATCTCATATTACAGTGCACTTCTCAGTAAGGTGTTTTTGATTTAATATATATATACATGTATATATATATATATATATATATATATATATATATATATATATATATATATATATATATATATATATATTATATATATACATGTATAATTTCATGTCTAAGTTATGAGTGTTGTGCTTATATTTTATGGCAAACACAGATATATTTTATAATTTAAACAAAGGATTGACAGTTTATTGAAAAAAAGAGAAGACTCAAAATGCTTTTCATAAATTAATTAATAGCCAATATTATACTACTTTTCATTTAAAATCATTTTATTGATATTGAAGTGGTCAAACAAGTCACTTCTCATTATGGCTTGTAATTAAGAATTCCACAATCACCATTCTGAAATGCTCATTCATTAACATCTAAGAAGGTAGCGGAGAAATACTGTTTTGAATATTTATGCATAATGAAATGTGTCACAAATGTCTCCTTCACATCTTATAAATGAAATAATTAGAATAACACAAATGCTTTTCGAGATTTCGTTATCAAATGGTAGTTACATTGTGGCTCTTCTGTGATAATTATTGGAAATGATGTAAAAATTTCTAATTCCCAAATTCTCTCTTTAATTAAAATAATTACATGAGGAACTAACACTGTGAAATAAAAATACTGAACAAATTTCTAATTGGAAAAATTAGTTAAAAGATTAAATAATGAATTTCGACTTTCTTACAGAAAAATTGCAAAACTTATAACTTTAATTAATTTATTTAACAACAAATAAGTCATCAAATAATTGAATGTTCAAAGTACTCTTGAGTTAAATTTAAATCGATCAATCTTATCTTTGTTAATTTTTTCTCAATAATATAATAAAGAAGAAAAGTCATTATGTATGTTTCTCATATATAAATAATTTTAAACAGAACATCATAGATCATAATTATGAATTTAAAATATATGTTCCTCAATCAGCAGAGATGTAGATCTTTATCAAACATCTTTTCTTTATCAAGATTTGGATATTCACCCAAATGTCATTCCACTTCATTCTAAATTTAGAATAAATATATTAAAATAAGTATAAAATTTCCCATTTCTATGAATGCTGCCATTTTAATGTTATTAAATATCTCTTAAGAGGTTGCTAGAGATAAGAGAACTTTCGTCGTATAAAATTAGATTGAAGAAATGTTATTTTAAGTCAACCAAAAACTTTATAAAAGAATATTAGTCAACATTTTGTTCTCTAATCGTTTCACCAATAAATCGCTTTATGAATTTTTTCATATTTTTAATCCATTTATAATATAAGATAATTTAAGTTTCTTTCAGCTGTTATTTATTAGATATATCAGAATTTCGATGCAAAATGTTCTTGAAGTATATTTTTTCCAATAAACCTTTTTCTTAGTAACTCTGTTGTTATTGGAAAAATAAAAAACTAAAAGAATTGCTTTAACAATCAAAATCCATGCAAGTATATATATATATATATATATATATATATATATATATATATATATATATATATATATATATATATATATATATATATATATATATATATATATATGTCCATTATGAAATTATCCCCGCATTACATCTATATATCAATATTATAATACAATATATATAAGCATTATTATACAATAGGTCACACATACAACACATATTATTCCTCTACATAATCTCCCATTCACTGCAGACATTTGTCTTTACGTAGCACTCATTGATTGATTCCTTGATGATAGAAATTTGCTAATCGTTTTTTGAGCCAGCTTAGAAGCTGTCTGAACAAGGTATTTGTTGGAATGTTGTCCACCAAAATATCCTTTGAATTTTCCTAACACATGAAAGTCACAGATCAGCAGATTGGTATTGTACAAAGTAAATATTATTCATTTATTTTGAGATCTTGTATTGTTGTGCCAGAGAACAATGACTTTATTTAACTTTCCACGTAGCTTAATTTTTCACATCTTTGTACATATTTCTAAGTGTTTCACAATGATTCAGCATTATTGACTGTGAGGTATCACTTATGCTCGGTGTTAACAACTCCTCCACAATCAAAGAAAACAATTGCAATGAATTTACCCACGGATGAGGGAACTTTGAATTTTTTCTCACAAATGATGTGTGTTTCCTTTCACTCGACACTTACTATGACACATACATGTGCAGACGAGCCCCGGACTGTATTTATAGGTTCACGGGTTTGGAATAATCACCCACCACCAAGTGCATCTTTATTTTGAACCATGATCAGGTAATGAGATCAAATCTGAACATCGTCTCCACATCCACGCCACACCAGAGGAAGGACTTTGGAAGTCATATATTAACGTGGACACGTCACCAAACCACGGAGCTCCAGCAACTCAGTGAAGGAGAATATGGCTTGGTCACGCTCCCCAACCACCCCGGCGTGCCCTCGGCTAATGATGCTTCACTTTGCTGAACTTACTGGAGGCGACGTGAAGCTACTGAGCCACTGGATCTCGGTAATGGATGATAGAATAAACACAGCCAACAGAAAATTCCAATTGCTGCGCCATGTGTGTGAAGCTCACTTTGCGATTGTTGAGAATAATTCCTTCTAACCGCTCCACCATGTCCGACGGGCTCAATGCTGTTGGCTTTTCTTACTTTTTCTCAACGCTTCAGTTTGTGCAACCTCCTTTGAAATGCTGACACCATTTCGCAATGACTGGACGTGACATTGCACGTGTTCCATACATTGCCGTTATATCATGATGTATCTCCGTATTTGTTAAGCGTTTTCCTGTCAAAAAACATACTCTTTCACGTACTTCAACGTGGGAATAAATTTGTTGCTAGCGTGGCATTTTTTTCTCATACTAGACAGTAACGGTTCAAACAATCCGAAAGTAATTGCCTCAGTTGAAAGCCGTGGAACTTAACTATCGTCATTGCAAATTTCTCTCTTCTTCCTCATTAACGGTCTGTAAGATATGTTTCTATTCATTTAATCAATAATTTTTAGATAATGAATTGTTATAAATTACGAATACATCGAAAAAATATTTATTTATTTTTAGAATAATTAAAAATGATGATAAATAATAATTTTTAAAAAACTCTCTCTACAAGATTTTGATTTGATAGTCACTTTATCGTTATTAATTCAACATTATAAGGACGAAAATATGACGAAAAGCTTAAATTTTATATGGAGTTAGAATATTTTGCTATTTATATAAAATTTATTAACTAAGACATTTTAACATGAAAAAATTGATTTATTAAAAGTAAACACATTTATTAAAAATTAGTAGTTTTTAAGCTGATTATATTCACTTTGATTTTTTACGAAGATAAAAGATATTCATTGATAAATTATTCTTAAGGTTGTTATTTTTAATTATAGATAAAATATAAACAGAATAAGGAAACATATGCCATTAAATTCGTATCGTATTGATAAATAAATAATAGCAGTTCGTATTAATAAAATTAAAAACCGCGTAATTTTCACAAATGGTAGTAATTTATAAGTACGGGAAATCGTGAAAGCTATTTGATAATCATAATGATGGCGTTTGTTGATAATAAAATTCGCCAACTAAAAATTCCTTGTAGTGTTATAGTAAGAAAATTAATTTCTTTTATAAATTTAGTTTCATAATTAATTTTTAAAATACGTTTCTATTTTTCGACGATAGTTATCAAATAAAATTTCAAAAAAATCACAGTTAAATCAAGATATACATAAATGATTTTGTGTGATTGTCTAAAATAAAATATATATACATTTGAAATATAAATTTTAGTGGAAGAATAGGGTAGCACTTTAAAATTTCAGAAATGTTTCTGCAGAGTTTAAGATGATAAAATTGTGAATGCTTAATACTGAAAGACAAGTTATTCTAACAGAAATATTCCATTCATTGCTATGCAAATTCAAGAGACGTAAGAATTTCTAAGAAAATTTCGGTCTTAAGGTAACTTATATTACTAACTTTAATGGAAAACGATTTTAGGTCAAAATCATTTATGGAACCCATTTTATAAGGAAAACGATTTGCTGTTAACAAAGTTTGATGTTTGACGAAAATATTCATCAGATTCTACAAACGTTAATCCAATTGCAAATATATAGTAAATAGTTCGCAAAATTTAAAAGAGAAATTCAAAATTGGAAATAATAGTGGAACGTTAGCTTATAAGAAATTATTCTTATAAATAGCAGTTAAAAAATCTTCGTAAGGGATTTACAAAAAGAATTTAAAAGTGAAAACTAACATAACTAAAAAACAAAAATACACAGTTGAAGTTAAATTTAAAATAGATAATAGAAACTACATCTAAAATAGCGAATATATAACAAGTAAAAAGTAAATTCTGGCAAATTGCTATGCATAATCAGGATTTTGAGTCACGCGTATCTTGAGATATTATTTAATTATATTTTTTACAATAAATTTTCTTATTGTTCTTGTACCAAATACTTTATAATAATATATAATATATGTGGCCTTCCTAACTTGTTAGCTCTCTGAAGTTAATTTATTTAAGAACGAAAATAGTTTTAAAAGTTTCTGAAAGTATTTTTGAAAAGTTACTATGTCTAGAAATTTCCTTCAATAAAGATAATTATAAATAATGTTATCAGAAATTTTTAATCAGCTAAATTAGAGTGGCATAACGTATGTCAATATAAATATTTCTGATATAATTTTAAATGTGTTTCAAAGAAAAAAATGTTTTACATAGCTTTATCTTGAATGAGTTCTACATTTTCCATTCACATACATTTTTGCAGTTGTACTCTAAACAGATATTACTTTACGTGGCTAACCTCAATGTGATCATAATATTATTTTGTGATACATAATTAGCACATTCCTTAATTTATGAGTAAATCTCAATTAGTTTACATCGTAATCAGAAGGTACATTGAATGTGAGATTAAATTTGCTGTAAATAGCTTAAACACTTTGTGATGTGTTTATTGTGACAAAAAATATTGTCACTAGATGGTAGACAATACACTCGCTTAATGTATTGAAATAAAGATAATAATTATTTAAAAAAAATATTTTAATACGGCGTCATAAATAACCATTATTTTTTATTGACAAAATGTATATGAAATTTGTGACAAATAAACACATATTAAATTCTGCATCTGTTGAAAACATATTTCATGATTTTATTAAATGCATAAACACTGTCCGACATTGAAAATGCAGTATCCAGGAGGGGAAAGAAAATTATACAAATTTCAGTGTAGACGCACCTTATCGATTCATTCAAATGATGTGAAATGTTCAACTGTTCGGAGCACGTAGGAAAAGATATCAGGTGAGGAATCGGAAGAATGGGCAATATTCGCGTCGTTATAGCTGATTAGATAATAATCTCTGAACGTTAGTTCTTGTCACAAATTACATCTTTTACTGCTAGGAATGCCCGACCATTGTCGACGGAATCGCTTCCAGAATAAACGAGTTTACGAAGGCTATGGTGATTGGAATGGAAAAGGCAGGTTGGTCCTTTCGCCAAATTACAACTGGCATACACCTGGGCGCATAAACAGTGAACCGGCTGTGGTGAAGAAGATTGGAACAGAGAACTGTAGAACTTTTAAGAGTTGCCAATTCAGCCAGAGTGACGTCAACACGCTTGGATTGACGCTTCAAATAGGAGGAGGGGGCTCTACCGAAATTCTACAAACACGTCTACCGAAATTCTGCAGAATGTACAAGAGACTCCAGATGCTCTTATATCAATTAAAACCATTTGCTATCGATTGGTTGATAATGGCCTTCTCTTATGGCATCCGTTAAGAAGACTGCCATTGACTTCACAGTATAGACACCAACGAGTGAAATCGTCATCTCAGACAGGTTACGCTTCTTTTTCTTCGGTGGTAGTCACCGCAAATGTTATATTGTTCGCATCAGACAGCATGTCGTGTGTACAGCTACTTCAGTGTACAGCTGCTTTCGTAACCACCATATTCACCAAATCTCTCACTAATCAAACAAGTTTGGAGTATGATTGGAGGCCATTCGCAGACCCTTCCCCTACCTCCTTAAAAAATAACTTCTGTAAATTGTTGACAGAGAATCAAGGGCCATTTCTCAAGACGTCATTAGTACCCTCCTTGACTCTGTGCCTAGACATTTTGCTAAGTGTATCACCGTCCATGGTGGTCCTAAATCCTACAGACCTTCTTTTCTCGCTCTGTATTATGTATGTCATTTTTAAATACAGATCAATTGCTGTTCATCTCTCTTTCTTCGACGTGGTTCATCACTTTATGGTAACTCCTTCTTGGTGTTGCATTTTCAATATCGGGTAGTGTGTTTAATAAAATGAGCGCTGATGATACATTTTTCTTGCGAAATAATAATAAAAAATTTATGATATTTGAAGAAACTTCAAATATGAAATTTTTTACAGTTTTAATATTTATTTATATCCAAAGAATATAATTATGTGCAATTATAAAAAAATGCTTGCATGAAAATAAAAGACATGTAACAAAATTTATCATTTATTTTATATCTGATTAATTTTTAAAATTATACGGATGTTTTAAGGGTATATTTTATAAACAAAATATTTAATGGAAGTATTTACCTTTATGTAAAAATTAAAATACTTATTTTCAATCCTTTCTTGAAAGACTAGTTGGCTTCATTTGTGTCTAGAATGACGTCTTTGAACCATGTAAGATTAAGAGTTTCAGGTAACTTTTTTCCCTCTTTTTTGTCGCTCGTTAATCTGGGAATTGTCTGTGCTCCTGCATATCTCCAATGAAGAAACCATTGTTGAGCTTATAGAGTAACTATAGCTCTTTCTGAAGTTACAGTTATTGTAAAGCGTAAATGTCAGAATTTCTGGGATTTATTATTTGTTATTATGCAGATAAAATTATGCAAATGAAATTTTAAAAAATCAATTTTTGCTTCTCATTTTGAGAAATACTAATTGAATTAACTTAAATATTAATTTTGTAAATTGCAATTACTTGTTATTTTTGCAATTACCTTTTTCTTGCTTAAATAAATTAATCTCGCAAAATATTTTTTAACGTATCATAAATTGGCTTTAGATTTTAAATAAACAATATATTAAATGCATCATTATGGACTACATTTTATAGTATAATATCAATCTAAATATGTAATCCTCATTCGTACGTTTGTTTGAACAAAATTTATAGTTTTCCATTTCAAAATTCAAAATTTCAATGATGAATGTCTCTATAATTAACGGCTAGTGAACTTGCAAATATTTAATATGGTAATTCTTTAAACAATACTGTTAATTTTTCCGTTAGAAGCAAAAATCCATTTATGTTTACATATTTGTTTATTATTTTATGCATTTAATAAATGAATATTTTGATGTACTTATTCAGTCAATAAAAATAATGAAAACATAAATGTAAATGAATTTATAAAGATTTTATTAGTTTTCGATAAATAAATTTAAAGTAATTAAGAAATTGAAATATATTTAACTTATTTCCTTTTGCTTGCTTACAACTAAAAGAACTTGAATCTCTAGTTTAATTAGAATTTTATTGGTTTAATTGATAAATGTGAGATAGTGAGAAGATATAAATCTGTACTGTACGACTGTACGACTATAAATTTTCATTGATTTTCACAATTTACATAAAATGTATCATAATCTGACAGGATTAAAATTAGAAGTTTCAAACTTTTTGAGACAAGGAAAAGAAAAATAGAATATTTTGAGTTCCTTCACAATATGAATTTCATATTTCTCCATAATGAAACATTTTGATGTATGTTCACATAAGTGGAAGAAACCTTCTTTTCGATAAAATAAAATAATTTAAGGCATATTAAATCATTTTATGCAATCAGTACATTTGAAATTAATAATATTTTTATATAAAAATTAAGCTCTACAGAAATATATGATAATAATTTATTGTTAAATAACAAATTTTGATACATTGGAATATTAATACTTTAATCAAATTTGATATTTGAATTAACTTTGGGCCTGAAAATAACTCTTAGAAGTAAATTACGTTGAAGCGAAAATAAAGCAGAACAGTTTAAAGAAAATAACCACAAGAAAGAAAACAAAATTTAAGTCTATAAACAGAATATTTGGTTTATGGTTCAACATTTGCTCATTCAACGGCATCTTCTTAAGAGTCTTCCTAAAACTATAATCCATCTATAAGGAGAAATAATTGCGTTTGGTACTATTTTTGTCGAACATAATAAAGAGATTTTAGATAAAAAGTGCGAAAAATTATGTGCGTTTCAGTTCTTTTTCGCAATAACGATTTTTAATGGCATTACTTTTAAATGATATTTTACAATTTTGCTATAATTTTCTCTAGATTTAATTAAACCACTTTTAAAATGACTCACCATTTTATTTATTCTTTACATTGTTGTTTTATTAATTCAGCATTACATTCAATTATATTCAATATTAATTGTTTAATATTGAAGTATAATACAAACATCTAAAAAAATCAATTCAATTTATGTTAATAGAGTCTGTTTCCTCTGTATATTCTTTGAAAAGAGGAAATATAATAAGGCATTTAAAATTGAACGTAAGAAAGATATTTATAAAATTGCATATTTGTAACTGAATCAAAGCTTATGTAAAATCAGTTTTAAGCATCTTTTAAGGAAATGTAGATTAACGCTTGATTTAAAATGTGTACATATATAATTATTAATCTTAACTTTTATAAATTAAACTAATTACACACTAAATTTATTTCTGAAAGGAAGGCGTGCCACACATGAAAGAAATTCCTTTAAAATAAATTGCTTATAAGCACCATATTAAATAAAACTGTGATGTACTTCGTCTTGAACAACATACCAATAAAATTTTGACACAAATATTATGATTTATGATGTATCAAATAAGAAAATATGTAAAATGAAAGTTTAGCTCAAAAATTACACATAAAAAATATCAATAACGTATTTACAATTACAAATATAGTTCAATGTAATCACTAAAAAAACCTTTAATAAGAATAATACATATTATATTTTACAATGTATATTGCAACGTCAGAATGTTAATTTAAATTAGAAAAAGAAAATTTTGATATTTAAGCTAAAATAATCACGACAAATTATTTTTTATGTTACTTAATTAATTAATTAAATGTTACTGTAAAAGATGATTTTTTTTTAAATTTTCGAATTCAAAAGATATAGCTGCTTCTGATTTAAATTAGATTTTAAAAAATTCTAGTCTACCACAGATAATTACATACGAGATATCAGTACAATCATTAATGCAAGGATGTAATTTAAAAATGCCTATGATAGTATTGACGAAATGTTTTGGATATAATATAAGAATCTTTTAATGATGGTATTATTGATGATGATTCCTAATTTTAATGTATTTATTACTTTTTATATAAACTCCATTACTATTTTTTTTTGTTTTTAAATTTCAGAACATCAGCAGGAAATTAGAACAGCAAAATCATAAATTCTGTGACATTACTACCGATAATTGTATCAATTTATTGATTATTTCCTATTAAATTCAGAAATTTCATTCATTTATTGCTTATTATAGAAGTTAATAAAACGTCATGTATATTCATGTTTCTGTTTTCCAATTTAGGGAACGAAGTGTGTTCTTAAATATTCAGAAATAGACTTAAATGACTTATTTGAATTATTATGCGAATGTATGAGGGTATAAAAATAAGTTAATAAATTTCAACTCAATCAAAATTTACTTTTTTATCAATGTTCATGACGATGATTTATATGACGGTTACTCTGAATTTTTTAAGATACGCACAGACGAGAATTTACAAAATAAAAATAATGGTTTAATTTTAAAATACAAAGTATTTTAACACAGAAGGCGATTTTTTACTGACTTGCTTCAACTTGTTTAGCGTAGAATAAATTTTAAACAGAAGAGAAAATGGAGTTGACGTGAAAATATTTTCGCGCTTTGATTTTTTACGATTTTAAAGCAGGATTAAATCAAGAAGAATGCGTTAAAATTAGCATTTGCGGTTGCAATTAGCATTTGGTAATGAATCTCTAGCTCGTGCTACTGTATTCAGATGGTTTAGAGAATTTAAAAGAGGTCGCAATTTTCTTCAGGATGAAGAACACACAAGGAAGACCGCCGTCGTTAGTAATCCTGGATAGTGTGTCTGCCTTACGAAAAATGTTAATGGGTGATAATCGCTGTACCTATCAAATGATACAGAAGGAACTTAACATTGGATCCGCAGCCATACAAAAAATCACTCATGAAGAATTACATATGAAAAAAGTAGTTTGCCGTTGGGTTCCCTATAATCTAACTGAGCACCAAAAAGAGGAGAGTGTCGGAATCAGCAAAGAAAATCTTAAATTGCTAACTGATGGTGGCCACCGCATCATTTCTAAAATTGTAACTGGTGATGAAACGTACTTACCGTTTATTGTAGTTCCAACACGTCAAGAAAGCAAAGTATGGGTCTTTGAAGATGATCCCATGCCGACAATGGTAAAAAAAACAACGCGCATTGAAAAAAGTGATGTATGCCGTTCTCTTCAATAGTACGGGAATGGTCAAAGCCATCAAGTTGGAAGGACAGAAGACATAAATAGCAAACTGGTATACCACTAAATGTCTTCCAGAAATTCTACAAGTACTGAATGTTAGGGGATTAATGCTTCACAATGATAATGCATCTTCACGTATAGCCGGATTGATAGTTGAGTGTCTTAAACAACAACAACAAATTAAAGTGATCAAACATCCGCCGTATTCACCTGATCTAGCTAAGTGCGACTTTTAGTTATACTTTAATCTAAAAAGAACTTACGTGGACGTCGTTTTTATTCAGAAGAAGAGATTGATATGGTTATAAATGCCTTTTTTTCATCTATTACAAGAAATGAATGGCCTGAGGCATTTAATTTGTGGAAAATTCGTCAACAAAAGTGTATTGATGCTGGAGGAGACTACTTTGAAGACATCTAAAATTTTATAAGATAATTTTAAAAGCCTAGTTGTATCTCAAAAATTTCCGAATGACCCTCGTATAACATCAAATTTACAAAATTAAATCAGTAATCGTTAACGAGTATTTGAAAGAAAAAATTAGTATTGATTGAATTATTACCTGGTGAGTGTTTAACATACACTCATCAAATTTAAACCATTTAAGGTTCTTTATTAATTATATTTGTCTTACGCATTAATTAAAAATTAATGTCAAAATATTAAAATTATTTAAATGTATGATTACATCTTAATGTAATTTTAACACTTTGTTAACATTTTTATTCCTTAAGTATTTTTTGACTATTCAAAATTTAGAACTATATTTTTAAGCATTATGTGACTGGATGATTAAGACTACCTTCAAAATATTTTTCTTCTAACAAAACGTAATTGGATACAGAGTAACATTTTAAACAAAAAAGGATCCCAAATAGAAATTAATTTATTAAGTTTAACTGTTATGTTGGGACAATCTTCCAAATATCTTCTGTATTCTGATGTAGTCTGGGTTATCTTCATTATCATTTATTAAGTATTTTGAAACTTCACTTTTATGTTTAAAATTAGCTGCAAGCAATTTTTTTGCTATAAAATGATTAATTTGTTAATGGTCTACACCCACGATCTTATTATCTGCAGACTTAATATCTGTTAACTAGAAAATAATTTAAAATTTGTTATTAAATGACAATTTTATTTATTTTTTTTTAATATTCCTACAATCAATCTTATATTTTCAAAATAACAATTTCTTCTCACGCGCATTAAATATGAATCTATGAACATATGATTGCTTAGTATTTTCTGTAAATGTGCATACTATCTTTAAATACCATACATCGTGCATACAAAGCTAAAATTGTAAGCAAAAATATAAGATTAAATAAATTTTGAAATTTATATAATCTTATATTTTAACAATTTATTTTTTTATTATTTTGATTAAAACAAATCTTTTGTGAGTAAAAAACATTTTTATAAAGGATCAAACAAATGATAATTAAGATAAATAAAATTATACAAGATCTAAGATAAAATACGTTTCAGATTATAAACTGAGAAAATGGTTTGATATTTTTATTTTAAAAGAATCTAAAATATAACATTTATTAAAGTATATATAAAATAGCCATGTTACTTTTTGTAGATAACTCTATTTACGCAGAGATAAACATTATTGTCGAAGCAATTTTTTTTAATCACAATACAACAATTATTACGAGTTCTGTACTTTTCATACAAATTCAGTAAAACAATTACTTTCGGAATGTAATCATGTAATTTATATTAAATAAAATTAACTAAAATCACTTAATTTTTTCAACCAACAAATTCATTAAATATCAAATAAGTAACATTCTACAAGATATCATCGTTTGAAATTTATCTTAAATATATTTTAAATTGTCATATAATTTTCAAATAATTGCTAACTGTACAGCTAATAGAAATTTTTAAATAACTTGTTTAAATATTAATTATAATTTTTCTAAATAAGAATTTACTTAAATATTCAATTTTTCTACAAGATTAAATTCATTATCTGTAAAATTGTATTTAAAGTTATTTCTTTTATTTATAAGGGAATATTTATAGGAAATATAATTCTCATTATTGAATAAATCTGCTTTTATCTTTATTTTTTATAAAACAAAAAAAGGTTAATAATTCTGTCAAAATATAACTTTAAAATATCAAATATGTAAATTTCTTTAAATTATCTTAATTTTTTTCAATTTTTAACATGAAAAAGATATATTTTACCTGGAAGAGAGTAAAATATTATTTAAATTCAGCAAGAAAGAATTTAATAAACAAGCATAATAAATTGACAATTCATTTCCTAATAATTTATTCTTCTCAAGCATTTTAATAAAAAAAATATATTTATAATTACTTACAAATCTTTTCAAAGTTGTTTCCTTAAGAATTTTCATTAAGATTTCAAACTAATATTTCCTTTCCTTTTCAATGTACAGTTAATTCTGCATAAACTGTTTAAATGCGTGAAACTTTCACTTTTATTTAGTCTAATTTAAGATACTTTATATATATATATGAAAAAACCAAAAGCAAATTTAAAAATGTCATTGCTATTTATTCAATTAACTGAGTAATAGACGTAAATTAAAAAGTTACCCAATGATATCCAAGCAAATATTTACATAAAAATTTACTAGTTTGTTCAAATTAACTAATAAGCTTATGCAAATGCTTATAAGTCCGTTAACAAATATCAAGATAATTACTACAACTGAAGAAAAAACAAGTTTTAAGAAAAATAAAAAATTGTTTTAGATGAACTGATAACATACATTTCAAAATTTTACATCTTCAAGCTTCTCGAAGCAATTTGAGAGCAAATAGTATTTTTCATTATTCAATATTTTTTTAAATATTCTTTTAAAAATAATAATATTATAACTTGTTTAAATATTAACAAGTTATAATATTATTATTTTCAATATATACAATAATATTTTTACTGCTATTTAAACAAGAAAATTAGTTTGATGAATCTTATGAACATCAGTTATTTTTTAAACTAACTTTATTAGAGGAGTCCGATGGCTTAGTAGCAGCATTTCGCGCTCCCAAGGAATAAGTTCGATCCTCAAGCTGAGCAAGTACTCAGCTCGAGGATCGAACCTATACCTTGGGAGCGCCTTGAGTACGACTCAGTATTTCATCCCAAAAATGGGTCGATAAACTCAGTACCAAGCATGTTTGGGAACTAATCATTGGAGGCTGACTACCTAACTGGGATATATGCTGTGCACCCCAGTACGCTTGTCATCAAAATAGTTATGAGCAGTGTAGGCCTTGGCCCACATGGGCTGTTGTGCCACGGAGTGTAGATATCTGTATTAAAAGAAAAATATTTATGTACTTGAAAATTGAATTTAAAATGAATTTTTATCGTAATTGCTTGCAATAAAAAACAGTAAATCTCTTCAGCTAAAAATGTTAATGCTTCATTTTATATCAGATCTCTTGATATTCATATATATAAATCATTTATAAAATCATTAAAATGATTTTTGTATGTTTTATACATAAAATATATTTATAATTAAATCATTTATTAAAAGGTACATGCTATATCATATGAAATGTTACGATCATAAATGCAGTTGATTTCCACGAGAACTTACGAAAATACTTCTTTCATTTTGGATGAATGAAGTATTCTCTTAAGTTATCGAAATGTGTGTATTGTGTGAAAACAAAATACATTTTTAAATTGAAGTATGTGAAAACAAAATTCATATGTAAATTAACGATATAACTCAACATTTCTTGAAAAATATAGTTTACTAAAAATGTCAGTAATTAAAAAAGTTATATATGCCGTTCAACGACATAAGAGTTATATACAACAAACATATATTTTAACAACACATAAACCGATTTCTTTTTTTAGAAAATTACACTGATAAAGAAGATATTTTTCTCTTATTCTTTATTAATTCCAGTGTGTGTTCTAAAATAAATCACTCAAATACGGTTTCAACATCATTGTATTTGCTGGTACATAAATATAAACCGTGAAAATTCAATTTATTGATTTATTTTCAATTTATTTTCCTTAGTACATAAGTTTTATCAAATAATATTTGAATTATTTAAAAATAAAGGGACAGTAAATTTTTCTGGGAGTTATATTCTTGACGAATCCTACATTTTAACCAAAATTATCTAATAATTTTTGCTTACATATTTTTGGAATAAACAAGGAAAAAATAATTTGATTTACATACGTAAGTAATTTTACACATGACTGTAAGACAAAATCTATTGACGAATTTTCACTTTAAGTACAATTAAGTCGTGATATAAACTTTCTAGCTAAATTTATAATAATAAAAAGGTAAGGCACACATAAAAAAAAAACTCTAAAAGTAAAATTATAGTATCTATGATAAATGAACATTTTAATTTCATGCAAAACATTCTTATATTATCATCTATTATATATATATATATATATATATATATATAAAGGTACTATTTTATTTATGATTTGAATAAAGCAATTAAATTTTATTTTTAATAAAAATGTACTTTTAATTCAATTTTTTTTTCTAAAAATATTAAGTAATTTAATTGGACGCTGTATTTTTCAATATGGGATTAAAAAATATATTAATGTAAATTATTAAATTTTTTAAAGTTATTTACCTTTTATACTCTCGTGTGTACAATTTAATTGTGTGCAACTTTAATTCTCTAGCTTATTTGAACCTAGCATACCTTTTAACGATTACTGAACAATTGAAATTTTGCAACACTTTACTGATTTATTCAACTTTTATATTCATTTATTTATAATCTCTATCAAAACCCTTTTTCATTGTTATATTAGCTTAATACATGTTTTTATAAAATTTGTTTTTTGTATCACACACACACACACACACACACACATAAGTAAGGGGAGAGTAATAGTATCTATGGGTAAAGTGCTCTTAAAACAAAAATTTATCCGGAACAAGATGCAGTTTACTGTTAAATGGATTTTGTCAGACAATCTAATGTTTCTTCAAAGTAAAGAGAATTCTATTTATTTTACTATTAAGATGATGGTCAAAGTAAAAATGTTTCATATTAGATTACTGAAAAATAAAAGAATAATAAATATGAAAAATTTATTTAGACACTTAATAATTTTTCTTTTTAGTTTTTTATGTATTCAATAGATTTTGCTCATATTTTTAGAGTTAACAAAATTGTCATATAAATTTTTATGCTACACATACCATAAAATTTCACATAGTATGTTTTATATTTCTAATAACATTTACCATAATGGTTATAAAAATTATATATATCATAACTGTAGAAGAATATTTTTTATGTTTTTACTCTAATGTTATGTTTTATTTTGGTCTCTTTTATGAAGCTGTTGATTTTGAATGATTACGGCCAAACGGGTTCAAATCATAGAGCGGATCTATAGTTCAAGTGGGCTGTGAACCACAGCGAATTTATAATGTTAAAAACAATCAAAGGATAGTGTCAGTCATTTATAAAAATTAATGGTATAGGCAAATCTTTTGTATAAAATAAAAAAAGAGTTACAAATGAAATTTTTTATTTATTTTCATACTTGGCTGTAGGCAAATTGTGAGTTTGATCGTGAAGATGACGTTTTAAAAGCAGTGAATGAGATTTGGGTTCCAACTTAATCTAAGACAAATAGAAAAATTACTGCGACATTCAGTTAGCGTGTTATTTTGAGAAGTGTGATATGTCAATGAAGTCATTTAATTGAATTTGAAGATTGGAATGCTGTTGACCAACTAGAGGAGAGCCAGATGCAATCCAAAATACCAAAAGCCAATATAATTGCACAAATTGTAATTTCTAGGATCTTTCTAGGATATAGGTTTTTTATAAGACTAAAAATACAGACAAAAGATAGCAAGCAAGATCGTAGACGTGAAATAACACCAAGTGAAAATTATTATTTAACGCTAATTGCTTGGAGAGACCGCATAAAGAATGCCATTGTTCTGCAACAACACCTTCACTCGGCTACTGGTTCCACAGTTTTGACAAAAACAGTGTGTAACCACCTTCAAACTGTAGAGTTATTTGCTCACCAACCAATGCTACCAACTCCGTACTGTACCTTGAGGTTAACAGGTTTGGAATACTCGCCAATCACCAAGAGCCTCGTAATTTTGAACACGGTCAGGTGACCAGATCATACTTGAATAGGCATCCTATTCTCCGCACCCACGCCACATCAACAAAAGCATTTTGGACTTCACAGATTAACGTGGACATGGTGTGATGTTAATGGCAAGCCATCGTTGCATCTGCAGGTAGTCGATAACTGAGTATGTAAACTAAAAAGAAATGAATAAGTTTCTTTTCTTTAAAGTACCCTGTTTTCTCTTCATCCTGAAAACATCAGTATTTTCATTTGGAGGTAACATGACACAAGAAATAATCCTGTGGTCATGCACGAAAGTGTCAGATTTAATACTGGAGGTGTCATGGTTTATACTGACATTTCCTATCATAGTATCACTGTCTTCTATATCATTCAATATAGAGATCTGACTATCACCGATATTGGGATGAGAACCTCAGAGTTATTTTTATCCCTTACGCTGAGCAATTGGAGAATATTTCATATGTCATGGATGACAATGGTAAGCCACTTCCTGCTAAGTTGGCGAGTGATTTCCTATTAAAGGAAAGAATTATACGAATGGAGTTATATGTTCCACAGATATAATCCCAATATAGCATGTTTGAGACACTATAGGCTAATTTGTTGCTGGATTCTTAACACCTCCACAAACTCTCCAAGAATTTTAAAAATCTATTACAAATGAGTGGAACAAAACACCCCATTACATTATTAGTAGTCTTATTGACGTAATAACACAAAAGATTACAATGTTGCTGATTTTCTGGGAAAACAATACCACCACTTTATTTAAAATACTTTTCTTTTAAGGACATTCATTTTATATTTGCTTTTCTCATGTATACAAATTATGTATTTTCCTTTTGACATTAATGCCTTATAAAATGTAATTTTTCTGCGCTAGAAGTGAATATATATATATATATATATATATATATATATATATATATATATATATATATATATATATATATATATATATATATATATATATATATATATATATATATATATATCATATAGCCCACTTAACCCATCATTAATTCATCAATCATCCAAATAATTCTCCAATCCAATAATTCTGCAAGATCAACCCACAACCATAATATCCTTTGTTTTGATTGATGTATATGCCCAAAGTGAGATTCAAACACATGAATTACTGAAATAAATAACATAACAGTAACACTTCTGCAACCAGGTTGGTACTGTTGTAAGTAGAATTGATTAAATCATCCATACATAGAACTCCTTTATTACAGTAACATTGATACGACATAGTTGAGATTATATTTTTAACTTTCACACAATAAATAATTGAGTATCATTGCTTTAATTTAGAATTTTTACAAAATGTTTGTGAATATTTCAATAGGGTGATAATTAAATAATTCCAATAGTTTTGGGTTTTTTTATTTAAGAAAATTTGGTTATACAATGAAATATAAGAATAGAAAGCTAATTATTTAATTCAAGTACTTTGAAAATACAAATTTAAAGTTTTACTGCATTATTTGCACAGTTTATTCTGAGAAAAAAAAAAAAATATATTCTTTCAGATTTAATTCAATCAATAAGTTTATTTTTTAATTTACGTAATACATCCTCATTCTGCGTTTCTTATAAAATCTATTAAAATAATTTAATATTAAATAACTTTCTTTAAATAAAAATATTTTATATTCAAATATTCCCAGCTGGCCTTTTTTTTTACTTTAGAATTTTCAGATTTTACCAGTAAAATTTCAAATATATTTTCATATAATAATAAAAAGAAAATGAATGCCTCTCTCTACTTTTATATACATGTTATCAATCTATTTTGCTTCTTGAATAAAAGTTGAATTCGCAGTTTCAGAAAAATTTATTGAATCCATTTCTATATAAATGGTTACACATATTTCGTATGGGATTTATATAATTCGTAGTATATTCAAATAATAATTCTCACATTGGCTCTTGACTGGGTAATTTTAGAAACGATTTTACTATGGAAATAGATTTCTATTCAAAGCTATAAGCTTCACGTAAGTATTTTAAGAAGGTAACTCAATATAGAGGATATAAAATGTCACATTGAATTTATGGAATAAAAGTAAAATACTTTAAAAAATAAATACAATTTTAAATTCTATTATATTTATGCATAATTTATATGTAAAATGAAAGAATATATTAAGATGAAAAAATAAAATTAAAATCATCAACTTAATAATTATATTTGATATTTATTTTCTTTAGTAATACTTTTAATACATGAAATTTTTATATATATTCTTATTTAAAATAATGTCTTTTATAACTATAACTTATCCTATATTTAAAAAAGTTTTTATTCAACAGCTTTTAAGCCCTTAAAATAATGATTTTATTTAATGCTGAGAATTTTGCTCCATTTTAATGAAATATTTTGTGTGATTCATAAATATATAGAAATGCCAAAATTTTCATTTTTTTCTCAATATAACGTTAGAGTGTTACAAAATAATTTATAGCAACTTTTAAATTTTTTTAAAACGTACTTACTATACAGGTATATTTTAAAAGGATTTTCATTGCTTATTTAACATTTGTTTTTGCTAGATAATAGGAATTTTATGATATCATTGGATTAAGAGAATCGGATTAAAATTTTCTCAGTTATTTCTTCACAGTTACTAAGTTTCAGAGTTAATATAATTAAAATATCAAAATGTTATTAATAACGCTAGAGTTTTATATACTGTGTTTATAAAAGATAAAATATTAATAGTTATGTAAAACATTGTATCAAGCTTGTGCGTTGTTATGATAAATTTTATCTAAGTATTAAAATATAAATATTTGAAGGAAACTTATTATTAATATCAGTATGTATTACAATACGAAAAGAATAGAACTTAAGTACAAATAAATTTAAAATTACCCATAAGAACTAAGAGAAAAGATATTTTGTTACGATATAATTTTTTTCCTTTAAGAGTTTAGGATTAGTACAAGAACTCAGTTAAGATATTTAGGGAATAAAAAAAGAAATACTATTATATTTTGCCCTTTTGGTCTGGTTGGTTAAGATGTTTATTTTCATAATAGGAAGGTCGAGTAAGCTCGAAAACAAACTCAAATAAAAATCCATCGTGTTCGCTAAAAGTGGCTTAGGCACGTTAAATATATCGTGGTCGAAGTATTAAAATATAAATATTTGAAGGAATCTTATTATTAATATCACTATACATTAGATTACGAGAAAAGAATAGAACTTAAATACAAATGAATTTAAAATTACCCATAAGAACAGAAATTACCCTTAAGAGAAAAGGTATTTTGTTACGATATAAATTTTTTCTTTTAAAAGTTTAGGATTAGTGCAAGAACTCAGTTAAGATATTTCATGAATAAAAAATAAGTAAAATACTATTATATATTTTGTCCCCGTTGGCCTGGTTGGTTAAGATGTTCCTTTTCATAATAGGAAAGTAGAGTAAGCTCGAAAAAAGACTCAAATAAAGATCCATCGTGATCGCTAAAATTGGCTTAGGCACGTTAAATATGTCATGGTCTCTCTGGGTGTGGCAAGCCAAGGGTGGGGTTCTTCTGCTTGGCCCCTCTTCTAAATTAAGGAGACCCGCTTTTCGGGCTACAATATCACAACTACTGAATGTTCACTGTATAAGATGTCATCTCGTCCGTTCTTTGTATTGCTGAAAGGAGAAACCCCTAATAGCCGGACATTAACATCAATTATTTTAGAAATAATCAGGGATCATTTGCAATGCAATAATATAATTAATTATCTAGATATTGTAAAAAAAAAAGTATATAAACGTCAACGTCATTGAACTGTCCTTGTGAACACTTGTTTCGCAAACGTTTCTGTTTCTGACTTTTTTTTTTTTTTTTTTTTTTTTTTTTTGCAGTATCTTTGTGATTTGTTACACCCTAAAGGTAATATATATATATCTCATCAGGACTATTAGTGTTAGTATATATCTGGGTTCTCTTGAACAATATTTGTATGTGAGTGTTCTTAGCAAATCTACCCTATAATTTCTACATATAATCGTGATCAACACAAGCTCCAATGCTTTGATTGGATAAATTGCAACCTCTATAAATAATGACCCGAGTTTTATCAATATGAAAAATGTGCTGGTAAGTATTTTGCTTTCTTACACAAACCATGTGAATAATTTTCCTCGAGGCAACACATTCACAATCAGTTTGCATGTGAGAAGTCTGAGAAACAAATATCATGTCTTCATAAAATCTCATTTTTTAAACATTGATAGTGGCACTTAATTTACATGAATACGCTATTATATATTATTTGAAATATTGTATTTTTGAGAAACAACATTTATAAGAAACTTTGACTTATGTTTCCAGAAGTACTTGCTTAGTTATAAAAGCTAAATATTAAATTAAAAGGTTTTATTAATTTGGAATATAAATATGCGTTTTAAAACTGTAAGAAATTACCAAAAAAGCAAATGAATGGATTCTGTAACAAAACTTAACTTAAAAAAAAGCTATAAGCAGCTAGTTTAATTTTCATGCATGCAGTATCATAAACTTGTGAATTTTATTATAAATGTTGTTTGCAGATAAGTTATACAAGTAGCGCTTATTATTAATTCACCAGTTTATATCATGTTTCTTAATTACAACAATTTTCGAAAGTTTTCCTTTAGGAAACTAATTACTTTTAATAAAAATATTGATATACGTTAGTATATATAACTAATGATAGTTAATTTTAAGAAACTATATCACTTTCTGTGAATTTCTAAAACTTATTATATAGCAGATACTGCAATTAATATTTTCATAAAAACAAAAACTGTCAAATGTTCAAATACTGGTTGCATTTTTACGATGATAATTTAATTGATCAAATGTGGATTTGAATTTACTAAAAATAAAGTTTGCTCAAATTTATATCTACTTGTTTCTTACTATCATAATAAGACAATTAATTTTTTCAAAATATTTTTAAATTTGTAAATTAAAAATATTTTGAGAAAATTTATATTTAAAATATTTTATTTTTATTTATACTAACTATTTTTTTTACCAAAAATAAGTATTTTAACAGTGCCAAAATTAATTCCAGTGTTTTGACAAACATTTATTAAGATATAATAATTTTCTATACTTCATATATTTCTTTCATATTTATAAGAAAATATTTCAATGCAATAATATTTAATGAAAAAAAGTATCAGTTAAAAATATATTACATGAAAATTTGATTTATAATATTCACAAATATATAGAATGAAATATCAATCATTTGTCATTAATGATGATGTATTTCTGGATCTTTACAAATGATGAATTTCTGGATTTTTATTAAATTTGAATAAAAATATTGCATTGCTTCACTTTATATGTAAGATATATTACATTGATTCAGATACATTCAGGAAAAAAAATTGAAATTTGTTATGTGTGTTGATATATTTGTCCAAATATAAATTATTTAATTTAACATATTACTAGTCATAAAGTGGTTGTTTCTTTCGTTACAATTGAGATCCTGAGTACATCGTATTTATTACGATTCTTATTAGATTAAGATGTCTATGACATCAGATGACGTTGCTTTTACGTCACATGATATTGAAAAGGGGTAGTAAATCAGACCTGTCGACGAATTTGCCGCCTGCCCTCAAATCCCATTCTTCAAGCAGCAGCAAACAAGGCAAAGTTCATTTTCAAATTTCTGAGAATACTGTCGAAGTTGATCATATTAATATACAGATTTCTCATATAAAGCCCAAAGCATCGATTTAAGAAAACTTTTTTCCATTGATTCAAGCCATTGACACATGGACAATAGATCAAGAGTAAAAGCAAAATGAAAGAGAGAAAACGTCCCCTTTATAGTTAGTTTAAATAGGTAAGAAAGATTTATCATAATAAATTTTTAACAAAATCACACACACACACATCATCACAATATTCTAAACAAATAATTGCAATGTTTATAAGCAATCTCTTTTGAATTTTAGAATATTGGCTTGCTTACGATGCCTATAAAAATGTTTATTAACTTTAATTGAAACGGAATATTTTTCATTTTTTTATTAATGACTTTGCACATCTGAACGAAATTTTGCATATCACTCATTTCTTCTACATTTTATATAAATAAGATATTTTGGTCAGCTAATGTGAGATTAGATATGTCGTATTTTTTCCATATTTGTGTAGTTACATATAATGTTTTTTTCATTCGAACATTTCAATAATTTTTTGCCTTCGCTTATCTCATTCGTAGATCATGAATCATTATAGCTGTTATTATATCATTTTTTTATCTGTTATCATCATTATATCTGTTATAGCATTATATTTGTTATATCATTCTATCTATTATTAAGAATAAAATTTCTTGATAAATTTATAAAATGTTAAAAACTATAATTACTATAAAAATTAAAAAAAATAAATAAAAGGATTTCCTTAAATTTCTTATGATCTCCAGAGTTGAAAGAATATATTGATTACCAAGCACCATCAGCCTATTTAATAAAATATATTTTTATTTTATATCTTACAGCAGAATCTGTAATTGTTTGGCAGTGTTATCTACATTTTTTATCAGAAAATAATTTCAAAATATTTACAACTATTTCAATGTTAAAAGTAGTAATGTATTATCCAAACATTTTATAGCCAAGTGAAATTTTATTTACCACTTTTTGCTGAAGTAATCAGAAATTCATTAAATTATCAAACGTTAGCCAACTGTGTGAATGTAAAAGTATTTCCAATTTGTCATTAAGATACTTACAAATTGCTCAGTCAATTTTTATTGCCAAAAAATATCTCTTACATTTTTTCAAATTTTAAGAAATTCTTAAAATTTGAAAAAATGTGAAGAAAAAAAGTGGAATCAACTTATATCTTTGATGAAACAATAGATAAAAATTATATTTAATTCCTATTTTAACTCATTAAATATAAATTTAAAATTCGCATGCTCTAAAAGTACAAATACGAAAAACAACGAGAAATTAATGAATAAAGTGCAAGTGTCTCTGCAACAATTGGACCGGAACTGCAACATTTGGTGACAAATTTTTTACCTAAAATAGTTGAGTAAATGCTATCAATTACATTTTAGAGGACGTTGTTCATTTCTTATAAAGTTTTTCTGATTGAATATAATCAATCCGTTCGTAAATGTGCAATTAATGGGAGATAAAAATCATCAGTATCCATGGAAACATAGCAATGACTTCTTTAAACATGTTTTAGAAAATGCAAACAATATTGACTATTTTTCTTTAAAATGAAATATTTCACAATTGCAGATTATCCTTCACCAAAAGTAAATTTATATCCATCATATTTTTTATAAATATATGAATAGCTCCTGCTGTAATTTACTTTTACTCAAAATCTTACATATAGATATCAATTCACAAAAAATGCATTAGAACAGAAATGCCAATTCTTAAAAATGTGAAAAAAAGTTTATAAAATTATCCGTTATTCTTTTGCCACATTTGAGACGCTTAGTGATATGATTAAAAGTTTGTTACAAAGGATAAAATTCTAAGTCTATGACTGCAGGAATACCATCTAGTGACATTAGAGTTAAGATAAAAAATGTAAAATTAGCTAAAAATAGAAATTTAGAAATTTGCAGGAAATATTCAAATAAATAAAACGATTATAAATAAAAAATGTTTAAATTCTCTTAAACAGTTAAATTTTAATTTACGAAGCGATTTTCTGGCAGCTAAAAAATACCTTTATTTGTTAAATAATTTGGAATTTTACAATAATCAAGAGTTTTTTTTTATTTTCATTAATATTTTTTTTAGTTTCTCCATCAATTAGTTTCCAAGCTCTAACTTACAGCACCTCTTTTCTATTTTATTTGCAAGCTACTTGTAATTATTCTGCTTCGCAATGGATCTTTTTCCTTCTTCGTTTTAGGGTATAAATACCCTAAAACGCCTAAAATACCCGCCTTTCAACTCAAACTGCCGATTGCCCTCAGAGAAAGCAAAGTATTTCCTTTTAAAAATATATATACAATTTCAGAGAAAAAAAAAATTTTTTTTTTCATTTTTCTTGAACTGATGAAATTTCAGTTTTCGTTTTATCTGATCAGAAGCCCGAATGGATCCTGACTCATATTCTGACAACCGTTTTCCTTCAGTTTTAATGGAAGAATGTTGGTCACAAGAATATAAATCTAGACATTCATATGAAGTCTTTTTTTTTTTTTTTTTTTCGTGTGTTGTGAACATTTTTAAACCAACGTTTGTGGCTTTCCAAGCTGGCTCCTACAAGCAAGCATGAATTATTCCAGAGCTTCTTCTTAAGAGAATTATGAACAAAATACTTACCTCCTAAATCCTCTCACCATTATAATATCTGTTTCTATTTTTTTCTTTAATTTTAATTTACCTTATTGGAAACTATAATTTCCATGCATAATTTCCTTTTTCCGTTACTCCATTAAACATATTAATTATGTTGGTCTTATTTTAGCATCCTAACTATTTCAAGTTATCCTCCCAGCAAACACAGTAATGTTAGTTACAATAAGGTCCTAAATTGGCTTGCCAATGTGAGTGGTATTGGAGAAATACCAGCAAGCGGTACCACTATTCGTCAAAACATGTTCGCTCGAGGCAAATGTGGGCCCAAAAGTATGACGTGGTCTTAGAACGATATAAACAAAACTGACATGACCACTTGCCAGATATTTTATCAACGTCATTTCTTATGTTGACCGAATGCTTTTGTCCAGCACCAGCAAAATTAAATAACCGACCGCAAGCCCGCAAATAGAAATCATTTATTTTTTTTCATTCACGATTGTTTCATGCTTGTAATATTTGCTTGATAAAATTTTTGTTTAAATTGCAATATTACTTAAACTGTTTATCCAAGTTGATCCCTTTAAGATTTCGCCTAAAATGGCTATTTCATGCATTACAGAAAAGAATCCTCTAAATGAATGTGCTAGTGGTATACCAGTTTGCTGTTACTGTCTTCTGTCCTTCCAACTTGTAGGCATTGACCAATCCCGTACTTTTGAAGAAAACGGCATACATCACTTTTATCCGTTCGCATTGTTTTTTCACCATTGTCGGCATGAGATCATCTTCAAAGACCCATACTTTGCTTTCTTAACGTGTCGGAACGTCAAAAGACAATATGTACGTTTCATCACCTGTTACAATTTTAGAAATGATGCGTTGACCACCATTATTTAGCAATTTAAGAGTTTCTTTACAGATTCTGACACATTCCTCTTTTTAGTGCTCAGTTAGATTATGGGATTTACAACGGCAAACTACTTTTTTCATATGTAATTCTTCATGCGAATGATTTTGTATATGGCTACGTATCCAGTGTTAAGTCCCTTCTGTATCATTTGATAGGTATAGAGATTATCATCCATTAACATTTTTCGTATGGCAGACACATTATTTGGTATTACTGCTGACGGCGGCCTTCCTGTGTGTTCTTCATCCTGAAGAAAATTGTGACCTCTTCTAAATTCTCTAAACCATCTGAATACAGTAGAACGAACTGGAGATTCATCCCCAAATTCTAATTGCAACCGTTGAACGCATTCTTCTTGATTTAATCCTGCTTTAAAATCATAGCGCGAAAAAGTTCTCGCGTCAACTCCATTTTCTCTTCTGTTTAAAATTCATTCTAAGTTAAACAAGTTGAAATATGTCAGTAAAAAATCGTCTTCTGTGTTAAAATGCTTTGTATTTTAAAATTAAACCGTTGTTATTATTTTTATTTTGTAAATTCTCGTCTGCGCGTATCTTAAAAATTTCAGAGTAACCCTCGTATTAGCATTTATAAAATTCTATTTACCATAAATTAGCAGCAAATTAAAATCTAGAAAAGATTTTAAGGTAAAAGGTAAAGAATATTCTAGAATATCTGAATATCCTTGGTATGAGAATTTTCAATCACTATTGCTAAGTTTGTGTGCAATAATGTTAATTTTAACAATAAAGGTTTTTTCTCAATTGTATTCAGCTATGATAATGATAAATTTAAAATGAGTACGTTTTTAGTACGCTTGTTTTTTTTGTTTTTTTTTTTTTTTTTAGTAGGAAAACCATTAAATGTACTTTTTAAGCAAGCAAAATTGTTTCTGACAGAATTTAATCAATAAAATTGGTAAAATATTTTGTGTTATATATTTTCATATGTATAAAACAAAATATTTAAATTGAAATTTTTGAGTTCAAATATATATTGACATAAATCATTTTATGCTAAGTAATAATTGTATTTAAATGTACTGCTTTGTTTTTAAAATTATTTTAAAAATTTTACAACCGAAATATAAACAAATTTTAATTTGTTAGAAAGTACGTAATGCATATTTAAAAACAAAATACAAGTGCAATATTTTATTAAAACTATATACGAAATATCAATATATAAAAACTATAAATACTCTGGCAGTAATACTAAACTTAAAAGTTCTTACTGGAAATACTAATTAATCATAATTTTAATAAAGTATCTTCAGACTAAAAATAATCACATTTCTATAAGTTCTGAAACCTATAGTAAAATTTTAAAGGATAGGAAAACATTTTTATATAATTCAAATATTTCATTAAATACTTTACAAAAACAAATCACGACGAAAAAGAATTTATAACATTAAAAGTTTTCTTTATCTCCTACTTGAAACATTTAATCTCTATTGGGAGCATATTTTTCTAAAAATTTACCCCTCACAGCTATTGAGTCTCCCTTAAAAGATTAAATTAAGGTTTTACTCCCTCGAGATGAATATAGGTCTCTTCATTACACGTTTTCCAGGCTTCAGAGTCGTAATTGAACTGCTTCCCGAAATTTAATTACAATCCCTAATGAACAGTTGAAAGAGGAAAAAAGGAAATAAATCAGGTCTCTAAATAGTCAGATAGAAACTGCCTAGAGAAAAAGAATGTTCGAAGTTAAAATTGGAAAGCACTTGAAAAATGATACCATTTAAGAGTAATGAAACAATATAAAGAATACACATTTTTGAAATGTCCTTAATTTTTAAATCTTTTAAAACGTTTTATAACATTTCGAAAAATAATAGGTTTAAATAGTTTTTTTTTACTAATTTTCACACACATATTAGGATAAAACATGATTTAACATATTTGTACATATATATATATATATATATATATATATATATATATATTGGATAAATATCATTACATATTTGCTTATATATATCGGAAAAAAGATTGATAATTTTTTTATTTATTTATATTTTTATTATTCTACTCTGGTTATCAAAATTTTAATAATATCAACGGATATATTTTATAAAATATATATTTATTTACAGTCTCCAAAATTCTATTTTAATTATTACTTTCAATTTTTTGGTTTACACTAACAATGAAATGATGTTTCACACTCGCTTCCTATATTGACGTATTAATCTATCAAAATTTATAGTTAACTTCGTATGTTAAAAAATACTTTTTTTTAAATTATGTTTTATCACTAATTGATAGATTACATTCAAATATTTCTATTTACCGTTAAAAAGGCAGGAGACTTAAACGTACTCTTAATACAATTTCTACACTCATATTACTCTGACAATCTCAGAAAAGAACAAATCTTAAATTTCTTCAGAAAAATATAAATGAACTATCTGAATAATCATTTAAAAAAAAAATTGGTTATTACATCACTAAATAATTTTGAGCAATATCATTTTACAAAAATCAAATTTATTTGTAACTATAGTTGGTTCTCTTCAAAATACCGTTTTTAAATTATTTCAACTTGGAACTTTGGGAATTTTAAAGAACATTGGAAATAAGTGTTTAAAAGAATATTGAAATTTTAAGAGTGAAAAATTGTGAGAAACAAAAGGAAGTACTTTTTATAGCTACTCATATCACTATAACAGCATACTAAAATTGTAAGACAATGGCGATATTAATCATTTGAAATTAATATCAAATGTGTGTGTGTTAGTTTTCATCATTTTTAACATTTTTTGCATTCGTTAAAACAACCTTTCAATTATGCACTTATGAAATTTGTTATTATCCTTTCAATAAATTTTGCAAATGAAGTTTTTGATTTTTAACCATTTTAGTCTAACGCTGATATTTCTTACAGTCTTATATTATAAATAAAAAAAATTATAATAATTATTAATATTTATTATACTATAGGTAAACAGTTATTTGCATTAATGCATTTTAACATTGATATTATTCGATAATTTCAATAACTAATCAAAATTTCATTCTTATTAATTACTAATGCGGATTGCTTGAACGATTAAAAAGTTTTCTATTATTTAGAAATATAGTTTTGTGAAAAAAATATGTTAAATGTGAGAAAAGAGAAGAGAATATTTTTTTTCTGTATTACATGCTATAGTTAAAGAATTACGGAAATGCTTGAGAAGAAGCTTGGATTTAGAATTCTTTATTATATATATATATATATATATATTATTATATATATATATATATATATATATATATATATATATATATATATATATATATATATATATATATATATATATATATATATATATATATATATATATATATATATATATATATATATATATATATATATATATATATATATATATATATATATATATATATATATATATATATATATATATATATATATATATATATATATATATATATAATATATATATATATATATATATATATATATATATATATATATATATATATATATATATATATATATATATATATATATATGTATATATATTAAAATTTCTATTTTCTTTCAAAAATTTAGTACTTAACTTTTACAACTTGCATAAAATCTAGATCATGAAATATTTGGAAGAGGTTTGAAAATTTATATTTGTTCACTCAATATATTTTAATGATGTATTATTCAAATTTGTGTGTGCTCTTATTCTTTCGGTACGTCTGTTAAAATATTCAATAAAAATTAAACTTTTATATATTTTATGTGTATTCATTGAATGAAAAGCATACGAAATGCTGATGAAATGATAATTATGTTTAATATACTATAAAAATCTTTTTAATTATTCCATTATAGAATAAATGAGACTAACTTCACTCTTAAAGATAATTCTCATCTCGATAATCACTTAGAAGGAAATCTTAGAATAATCAAAAGGATTAACTGTTGTTTTATAAATATGAGTTAAATAACTGAGAGTGCATGAAAGTGAAGATATTTACACTCCCTTTCTAAAGAAATACCTAGTCGGAAAAGTTTTATAAACGGGATTTAATAATAGCTTACAGATCTTGTTTTTCCCTTTAGATAAAATAAAGTAATGGTAAGTCAGTAATCATTTAGACAAGGCGACGTAATTTCTTGAGTAAAAAGAAATAGTGGATGTCTGCAAACAGACTATTCGGTTTCATACCCACCATTTTATTTAGCAGTAAATTCTTTTAAGGAGTTCCCCAAATTCTTAATCCATTTACTGAAAAGGAGTAAGTTCGTTTGGCTTTCTGTCACTCTAATCTGGTGAAGATGTTCTTCAGACAAATAACTGTTTTCTTCTCTTCAATGAAGAGATTCTTTTATGCTTACTGATATGCCAAAGGTTATTTTTAGAATGTCTGATGGTTCAGCATATTTTCAACATACTTAATGCATAAAAAATATGTGTACCTAGTCTTCAATTAAATGTGTTACATTACTAGTTAAGAAAAATAAATTATACAAATAAAATAAAGATATTTTTTTCAAAATTCATCTAAAAAACAGCTCAACACCAAAATCAAAATATAAAATACTATACAAAGTTTAAAAAGTATATTTTTTAGTTTCCTTGTTGAATATTTTTTAAAAAAAAAATGATTATTTATTTTTAAAGAAAATTCTATAACTGTATTACTGAAAACTTTAAAAAGTGAAGTAGGAAAGTAAAATCAAACAACTTACCAGGAAAAGAAAAGTAGTCTCCGTGAAATGATAAATATAATAGCTGTCACGCTCCCGACATCATTTCCTCAAGGGCTCTTAATAGGGCACTTTCTTAGAGAATGTGTTGAGTAAAATAAAACAAAATATTTCCGCTTTCATATATTAAACTTTAAAATCAAAGTTCATATGTAGCAAACTATTACAATTTAAGCATATAAAAATTATTCTTTGTAGAACCTAAATATCCCAAAAAGAGCAAGGGTAGGAAATTAAAAATTTTAAAATACTCTTTAATTTATATCCTTAGAAATATTAAAATCTAAATACGTTAAAGCTGTTAAACTTTTATAAAACCATTTCTCTTTATCGTTAAACATGGTCAAACATGATCTTGATACATAAAGCAAAATCATAGAGAATTCAGTATTGTGTGTGTTTGTGTGGAATAAATTAAAATTAATAGATTATAAATAAACACAAGAATATATAAATTATTAAAACAATTTAGAGACATTAATTTTTATATTTAGATAACAAGCATACATAATTGAGCACTTGTAAAATAACGTTCAACAATGATGTTAGTTCTATTTATATATATATATATACATATATATGTATATATATATATATATATATATATATATATATATATATATATATATATATATATATATATATATATATATATATATATATATATATATATATATATATATATATATATATATATATATATATACATATATATATATTTATATATATATAAATATATATGTAATAAGAAGCACTTATTATATTGATAATTTTATTTTTGAAACAAAAACTAATTTAATTGAAACGTAAACCTTAAATATAATCGTATAAGAAAGTGAAACATATTTCTTTTTAATTCAAAAGCTTTTATTTTATTTTAGCTCATATAATATGTGCTACTTGTTAAGCAAGTTTGATGTCTAATTAAGCATGTGTTTTATCCAATAGATGTATTTTAAACTCCAGAATTATTTTGATTATTGTAGATTATTTGGAGTATATCAAAGGTTTATATACTCCAAATACATTAGCAAAGCATTTTTCAATGACCATTTGTTTATTGGTATTTAATCCAATTTGATGTTGAAACTTCACACCAGGAGGGAAATATTTCTTCATTTCAGTTTGAAGTCTTTATTAATTTTCTTTTCTTATGTTTTGTTATGTTTCCTCGTGAATTATTACAATTAAATTTTACATTCGTGTATTCATAAGCTATTAGTGAATTGATTCACCAAAGGACAGTTAGCTATAGGCAAAATTTTAAAATTCACTTTAAGATGCCTTCATTATTTGTGCCACGTAGCTTTGAACCAAGGTTGTTGCTATCTTGTGCCAGCTACCCTGGCGTTATGGGGTGCGCTGCTCTACTTTTCCAACTAAACCATATTTTAGTGTGAACCATGGTTAAGTAGTGAGAATAACTCTTGAGTTTAATTTTCTCAACAACTGATATCACACCTTCAACATTCTTATAACATTTTTAACTCACTTAATGAATATAAGACATAAGAAACGAAAGTAATTCAATTAGATTGAAGCATGCTACTTTATTAAGTGGTTAATAAAGTGGACATTGATTGATATATTATTCCAAAATTCTAAACGTTATTTCTATAAATCTTTTTAAGAAACATGTTGTTAAATAATCACATAAATATTATTTTTCCAATTATATATCAATCATAGCAATATTTGTTTGTTTGCGGTACCATCTCTATAAGATTGGAGTGGTGGATTCCCGGATTCCCCGGACTGTGTTTTGTGTGACTTTGGTCAACCAATGACTTTTGAACATTTAAATAATTGTGTAGTTCTATCTTAGTATGAGGGCATTGTTGTTGAAAAGTATTGGAGAGCCCGTGCACTTAATGCTTAGGCTCTGATGTTCGGCATTTGTAAATAAGAGTAATATTTGTTATCCATAAAGGAATTTTGATGACTGCCGACTCTACAATTACATATATATGTGTTTATGGGTTTACTATACAAATATAATAAACGTTTAATATATAACATAAATGAAAATCTAAGCTCTTTAATTTTTTTTCAATTTAAGAATCTTAAATAAATTAAACAACAAGTAAAAATAAAGCAAATAAAAACGAGTAAAATAGCTTGCTTTATAATTTTGTATACTTCAAATGTATGAAGAAAATTATTTGGAAACATATTAAAAGTTTTACTAAAACCTTTTAAATGAGATGTTAAGTAAAATCGAATTAAAACGTTTATTCCATAAAGTGTGTCAACTAAACTCATAAATATTGTACTAGTAAAAATTGATTTATGACATCTATAAAGTTAATATGCGATCACAAATTTATTTATAAAATTTTCAACCCAATTGAATTCAAAATTATTATTTTAAAAATTCATCCAATTATATATATATATATATATATATATATATATATATATATATATATATATATATATATATATATATATATATATATATATATATATTGATTAAAAACAATGCGCCTTATAAATTATATTAAACAAATATACGTTTAAAAATTAAGTGGTTTTTTTTTTTTTTTTGCACAATTTGGAAAATTTTGTCATAAATAATATAAATATATTAATATTAGACTTATTTAAATGATATGAATTCAAATATTGTAAGAAATTAAATTGATAATATTTGCATTAGTTTTTCAGTTTATTGTGATAGCCTATGAAACCAACAAAAAGTGAACTCAATTTCAACAATGCATAGAAAAACTATTGAAGCTAACAAAAGTGAATGAAACTAATGAATGAATAAAAACACAATGAATGAAATTTAATTCACGCTGCATTATGCTTTAAAGTAATCAATAAGTTTTCAACTAGAGAGCCAAATGAAAGTTTACAATCACCTAAAATGACGAACATAAAACTAGGATTTGGTAGATTTATTTATTCTCTCTGATATAATGGCCATTTCTAATAAAGCTATAAGTGTTTAAATGACTAATAATGCTAATTCAAACATTAACAAAAACTGTTTAAGGGTAGAGACTTCATGCAATTAATTTCGAAATGATGTTTATAGACACTTTAATGCTCATCATTAAACTCATTTATATGAATTTTGCAATATTTAGAAATCAGTATTTTCATTAATGTATCGTTTTTTTTTTTTTTTTTTTTTTTGATTGTGCAGGACATTTGACTTTAACTAATTTTAAAGGAGTAATTTCTGCTTGTTTTAAAGTAATAACTTCAACTAGTTTTTTAAAGGAATAACATTAGCAGAACATTGTGGGATATGAAATTATTAATAAAAGTTAATTATGGACTACTAAAATGCAAAAAAAATATCTATTCTATTTCTTAGCGAGAAATTTCTTTTGTGAAACATTTTCAAAACATCGAGTAACTGCGATGGTTATTCCACAGGTTTATATATATATATATATATATTTACTCTTAGATTAAGCGCGTTAATGGTGCCAGCACAAGGAGAAGGTAATGGTTGTACTTTAAAAAACTAAACCAATTGCCGTAGTGTTCAGTTTAACAATGGGAAATAGAACTTCATTCCGATTCCGGGAAAAAATTTTTATAGATGTCTATAGAAATTTTTATTTCTGTGATATTATATCAATCTAAGTTACATTTCCGACCTTAAATTTGTTCATAATCTTATCTGGATAAGAAAACATGTTTTTAATATATTAAAAAATCTCACTTTACACAGAGTTTACACAGATTATAGGCTAAATCAAGATTCTTTCAATAGTATAATTTTACCTCATCTAGACATAGTCCATTTGAAATTTTCGAACGACTCTCTAATATTGTCCCTATTGATTGAATAAGAAGAAGACATCACCATTTTTAGAAATACAGTAATGAAAATTTCTTAACGTAATGGTAGATATCTCTTACAATTGCTTACAGAAACTGTTGAGTATGGACATCGTCCTTAAATTTCGCTTGCTTATAAAAGAAATATATTATATTTTGGTGACTTTATATTCTCTTTTGAAAGCATGAGTTGTGTTTGCGACTGTTTTCGTAATTGTGAAATGACGAAATGAAGGATACTCAAGAAACGAGAGCCATCTTTATTTGATCATATGAATTCAATGATGTTAATTTATTTTAAAATTTTATTACTGCCATCTGTAAGCGTGAAAGTTTTAATATATTTTATTGATCGAGACACATTTTAGTAAAGCACTGTCATTAAGAAATTTAAAAGCAATAGAAACAAATATTTCTGGAAAACAAAATGCTCCCAGCTTTTAAAAATTTTATTCCACATTTTCATTCAGTTCAAAAAACCTTGGTGAAAAACTAAATTTTTTGCATGTCTTAACTATTAAAGTAATGTATATGCTTACATATTCCTATCTACCCATGCAGAAAAATGCAAAATTTCTAAGTTTTTATTTTTTTAGAATTTTGTTCATTATTTTGTGAGTGTGCAATATTATTAAAAAATTTAATAATAATTTAATAATAATTTTAATTTGGTAAGTTTTGCTTTCTTCTTGATTAAAAATTTGATGAACATTTAATCTCAAACTTCACAATTCTGGTATTTTTCCGTTTAATGTACATCCCTAACTTTTGGCACCATATTTAATTACTATGGTAAATTTAAAAAATCCAATAAGGAAGAACAAATATATTTAAAAAATAGATTTCTATATTTTGAGTGTAAAATGTCACAAATTATAAATAAAAGAAAATTATATTTAAAACATAAAACTATTGTAAAAGATATCAAAGTATGCCATTCCTTTAAAATTTTAATGCAATTTTCATTACTATTAATATTTTGAAGTAGTAAAACAATGTTCTATTTTATTCTTTAAATATTCTTAGTTAAAATTTTAATATAAGCTGATTTTAAAAAGAATGAGTCTTAAAAATTCAAAACTCGCGCGCGCGCGCGCGAGTTAAATGACCTGGTAATTACTGTATATAATCCTAATTAAAATCAGTTAGTAAAATAAAACTATCCATTTTCCAACAGAACTCATATTTTACTGTCAAACTTATAAAATATTTAAGAATATTTAAGAAATGATTTTTAATAATAAAATATTTAAGAATTATAAAATATTTAAATATTTAAAAAATGAAAAAGCTATAAAATATTTTAAATTAAGCTATAAAATATTTAAGCTATAAAATATTAAAGCTATAAAATATTTAATTTAAGCTATAAAATATTTAAGAAATGATTTTTTAAATACCTAATGATCTAGTAAAATTCGTTGGAATTCAGTTCAACGGTAATATAAAAATATGTATAATCATTCATAAAGATAATCTATAACACCTTAATAAATTTAGTCATATTGATTTCAGCTGAAATTTGAAATTTCTGTCTTTAAATGTAAAATATTCAGTAAATATCGGTATGATGCAGTATTATTAAAAGCATCATTACATAATATAAGGTACAATCAGGTAAAGCATTTGTATTCAGCTTTAATGCTTGAAAGTTAAAGGTGTTTTTCTCAGGATTAAAATAGTTAATTTATATGTTATTTATATTAATAATATTTTAACTAAGCTTAATTCGCAGCATTATAAAATAATTAAAAATTTAATAATATAAATCAAAATCTGGTAACTGAAAATAAGATAACCTTAAAAAATACTAAAGTATAATTATAATAAAATATTTAATTTCTTAATAATGCATAAAAATTCTAAATTTTTAATTGCAACAAAAGGAGAAAGAACCTCATATAAATGTTTTACATATTTTTTTATAATTTTCTACATTATTTTTATATTTTAACATGTATCTGTTTATATTTTCATGTTCCATATATATGAATACAAAAAACGATGTGCATAATGTTAATTTTTATAGTTCTAAATTTTATAGATTTATAGATCCTACAACTAATTACATAAAATACAGTTATATTAATGAATGATATTAATTATTTTGAAGCATTGAACATTTACACCTTTGATGGGGTAGATTTGCAAAAATTTTTATGATGCAAAAAGATTTTTATTAGAAAAATATTCTTGCATAAATATCATTAATGTATACCAAAACTAACTTAAGAATACATTAAAGTTGTGCTGATATCAAATTATTATCAATACGCATTGAAACTTTTATTTGGAAATTATGAAATGAATATTATAGAGAAAATTTTAAATCATCCCTTTCAATTTGAAACAAAATTATTGTTCAGGAAATTCTTAAAATTTCTTTTTCCTTCAAGAATGAATCTAAAAATGTAAAATAAATTGACATGTTTTTCTTTTCAGAAATAAGAAGCGTATTAAGAAAGAAAAGAAAGGATTTCTGTCAAACTTCTGACATCATTTTCCACAATGGACTTTTAATGATACTTAAGAGCTATTATTCTTTTCAAACTGTTACGAGAAAGTAAAAGTTTTTTTTTTCAGTTGAAATCCGTTAAAAAGTGAAAAATAACTAAAACAGAGTATTATAAAGCACCATTTTTTTAATTTGTCTTGCATAACCAATAATCGTGATTATTATAAATAAAATGTTTTAAAGATATAAGTTTTATTTTCATGTATTATTATTATATTTTATTTTCATTTTTTTATTTTACTTTTATGCACTATTATTATGGTTTATTATATATATATATATATATATATATATATATATATATATATATATATATATATATATATATATATATATATATATATATATATATATATATATATATATATATATATATATACATATATATATATATATATATATATATATATATATATATATATATATATATATATATATATATATATATATATATATACATACATACATATATATATTATATATATATACATACATACATATATATATATGTTTGCATACATATACCATTGACCTTTTTTTCATATTAAATTAAAATAATGTAGTATAAAACATAGAAAATCAATAAAATTATTTAAGAAACCTAATGAGAAATCATTATCATAATGTTATTTAAATTAATACAAAAATAATCTTTAATTGTTTCCACTTAATATTATTCATGAAATTATATTAATTTTATTTATTATTAAATAAACAAATTAAAAAAATCTGAAATGAAAAATTTAGTATTACATTTTAAATAACGAAATTGTTTTGAGACAAACAATTATGAAACATGATTCACTAAATCGGAAAACTTAAGTAATGTAACCTAATAAAGTTAGAAGATTTTTTCTCCACTTTGTTTTACATGAACCATGTAAATCCCTTTTAAAGAGTTCATTGATAATACCTTCTAAATACATATAAAATATTTCCTGATTGATTATTTCATCAAGAAGAATCCAGTTCTTACATTTTTCTTTGTCTGTTTACTTAAAATTTTATTTTTGAGAATAATTATTTATTCAACACATCCACATAAAATTAGCTTCACAAAATAATTCAAATATCATAAAATATTTTATTTTTAGTTTATATTTTTAATAACAATGTGAAATTTCATTGAAGGTATTTATTATTTAAATATTTTTATACTATGTTTCCATAAGTGAAAATCGCTTATTAAATTCATACCGAAAATCGTTCGATCTTTTATGCTTAGAAGTTACATTTGTTAATGCAATTCTAATGATAAATATTTAAATTATCTGATATTTTTCTATTCTTTTTCAAAATGTTTTTCATGAATATCACTCTCATATTGTTGATTATTTTATCAACATTATATTTTATCAACAATTGTTGATTATTTTATGAACAATTATCAACATTATCAACAATAAATTATATTGTTGATTTGATAAAATCATTAAAACATTTTTAAACTTATTATTGTAAAAACTAAATATTTTACAATGTATGCTGAAGATTTTATATTATTCTTGCATAATATATATTTAACATACTTAAAAAATGTAAGGTACTAATTTTACAAACATTATAAGCATAAGAAAAATTGATGGGTATTTACATATTTTTATATTACAATGATTCTTAACTTAATACTAGCATTGTAATTGAGCATCGGTAAGCAAGTAATGTTTATTAATAATTGTACTTTCATTCAAAATACAACATATATAAGCATGGGCACTGCAAAGCATAACTCAAGACCTAAAAGGTTAATAGTCAATGAAAACTGCATAAAAAAGTAATCAATTAAAAGAAAAAATAAATCTAAAAATTTCAGGGTATCTGATTTAAAAATGTTTTTAGAAAGAATAAAATCTCTTGATTTAACTAAGTCTGAAAAGAATTAGAAGACGAGTGTATAGATATTTTAATATTCCTTCAAGAATATTTTCCCTTTCAAATCAATAGTTTCAACAGTCAAAGACAAAATGTATGGAAAGGAAAACATAATAAATAACTCTTAAAATTAACGTTTGCACTTCAAAATTGATTTTCCTACACTCAGAATAGAATCGGTTGAGTTTAAGCTTAAGATATGTGGTTGAAAGAAGCTTTTCTTATTATAATTTTGATGGAGACGTTTAATTAATTTTAAAATATGATATAAGGTTTGTATCATTAAATATTATACTTAAATAGGTATCATTTTCAGTAGAATGTCATCCCTTTTATTGCCGTTTATTCCACAATGTTATTTTACATGTGTAAATTCAGTTATTGAATTATTTTTAACACATTTATATAGAATTAGTTGTACATCGACAATAAATTTTACCCAATCAAAAGTTTTTTAGCAATAAAAACAGAGATTTTGCAAAAATTAAAATTTCTCTGTGGATTTTTATTACATTTTAAATACTATATTAAGACAAAGAAACTCATCTTGAAAAACTAAGAATATACACATCATTAAGTCAAAACTCTTGAATTCCGCTCTTTATACTGTTGAAATTTACCGAAAATCTAACAATTACTTCCTCTCAAAATTTCATCTTTGTAGAAAATAAGATAGCAATTTTATTTTATTTAAAAATATTAATTTAAGCAATTTTATTTTATTTAAAATAAAATTGTAGCAATTTTATTTTTTGTAGCAATTTTATTTAAAATTTTAAAATGCATATCATTTCATAAGATTAGCAAACAGCAGCCGAAATTCCAGTTAAATAGTCTTAATCATAATGTGTACGATAATATTAATTCACAAATATTACTTTACAAGTGTATATTTTACCCACATTTAAACTGTTGTCTAATGAATTGTTTTTTATCTTCCCACGGAGTAAATAATATTATATTCCATAGCAATAAGTGAATTATGAAACAAACTTTACGTATAAAGTTGTTTATTTTAACAGTTTACTTTAAAAAAAATTATCGAATATTAGCAAAATCAAATTTAATTTCTGCAGTTTTATTGAATTGTAATTTAAAATCTTACTGGAACTTTCATTAGAAATTTCATAACAGCAGATTTCTAAATCTTTTTACCGTGTTTAGTAGAACCTTTAAATGTTTTTCAAAGTGTTCTTTCATTTTCTTGGATAAAATAATAAGGTTAAAAATTAACTTATATTTTATTATATGACATTTTACGAAAGTATCTGAAAATATTTAATTTGAATACACACAATTTAAATTTTTAATTTTTTCATATCATTCCTATAAAGCCAGCTACCAGCTAAAAATATGAAACGTATATTCAATTCTCAGAAAAAAAACTTAACAATATTTTTCCCATTCAACACACCATAATCGACTTATGATAGCATTGAAATGAATAGTTTTGTTATAAAAATAAAATATTCTAGAAATTGTATTACAGTGGTTTGATAAACTTTATTAAAATCGAATTGTTAATTCATAAAATTTAAAACTTAATTTCAATATAAAATTTGCACATCCTCAGCACAAATTTACACACTTTATTCTTAATAATAAAAAATAAATATTTAAGAAATTTATACTGGATCATTTCAATAAGAATTTATTAAACTAACCAACTGATTTATTTTTAAAATAGTAAGATTAAAGAATCTTCTTTTAAATTTTATAAGGAATGAATTTTTTCATATAAAATTAAAAAAAGAATATTATTGTCACAATGTTACTGGTTCAATTGAATGTTAGAAGTTTAATCAACCTAATAACTATTTCTTTTACGGAAGTATCAATATATTAATTCCATATTATTTTTATAGAAGTATTAGAAGTGTCAGTGTTAGTAATGAAGGATTTTCATAAAGGAAAGCTTTTTGTTGGACAACAGCACTAAAATAATCAAACTATTTGTCAAAGTGAAATAAGTTTTGTTCCCATTTGTATAATTGTTTATAAAAATAAATTACTATAAACGAATTAAATTTAAAAAATACTTAAAGTTTTCATGATGAGATTACTATTAACACACTTACTGTACCTGTTTATTTAGGAATTTAGAAGCAATGAATCAAATAATGAAATCACAAGCTTAGATTGAATGTTATTTTATTTCATTTTAATTTTCTTCTTAATAATAATTTTTTATAATTAATTTTAAGTTTTTTTCTTAAATGCCTTTTATACATTTTTCGTGTAGGTGTGTTAATTAAGTAAATTAGAAATCTTATCTAGAATAATTAAAGTTTTGAGGAAAACAATATAATATCATGAAAAATTATACTTTGTAGGGAAACCTGAATTTCAAAAAGAAATTAAATTGTAAGATTTCGCTTCATTTTGTCTTATATTATAGGCAAATTTGCATTTGCCTACTCAAAAAATCAAATAAATATTAAAGGTAAAATTGCTTCTCTCTAATCAATAAGTTAATTTACTATAAATTCAATGTATTCTGAAAAATATTATATTTCTGGAAATGTTTATTTATATATATATATATATATATATATATATATATATATATATATATATATATATATATATATATATATATATATATATATATATATATATATATATATATATATATATATATATATATATATATATATATATATATATATATATATATATATATATATATATAAATTTAATGTTGATCGCTTAAAATAAGTTTAAAACTTTTCTAGTTTCTTCAAAGTTTGAATCGATGGAACTCCTCCTTCAAATAATTTTAAAAGGCAAAAAATGTCATAAACATTGATTTTTCATTTTTTAAAAATGCATTATAGTTTATTCTGCCAAAGTTCAAAAAGATCTTAGTATGATAAAAAAAAAAAAGTCCGAATTATTGATTTACTTTTTGTATTGAAATCTTTCAATGTGTTCTTTTCAGTGTGACTTTTCTGATAGTATCATGATATATGAAATGATAAATCCTTGTCAGGTCATAAAAAATAAAATAATTTTAAATGACTTAAATTTTATCAGCCAGTTTTCTCCATAATATTGATAAAAGGAGATTATAATTGATAAAAAAGTTAATAATTAAAAATCTAAAATAGTACTATGTTTAATTTAAAATGATTAATATGAAGACTCCTACATTCTTTCCGATAATGTTAATATTTTCTTATTATATATATATATATATATAAAGCATATATATATTTAGCATATATATATTTGAATTCCATTATGAATGGTATAAATTATATTCTAAATGTAATATTTTCTACTCCTTCATTCGGTAATCCATTGGTTTAATGTTTCTTAAATGATAAAACAACCGTATTTTTAAGAATAAGATTCAACTTATGAATTTTTAAAGTAATTTCAAAGAAAATGTGTGCAAGATAGCTTCTAAGAACATGGTAACAATACCGAACATAGAAAATGAGATATTTCCTGTGTAAACAAGTGAAACAAAAGAAGTTTCACTTCTTAATCTTATTTCAAATACTTAACCTTTCACTATTACAAATGCACTGACAGTTATTTCATAAAATCAAAACTTAAAAGCCATGAAGAACCTTTTCAAGTTTAGGGTCTTCCTTTTGAATATTTATGAATTGTAGTTATTCCGAGAAATAAAAATTCTGGAATATCAAAAAAAACATTTGTAGTTGAAATACAAATCTTCTTCAAACAGTAACTTAAGCGTAAAAATGAGAACGAACGTTAACTTAAAATTAAATGAAGTTGAATATAATCGTTTTAAAATTTTATTCCTCCGGAAAGAGAGATTTTCCTTAAATTACCATCTTAATAGGGGATATAAGAAATTAATGACGTTTTGCCTAATATAAATAAGTTATAAAAAAACATTTCTTTTCTCTTTTTAAATTACGAATGTTATAAGATAAGGTGTGATTCCAAATCATTAGGAACATACCATGTCGAAAAGAAAGGAATTTGATATTGAAAGAGAATAAAACACGTTGTTATAAGCAATGTGTCAGCTGGATTTTTTATATGAATATAACATATTATTTAAAAGAACATTAATTTTTTGTTTGTTTGTCTGTTTTAATTATAAGTATTTTATAGTCTTGGCTTATGTTTAAAACAAGTAGATGGAACACATTATGATAGAATCATTAAAAAACTTAGATTCACATATTATAAACATAATTTGTGTACATATATACACACACGCACACACACACATATATATATAACTAATACTATTATATATATATATATATATATATATATATATACATATATATATAAATATGAACTAATACTATTTACCAGATACTGTTCATTTTACCTTTTACTCACTATATATTTATTCTTTTACTTTTTTGAATTATTTTTGCTTTATATCATTTTCTTTAATTTGTAAATGCAAAAGCTGATTTTTTCCACATAAAAATTCGATTGAACATCTTTAGTAATTTATATTTATATTATACTTATTTATTATATTTATTTTATATTTATTTATATGCATTTTATTTCTTATGTTTATTTTATTTTTATTCATTTTTATTCAAATGATTGAATTACGCTTTCTGTTTCGTGAAATTTTTTTGCTTTATATATATTAGAAGCTTAATTTCTTAAGGTTTTCAATGAAAAAAGTGATGAAAAGATTTTTTTCACCTAGCTGTCTCTTCTATAATATAACTGAGAAATGACAGAAAAAGTTAAAAGTATCATTTCTGTTTTTGAAAGAATAATGTTGAGAAGTATATTTGGAGACATTAAATATACCGATATCTGTAGATGAAGAACTAACTTTGAGCTCTATAAATCTTTTGAGGATCTAGACATAGTAAAATTTAAAAGGACTCAGAGAATTAAATGGGTAGGATTCCTGAGCAGAATATATGAATATCGTGTGACAAGAAAGATTTTCTTGATCAGACCATTCGGCATCCGAAAAAGAGGGAGACTTTAACTTATGTGGCTTGACTGTTTGGAAAAGGACAGAATTTGAAAAATAACAAACTGGATGTCCTGGCCAACGATAGAAGAGCTTGGAATTCGATTCTGAGGAAAGCAAAGGCCCATCCTTGGTCGTCTGACCATTGAAGAGGAAGTATAACTATGCAGAATTCAATCTTTCAATCCTATCTTAGAAATTGTAGACTGTTACTGGGTAGTCTTGACAATATGAAGCGACTTTTCATGTGTTCGACCTAATAATTTAATAATTAAATTGCTTAAGATAATACTTTATGACCATTTGGTTTCAATAAGTTTCTAGCAACAAGATTCACCAAACCACACTCCATTAGATTTTTTGTAGACTAATCTCAAAGATAAGGTTTAAGTGTGAAGTTCTGAAAACATCTATGAATTAAAAGAAAACCTTTCTACAGATAATTCGTCAATGACACTGACAATGTTGAGAAGTGTATTAAAAAATTCAATGGGTTTAACGTGTTAATGTTTCATTTAAAATGTGGTCACGAACATTTTCAACCTTTGTTGTAAAGAATTTGAATTAAATTATGCTTGCCAAAAATAAATTTATCCCAGCATTAAGTAACATGGTACGTTTTCATTTCGATTTACTTTACAAATGAAGCTATAACAAGTCCGACAATATTTTGGAAATTGTTTTCCAGGCAAAGTCCAAACCATTATATTTCAATTTTGTTAGCACACGAGTCAGAATAAATTGTAATAAGAAACAATCAACAGATGTATTTTAATGCAGTTACCTATATATACATATGATCATGTGTGCAGTGCCATTTTAGTGAAGTTTGCCTAAATAAAATTCTAGGTAGAATCATCAGGGCTATGAAATGGAATGAAAACTAAAATATCAAAACGAAATATTCTAATTTCAATAGCCTACTGTTGGTTGATTTTCAGTAATATTCTGGTGAACCTTAAACTAAAATTTAGTCGTTAAACTTTAAAACACCTCAAGTTTATGTGTACGAAAACTTAGGAAAAATACTGAGAAATCATGATCACAAGATTTTATTCCACAACCGTCATTATTTTTATGGTAAAGTTTAAATAATTGTAATTTTCCTTGACAAATCCACAGTCTCTTAACCAGAATGTTAAATTCTAAGAAGGAATTAAAATTAAAATGTATGTGTGTCTTATTGATAATGTCCAATTATTTCTAAAGGGTTGCTACTCCATAGAATTTTTATTACTTTTACAAGTGTCTACTTTTAGATAATGTAACGGCTGCCTGATCCCTTCTGCTACATTGGAGGGACAAAACACCATCCAGGTCTATTGCCTGATACCAGTGGTGCACTGGAGAAATGTTCCAGGAGGCACTGTCATATCTTGTAGCCCTCGAAGGAAGTTCAGAGTAGGTTAAAGAATCAGGGGCGGTACCCAATATGAGTGGACATATGGATATGGTATCTCAACCCGATATCTCAAAGAAGTCACAGTTTCCTCCCTAAAACACATGCAGGGCAATGTAAATACAAAATGAGAACCATAAGCAAACCATTATTAAATTACTGCGGTAACAGTAACTTACTACAGTGTTGTATTGATAGTATCTGGTGCTTTATCCCCACCAGACAAGCACACTTCCTGTATTGGTCTCCCATGTGAATCTGGATTTATTGTAAAATGTACAGAATCCCATCGCTGTCTAGTCCGAGAAACGTGTTTTCTTGCCCAAGATATGCTGGAGTTTCTTTGTCATGCATTGAGGATGCACCCACTACTGGTATCTTGCACTACTGGTATCTTTCAGGATGAAGGAGCTTTCTCACCCTACTAACGAATATTCTTCTCTCTGAGTATTCATAGTGGTTTCCAACAAGTTATGACAAGAAAATGTTTCTTCTTCTTTGGGTCGGAAGATAAACCATTAATACCATTATTTCCTATAATAAATTATTTAAAAAAGCTTAAGTTTGATGTTGCATACTATAAATGTTTTGTCTTTTATATGAGACTCTTAAAATGTGTATATTTTACTTGTTAACTGTTTGATATCACGTTATTACTTTATATCATATAAAATAATAATATGATATCAAAGAAAATGGGGGGTATTATTTTGTGTCATATACTTTAACCCCTTGACTGACTTTGACGAGTCTGACTCGTCATTGATTTCCTGGGCCATCACAGACTTTGACGAGTCAGACTCGTCAAGCGCTTCTTTCGGCGGACGCCGTGCAAGTTACAATTAGATTACATAGTTGCTTCACTCGTTCGACGATTCTCATTTAAAAAAGCACACTGAAAGTAAGAGTTCAGTTTAGCAGAAGTCTCGCACGGTGAATGTTATACTAGCCAATATTTGAGTTTAGTAAAGATTATAAATAATCCCCGTAACATGTATAAGCCGGATGCATTATATGAAAGTGGGGATGATGGTGTAAATTGATGGTGTAGTTCAATTAAGCGAAATTAAATAGGTTTTTTTTTTGTCGCATCAAATTCCATTTAATTCGTCAGTCAAGGGGTTAAATATGATTCTTATATGGCAGTAAACGCGAATACATTGGTACAACATTAAGAGAAATGAATACATTTTTAATGTCATTTTATTCTTCATAAAATGGAAATACATCAAAATTTCAATCTTCTCTCATAATTTAGAAAAATTATCAAAAATAAATTTTGTCAAAAATTATTTTTTTAGAAAAGCGTTAATTTCTTATCGAGTCTTTGATAAAATTATGCTTTGTAAATGATTTAAAAGGAATATGCATAATTTCTTAAAGAACTCATCTTTTCATATCTCTCTATTATAAGAATTTAATTTCTCCAAATAAGCATATTGATAAATTCTGTGAAGTATTTTCATAACAAAAAGTAAACCTTCTTGAAATTTCATATTTAATGAAATCGCACAAAACATAAAGGAGAATATTTATTTTAAGTTCTCTAAGACAAGATCAAAAAGTATATCATATTTCACTTTCCCAAAATTTATAATTTTATTTTCGAAAGATGACATTCAATCCTGTATGCTTAATTCCAAGAAACTATTTTAGATACTCAGTATTTTCAGTAAAATATCAAATTATAAAACTTTATAACTTTACAAATTATGAAAATTTTATTTTGAAGTTTCATAAATTTTATCTTCATAACTCATATTAATCATATCTTTCGGTGTTGTTATTTTTATCTTTCTGAATAAAGTCAAGAATATTTACAGAAACTTTAAGATAATTTTATGTTTTTATAAGTACACTACTGGCCATTAAAATTGCTACACAAGGAAGAAATGCAGATAACAAAATGATATTTATTGGACAAATATATTATACTAGAAATAACAAGTGATTAAATTTTCAAAACATTTGGCTGGATAGATTCTGAAAAATCAGTACCCAGAACAACCACCTCTGTCAGTAATAACAGCAGTTATACGCCTGGGCATTGAGTCAAACAGAGATTGGATTGCATGTACATGTACAGATGCCCATGCAGCTTCAACACGATGCCACAGTTCATCAACCGTAGTGAATGGCGTTTGGTGACGAGCTAGTCGCTCAGCAACCATTGACCAGACATTTTCTATTGGTGAAAGATCTGGAGAACGTGCTGGTCATGGCAACAGCCGAACATGTTCCGTATCAAGGAAGGTCCGTACAATACCCGCAACATGCGGTCGGGCATTATCCTGCTGAAACGTAGGGTTTCGCAGGGCTCGAATAAATGGTAGAGCTACGGGTCTTAATACACCAGAAATGTAACGTGCACTGTTCAAAGCACCATCAATGCGAACAAGAGGTGACCGAGAAGTGTATCCAATGGCACCCCATATCATCACGCCAGGTGATGGGACAGTATGACGATGACGAATGCACGCTGCCAGTGTGCGTTCACCACGATGCCGCCAAACACGGATGCGACCATCATGATGCTGTACACAGAACCTGGATTCATCTGAGAAGATGACGTCTCGCCATTCGTGCGCCCAGGTTCGTCGTTGATCAAACCATTGAAGGCGCTCTTGTCTATGACGCCGCGTCAAGAGAAGCCGCAGCCATGGTATCCGAGCTGAGAGTCCATGCTGCTGCAAACGTCGTTGAACTGTTCATGCAGACATTTGTTGTCTTCCAAACGACCCCGTTTCTTAACTCACGGCTCGTGACGTGGTTGCACGATCCATTACGGACATGCGGATAATATGCTTGTCTTCTGGGCTGCTAGTGACAGGTGGCCGTTGAGATCCCTCATGGCGTTCCGTATTACCGTCCTGAACCCATCGATTCCATATTCTGCTAACAGTCATTGGATCTCGACCGACGCGAGCAGCAATACTGTGATAAGATAAACCGCAATCCTGGTACGCTACAATTCGACCTTTATCAAAGTCAGAAATGTGCTGGTACGCATTTCTCCTTCTTACACGAGGCATCGCAACAACTTTTCACCAGGCAACAACGTTCAAATGCAATTTGTGTATGAGGAACCAGATGAACAATTTCCTCGTTTAAACACAATGTAGGAGTCGTTACTGGCGCCTGCTTTGTCTGACTGCGCTGAAAAGCTAATCATTTGCATATCACAACACCTTCTTTCTTTCCTATAAATTTCACGTCTGTAGCATGTCGCCTTCTCGGTGTAGCAATTTTAATAGCCAGTAGTGTATTTGGTCACTGCATGGAAAAGCATATTTATTTCAAACATCATTTTTAAGTTATGAGCATATATAGGTAACAATTCACACTCAAAACATTAATTGTAAATTTTCCCTTTACTATTCATTCCATGCGGATCCAGAAACAATGTAAAATTTCCATTTATTTAAATTCATAACACGAGTTAAATTCTTATTTCCATTTATAAGAAATCATTTGCACGTGCAAATACAAAAACATTCCTTTGATCTGATACTTTTGACAGTATAAAAAGTGAAAGTAGAATTATATAAATTGTGTCATATATAAGAATTCAATTTTATTTTTAAATTAAAAAATTACAATATCATAAATTAAAACAATGCATTGAAAAATTTTATAAAATGACTGTTAGTAATAATAATAGTAATAAATATGAATCAATTTGCAAAGTTTATAAAATTCGCCACTAACTAATCGAAAATTAGTCTCTCTCTAATGATAAAAAATATAAAATGACCACAAAATAGCTGTAAAATTGATAAGTATTGCTAATTTTAACATGAGCTCCAATCTTGATTTAATTATCTATAAAATATGCTAAGTAAATTATGAAGGGTTATTTCCAATACATAAAAAATAATAAAAAATTAATGATCAGAAATTTACAGAAACAATTAAGTCCAAAAAGTATTTTACCTTCCATAGGCGACACAAAAACCTTTCCCCTAGACCAGATTTCTTGGAATAAAAATTTTGATTAATTTTTCATACGTTTATTCTAAATTATTTGATGATTTTTTCATCGAATTTTCAAGTTCAGTTTTCTTTAATTGAGTTGTTACAGATTTCATATCAGTCATAATTGCATTTTAATTCGTTTCCTTATAGATAAAGTTTCCTTAAATCTTGTATAAAATGGCTGATTCGATTGGGATATGAGTATATTTTAATTCCCTATATTTTTCCAATTTAATGTAAGCATAAAACAGTTAAACAAATAAATTGATGTCTAGTATTCTTATTTTAAAATCACTATAGCTAAAATTATCCAAATCTGTCAAAAAATATTAAATTGATTTCTGTGGCCTGTCCAAAAATATTAAATTGATTTCTGTTATCTGTCCAAAAATATTAAATTGATTTCTGTCCAAAAATATTAAATTGATTTCTGTCCAAAAATATTAAATTGATTTCTGTTGTCTGTCCAAAAATATTAAATTGATTTCTGTTGTCTGTCCAAAAATATTAAATTGATTTCTGTTGTCTGTCCAAAAATATTAAATTGATTTCTGTTGTCTGTCCAAAAATATTAAATTGATTTCTGTCCAAAAATATTAAATTGATTTCTGTCCAAAAATATTAAATTGATTTCTGTTGTCTGTCCAAAAATATTAAATTGATTTCTGTTGTCTGTCCAAAAATATTAAATTGATTTCTGTCCAAAAATATTAAATTGATTTCTGCTATTTGTCCAAAAATATTAAATTGATTTTTGTTGTTTGTCCAAAAATATTAAATTAATTTCTGTTATCTGTCCAAAAATATTAAATTGATTTCTGTCCAAAAATATTAAATTGATTTCTGTTGTCTGTCCAAAAATATTAAATTGATTTCTGTTGTCTGTTCAGAAATGGGTACATTTGCAGTGGAAATGATTAATTTCAAAACTTTTGTTTTAATATAATTATTAACGCATTTAGTGCAATAGTTGGTAAATATTTAGAAATTCTATGCTAACGCGGCGTGGATTAAATTAGACAACTCTTGTATTTTTATAATTTACATTGACATTTATAATTTATCCTATTTAAAATTTATTAATGCCAATAAGAAATATTAAATTTTACAAATGCAGACTAACAGTTTTTTTTTTAAGATCAGAATCGTTTTTCCTAAATATTAAGTAAAATATCTAAAGAAAATATATATTGATAAATTATTAAATGTTATTTTAGTTCGCTGCAAATTGAATTTATATTTTCACGCAGTTTATTTTAAGTATAGCGAAAATAATGTGCAATACAAGTCCTGGTTGATATTCTATGTATGGACCAAGTGCTTGATAAAAGATCAACACAAAAAAAAATTTTGAAAACTTGGTGACAGTTCGATTGAAAATCGTAAACTTTGAAATGAAAACTCAGAAAAAGTGTTAAACTTAGAGATGAAAATAAATTGTGTGAATAACAAAATTTATTAATGAATTAAGTATGAAAATCTTACTCTGATGAATGTTCATAAAGTGTCACTAGTGAATTCTTGGCAACGCTTATAGCTAGCATTGATTTAAGTCTTGTATTTATTTAATTAAAAAAGCTAATTTATTTTTCAACGAATTACTAATAAATATAGAGAACAGTATTATGTCAAAAAATCTCGGAAACACAGAATTTTAAGTAGACGATACAAAAAAACATTTTCAATAGAAGATATTATTTTCTTTCTCTGAAATGAAAATTCCTCGTAGAATTTCTCGTGTGTGTGATTTATATTAAAACTTTTTCCATTCCAAAAAGTAAGCTTAAGAGCGTTGAACAAAGGGACATCTAATAACATTATTTCTATTCTTAAATTATTGGTTTTCCTTCAAATACGAATGATAGTAATTTCACTGAATAAAAGTAGGAATGAACAAACCCCAAATGAGAAAGAAATGACTATAAAAGAATGTAATATTTCTTCCATTCTCTTTCCACTTCCCAAGATTGTTGACTAAGACATTAAAAGAACCAGCTAAGGTTAACTTTATTTTTAAATCTTTATAGTAGAAACTTTCCAAATTAGGATTCCCAAATATAGAGACAGCGTCTGGGGAATATAAAATTCCTATAACACACAGGTTTGTACAGATTATTTAAATAAAATTCATTTTGAATTAAATAAAATTTATATTTACTATTAGTAATCATACTCAGTATTACTTTACCTTAGATGTAGTTGATATGGAAATATATGAATGTCAATTAGGACTTTTGCACATTATTCCAGTTTCTTCATGTATTTTTCACCTTAGATCAAATTTTGCACTAAATTCTAAATATGTACTTTTTGCATTATTTAAATTATTTTTCTATTAAAATATAATTTTTTTAATAATTTCATTCATCAAAATATTGAAAATTATAAGCTCAATGATACTTTGCATATTACTCTTTAAAGAATGAACAAAATATAGTTTAATCTTAGGAAGTAATTCAAAATGTGATTATGTTTTCTTCAAGATATTTATAGTTAATGTTTGTGAAAACTTTTATGCTATTTTACGAAAGTTTTAAAAGAAATATTTCAAACCAAATTCGATATAATATCTGTATTCATAACACAAGATTCTATGGATTAAAATTAGATTTTTTATCCTATTTTTACCATACAGCATGAGCATATTTCTTTAAGTTATTTCTTTTTTAAAGTGGTATTTTTACCTTTTTCTAATGAAGGTAAAAGATTTTAGATCTTACACTATGTTCAAGAGACTCTAAAGTTGAAAGAAATAACATTTTAGGTATAAAGTACTATAGTTAAAAAAGTCAAACAAAAAAAACATCAAATGATTATTATATAAAAAGGGATAAATATAATAAATTTTAATATATAAATAATAGATAATAAAATAATATTATATAATAATAATAATAATATTTTATCTATTATTATTATTATATATTATTATAATATATAATTAATTGATAATAAGTAATTTTTCAAATCTTGTATCCGTCAACTAATTTAAAACTTTATAATTATTTTTTAAAAATATTTATGCATTGTTGCCAAAAAGTAACAATTGGATTTTTTTTATAAAAAAAATCTAAGATAAAGTGTAAAAGATTATGAGATAATCTTCCGATTTTGTGTCGGGGATTTCAAAAAACGGCTTTTACCACCGGCGTCTTTATTCCTCCAAAAAAAATTGAAACGGATTTCGAATTTTATTGATTTAAGCTGTAATCCTCTTTACTTTTATAACAAATGAAATCTGATCATTTTACAGAGAATTTTAAACTCCAAGTTTTGAAGATGCATTTGAGTGAGAAATATAACTTTGAGGAGAAAAACATTTTTATCAATTATATTTTGATGATATAATTTTTATTCGGATGTCTTTTTAACAACGTAGAATAGAACTAAATTTTACATTTGCTAAAAATCTATTATATTAATTGTTTCATAAAATATATATAACTAGCGAGTATTATAGAAAGATTGTAAGCATTAGGAATTTATGAATAGAATATATATATATATATATGTATATGTATATTTATATGTATATATATATATATATATATATATATATATATATATATATATATATATATATATATATATATATATATATATATATATATATATATATATATAGTAAGAATTGTAAGGGAATTAAAATTGGTAGCAAATGCATTATAAAGCAGTTTCCTCTAATCCTTCAATATTCATAAATCACAATCTTCTAAAAGTGGATTGTTCTGTCTTGCACTTTAAATCTGAAAATCCTTAAATAAATCTTTATAAATAATCGTTGAAACATATCTCTAAAACGCAATTTTGGTTAAAACTGTGAAAACATACATATTGTTTACGAAATGTTAATGAAATATAAGCAGTTCGATTGTAAAATAATAACTATGTTATTTAAAACTCTTATTTTGTTATAATATAATTTAATTATATGTATTGACAGTGTGAATTGCAAGTTTATAAAAAAAGCTAACGCTACTACTTAAAATTTATAGTTATTTGCTATAGTAATTTAAAGAAATAAGAATTACAGAACGGGGAAAAAATTCGTTCCGAATTACAAAAGCGTGATATGAAATATTTTAAAAGTATTCAAATGAATAGTTGAAAATATTAATTTTCTAACTTACAAAAGTTAAAATGTTATGTTTTCTAAATAAGAAAATTGAAAAGTTTGAATCACATTTAATCACAATATAGAATTTGTAAATTAAACTTTCTTCATACAATCGTATTCTCCTTTTGTTTTTAATCTAAACTCACACAAATTTTTATTTTTAATTAATTGCCAGTTTAAAATGTCTGGTTAAATATTTTAATAGTTGTATAAATGTTTGAACCTCGTCTCTTTGTTTTTAAATAAAATTATTAAAAAGTTCATTATAACCAAAAAGATCGATCTTTTTTAATTAAGTTATTTCAGTCTTAAAACTTTTGTCAATAAGAATAGTGGAAAATGAATTTCCTAGGAAAAAATCGTGAGAGTACATAAAAAGGAAGACACTTTATAAACAATAAGTTCTAACTACTAATATGCATTGAAAAATCTTCCAATTCACACAATACCTTTCTATTAAAATACCTAAACGAGAAAACTAATGGCTTTGTGTTATTAGAATAAACATATTCTCCTATTACGAAATTGTAAGCAAAAACATTCTTACAAATAATGCTTCTAATATTTATTCAAATATGAGTCAATACCATATTGGAATAACATAAGTAATGCCTGTAAAACTACTTGCATTGGTTTTTTAGTAAACTTAAAATAAATAATTACCTACTTACTTCTTGGATTTGTAATTAATTTACTTTTTACTGAGGTTTTAAAGCAATTAATGTAATTTTATTTTTGTTATCAAAGCAAAAATATTATTATTACAAGGAATGGATTAATTAAGTATATAAATTTCAAAATAAATTATCAAAATTCGAGATATATATAATTTTTCATCTTCTTCTCTTTAAATAATAGAATTTTTAAAAGAAAATTCACTTGTTTATAAATTTCTAAGAAATATTTACTTCGAAATACCATGTTATTAATAAGCTCTGAGTAAAATATCAATTATTTTATAAAATTAATTCCAATTTATAAGGAAAATATGTAACGAAGATATTTATATTCATTTACTTAGAACTATTTTTTTAAACTCATAAGTGTATGTACCAAGATGAACATTAATGTCCTTTAATATTCAATTATTATTAAGCTAATGTTGCTTACTAAATATTATGAACAATCATTTTAGGTTTTTTTATCCAATTAATTTCCTTTTTTAATATTTAAATATATTACATAAAAAATAATAACATGTGTCTAAATTAAATGGTGAATTCTAATATTAATCCAATTTTTTCTCAAAGTACCCTATTATTAGGCAGAAAAGGAATTTTTTAAGAAAATTTCATTTTTTATAACTAAAATAACATGAAATTATTTTATGATATTTCGAAAAGAAATCTATTCCTCTTAATATTCAAATTATGTTGATAGGTTCAGAAAAGAAATAAAATAATTTGATGAAGTGGCAGTTATACCCGTGGAAATAATTCGAACATAATACCTGCCAATTTTATTCCCTACCTACTTCTGGTATGCAAATATACTGACTTCTTGTACTAAGAGCTTTCCCCATTTCAACAATAAAACCCAATTTATTTTTCATCAGAACTAAGATGTGTGTCAATTGAAATGACATCAAGGAGTGTAAACATTCAATTTTCAATGAAATGGGAATGATGTACTGATATGTTTCAGAAAAGAAAATTGCATTCTTAATTTAAATGTTGAAAAGTTTATGTGCTTAAATATGGGAATAGGAATTATTAAAAAAAAAAACAAAAGAGAATATATATATATATATATATATATATATATATATATATATATATATATATATATATATATATATATATATATATATATATATATATATATATATGTATGTATGTATGTATGTATGTATATAATTTCGTATATCACGAACAATCTTTTTTTCTCCTGTCATCAACCGTATTTTTTTTAATTTATAATAAATTAATAATCAAATCAATATTCTAAGAATACTGATTGGATACTACACAGTAATTCTAGGAATTTAATTTTAAAATTATAAAAATTTATAATCGCTCATATTCAAATTGTTTTTATAATGAACAATTGTAAATTTTATGAAAAATAAGTTAAAATTTTAATTTTAAAAATTAGTTAAAAGTTTAAAAAAATAAGTATGCAGGGTGTAAAAAATTTAGTTATCTAATTTTAGATGTGTTTAAAACTAAACTGTCAAAACTAATGTTGAAAGTTATGAAGTTTTGCGTAGGACATAATAAAGTTCTTAGAATGTGTTTTGGGGTGAAAAAAAATAATTAGTTCAAATTTTTATTATCAGAAGTGATTTAAGCGAGTTATATATTTATCATATATTTGTGATAATTTCGAAATGGTATTACAGCCAAAAATGTTCAATAAGAGGACTCTAAGAACTAGCTACGATGGCAAAGCAGCATGTTCCACTGTATGCTGGGAAATTTAAGGAACGTTTTCTGAAATGCTGTCTTCAGTATAAGGTTAACTTCATGAATTATTAGGATTACCTCAATATTTAAAATTCTTACAAAACCAAAGTTTGCATGGAGAATTCCTGAGGAACTTCAATTCCACAAATCTAAAAAATAGCAAGTGGTGATACTTTCAGGAATTGAATTTTGAAGACGTCTGTAACACAACGTCTTACGCTTTAAAGAGATTAATTTTGCATGAGAATTATTAATAAAAATCAATGATATGATAGCAAATCCAGCTCACTTTTATTCTTTAACAATGATACATATCTCTGGTCTATGATGGAACTTATTGATGGACAACTTACACTTAATATTTGGAGGAAGTACGATCAAGAATAAATTGAGCAGCAAATCTATATCACAATTCATGAATTCATGTGTTTCATCACAAATTTCTTTATTACAAACTTTGTTTTTCACAACGTCTCCAACCCCCATTAATACGATATGTCTTTAATAAATATATTTCTATGAAACTTGTTCTACGCGTTTTAAATGCTATTATCTTTGAAATGAAGTAAAAGTTTGATATATATATACATATATAATTTTATATTATATATTTTATTATATAATTTTAAATTATATATATATATATATATATATATATATATATATATATATATATATATATATATATATATATATATATATATATATAAATGCTAAGCACTTTTAATCATATTTTCTTTATTTATCAATGATTTTTCAGGTTTAGTACTTTATAGAGAACATCGTTAGATAAACGTGAAGCCCAAATTAAATTGTGATTAATGCATTGCAATTTTGTGTTGAGTTTTATACGAGTTGTTAAACTTTCACTTAATGAAATTTTACCATATAATTTCATGTTTTTTAAATTAAATAATAAATTAAACATAAGATTTGAAATTGAACTTGATGACACTACCATATAGTAATAAGAAAACTCTAGAGAAAAAATGGCCGATTGAAAATTTTAAGATCAAAAATGAAACGCAGATGTTTGAAGAGAGTCTACCCGATTTAAAGATCACAATTATTTTATCCGATACTTAAGAAACTTTTCTAAGTATTTAATCCACTTAGCGAACGGGAAGAATTTTATTTCTTTTTAATCTAATAAACCAAGCCATACTGCATACACTGAAATGAGAGAAAGATAATGTCTAGCTTTACCAATAAACCTGTGTTTATAATGATTTTTTTTCTTATTTTCATTATTCGGCAAACCGTTAAAGTACATATGGTTTGCTAAATAGCTAACACAAAAAATCTTAATATGTGTATACAAAATTATATAAAATATTTACCAAGTTCTTATACTGTTTTGCAAAAGGAACTAATCGAATTTTAGTTAAACAATTTCACAATATATTTGAACCAATAAATTATTCAAAATCTATATCACTATTTGTTTAAGCGAAAAACTGTTTTAGGGGTAAATTCATTTTTTATTTGTATTTTAGTATACATTTTAACTACTAAGGATATTTGTTTCGTTTTTGTTTCCTGCTCTCATAACTGCTGAGAGACTAGTTAGGATTTTTTTCCTATTTTTTCTCCCCTATAAAATATGAATTATCTTCTAACTATAACGACTCCTCTCTAAAGATCATTATTCTTTTTGCATGTTAAAAAGTTTTAATATGCTGTATTATAAACAACGCAATTTATATAAAATTCGAATAAACATTTTAAAATATATAAAAATAAAGCTATATAACCATTTTTTTATAAATTTAAATAATTTAAATTCTTTAAATTTATATAAAAACATTTATTAGCAAACATAAATTATAAGAAATATAAATTACATAACATAAATTATATAGTAGTGAATTTATTCAATAAATATAAATTTGAGTTCAATTTATTCAATAATTATAAATTTGTGATAAATGTGCATTCAGTACCTACAAATTTGTGTTAAAGTTATTTTATAACAATAAATTTGTGTTCAATTTATTCAATAATTAAGATTTGGGTTGAATTTATTCAATAAATAAGATTTGGGTTGAATTTATTCAATAATTATAAATTTGTGTTGAATTTAGTCATCAATATCATTTTTTTCCTTTACAATCTAAATATAACAAGATATTTACCAATTTTTTTATACAAAACCTTAAAAATTAGTAAATTTTCCTTTTTATTGCTATGAGACACCTATTTACAATGTTAAAATATTGACACAATTGTAAAGTACTTATCATAAAGAGTTGTGAAATAGTTCCTGATTATATTCATTTTAAAGTCTCGTTATGTTAGGATTATTTTCTTACCTTAAAAATAAAATGAAATACAAAATAATATAAAATAATTTGCAACAAAATATCATAACAATGAAATTAGGTAAAAGATTTAAAATGCATTGTAAAAATGAAAAACTACTTTTAATGTTCAGGAATAACAATATATTTTAGTTCATTCGAATAAACGCGTATAATGTTTCTATATCTGTTTATGAGTTTATGAAAAATTTCTGAATAATTTCATTAAATATTAGGAATTTTTCTGTCTACAAGGAATTTGAACTATCCGTGTTATATAAAACACGGCGTAAAAATAAGTGTACGTGTGCGTGCGTGCGTGTGTGTGTTATCTCGGAAATAGTTATAACTAATTGGCTTCCAAAAAAACATACTAAAATTCTATTCACTTAGCAAAGTCTGAACATACGAAGTATTTTTTTACAATTTTATAAAAAATAATAATCGAAATCGTACAGCAATTGGCATATTAAGTCGAATCTTATAACCATGTGTATGAAATGTTACAAGACATTTATCAGAATGGATTGTTATGATTTTATACTCTCTTTCGGAAACCTCAACAGAGAGTTTAAATTTAACACTTTGATATACACGTACATTTAAAGTCTTGAAATCTGTTTTTGAACAATATGTTGCTGTAACCAGGTTTTTAATGACATACAATTTGATAATAGCTGAACTGATGATACAAAAAAGCAAATAATTTTCAAATTTTTTAAGACACGGTTCATAAATATAAAATTGATACGCACGAAGAAAAACTACGAGCACGAAGATATGACATATATATTGGTAGTTGCATATATTTATATCAAACAAAAAGTAAATGCTCTTATGCATACGCGTGAATACATATTCTATGTATACATAAAAAAATATTTAAAGAGATATTCTTCAGCTTATTTGTTTATATTCTGGTATAGGATAATAAGTATCTACTTTAGTATTTCAAGCGTTAATAAAACTATAGAATAAAATAAAAAAATAATTTATTTACTTCAATTACAAGATAAATATAATGCTTAATATGAAGTCAAACTTTTATCTTAGAATTAAATAAGTTTTCAAATTTTAAAGTTCTTTCCTTTCCTCATTGAAATCTTTCAAATGTTCAAATATTCTCATTAAACTTCTAATTAAAGTTTTCTGCACGTAACAAGTCATTAAGAGTACTTGTAATTATTCTTCAAAGAACACTCCGAGAGAAATTAACGCTGATTTACACTTTTCGATACTTTTCTTTACACTCATTAACTCTGATGATTCTTCGGCGTTTACACGTCAATAAGTTTTATTCTTTTCTAAATAATGGATAATTATTTGTTAAAAGATGTATCGCGCAATCATAGCGTAAATATTGGAAAATCTTGCATTTTTGTAAATATTCTCATCCATTTCCGTGCATCTGAAGCATGAACGCATTTTTAATGAATAAATTTTGAAAATAAGATGTGAAATTTGAGAAATGAACTAAACAATACACAAATCAAATAAAAATAAATATGTCATCAGATTGCTATTTTGGAGAATTCCATTATTGTTGCACAAACTTTTCTTTCACTATTAGCACACACAGTGCTAACTTTTTTTATCGTTTTTATTTTATTTTTAAAATTTACACTAATTTTTTTTTTCAAAATTACCCTAATTATAATATTTATTTATTATTTTAAATACTATAAAATGTATCAAAGAATGTTTAAATTATTTACTTTAGTAACTGTTTATGCTTTCTAAATATTTCTTTTTAATTATATGCAAACAAAATATTCTAAGAATTCTTGAATTATTTTCATCTGGTGTATTGATAAATTTGTGGCAGTTGTATTTATAGTTAGGTGCAAATCAACTATCTATCATGTTATGAAATTTTATTGTAAAAATCATTTAATTAATCCATAATTTCAAATAAGTTAAAGTAGCTTTTGAATTATAAAGGTTTAGTTTAAGAATTATATAGTTTCGAAATATAAGCATTATATTTGATATCATGTAAACAGATAGTATCAAATAATTTCTATATTGTTGTTGCTGTCATGTGCCATCTAGGCAGGCATTAGGGAGTACGCTGCTCTACTTTTCCAACTGAATCGTAATTTGGTGTGGAGTCTGACTTCAGTACACAAGTGCCATAGGTACGCGTTTATAAGATAGAGAACCATTCACAACCTATTCATACAAGGAATGTACAAAGACAGGATAGATAGAGAGAGAAAGTACATCCATACCTGAACCGGGATTTGAACCCAGGACCTCTCTATCTGCAGACAGGCACGCTGACCTCTAGACAAGTTGTTCGGCATATTCTATATTAATTTTTGAAAGAATATGAAGTTCATATATCTTCATAGAATTTATTAAAAATTATTTGTGTATTAAAAAATAAAACGTTTTGACCACGTGTTCTGTCATTATGAACAGGGCCATTTACATTAACACCAGCAAGGTGTAAATGTAAATGGCCCTGTTCATAATAATTGCGTAAGGCCCTGTTCATGTGCCTAACGCAAGAAGAGTTCTAACAGTTTGGGTAGGAGTTGCTGGAAGGACGAAACAATAGGAGGACAGGGTGGAAGAAAAGGGGAAGACACGTATGTTGCGCAATTTAGAAAACAAGATTATTGAGTACAAGCTGGAAAAGGGCAAGTAGGATTGTGTAGTAAAAACAATAAAAACATAATATAATGGGATACAAGTAACATACAAGAAGAAGAGAATACAGGTGAAAGTCTTGATTAGATAAGACCAGTAGATGTACTGCGGGCAAATGTTCTGTGAGTGGGAAAATAAGCTATGAAAGCATGTACAAGTGAGACAGTCCTAAAAATCATGAGAAAAGTACGAATGAGGATGATCACTGGAGAGATAAATGTTGAGGGAGAGTAGCTCCTAATACTCCGTATCCGAGTCAAACAGGTCCCCTTGGCTATCGATTGATTCTTCATCATCATCTCCGTTCTCGTTTGGTATGATCAAGTCTCTATGATTGAGAAGGAATGAAATGAGGGCGATTAACTTTGGTCTGGCATAGTGGTTGCTAACGATGTTCCGAGTCCATTCTAGACGGAGATGCTCACTTGGTCTGTTAAAGTGCCACGAGCTAGTAAGTGGGCAGATGGAGGCGTAGTGATACGGGCTTCTAGTGTCTCCACAAGCACAGTTGTCACTTGAGGGGGCTCCAATTTGAAGGAAATACATGGGGAAGGGCCTGTGTTCAGTGACGAAGAGAGTAATTTGGCATGGCCAACAAGGAGTGAAGTGCTTCACCTTTGGTATAATGTTATGGAATAGGCGTCCCGTTGCGGCCTGATCCCAAAGTGTTTGCCACTCTTGGTGAATCTCATCTTTCAGCTTCTTTTTGTGGTAGGAGCGTGGAGGTGGGACGCTAGTTTGCTCATCATTCAATGTAGTAGCCTCTAAGAAGTCTTCTAGTTCATTCCCTGTAACTCCAACAATGGCTTTTATCCAGCCTAGTGTGATTGAAGTGGCTATGTTTAGGTCAGCTTAGATGTTCTTTGCCAGGGGACTAGTGATAGTTGGGTTACCAATTGCCTTAAACCCAGCTTGTCTGTCGAACCAGATGTAACAGGGGCGGTTAATTTGTATTGCCCATTTTGTTGCCTGCTGTATTGCATGGAGCTCATCTAGAAAGACGGTGTTATTCTCACTAAGATTAAATTTCTCAGAGTATATTTGAGAGTTGTGATGTATTGTAACAAATGTCGCTCCTACTCTGCCCTCCAGTTTAGATCCATCCTTAAAAATTTCGAAGGAATCTTGGTCTTCACTATAGTGCATCGAATGGTTGAGGCTTATGCAGTTATCTACGAATAAAATCACCTAGATAGATGGACAGTTTGGTGACTCTTTTCTCTATTTAAACATTGGTGGTGTTCCTCAGGAAGTACTAAATATTTGCCTCCATTTTGTTAGAGCTGTAATGGCAGAATACCAGCAATAGCTTGTAGAGAAGCTGTGGCTGTGGTGTTAAATGCTCCAGTTATGTTTAGCAGGAATTTCCTTTCAATCTTGTTGAGGAGAAGTCGGAGGTCCCTACCCCAGATCTGAGCACCATGTGTGATAATACGTTCTGCAACAGGATAACTCTTTCCTTCTGTGAGAAGACCCAAGTTGTTCCCGCAAGCCTAAGAAGCTTTGGCACCTTGCATTTTTATATGTTGGGACAAGTTGAATTTTTCATCAAAAAAAGACTCCTAGTAGCTAAATGGACTTAGACCTTCTTATTTTTGGTTGTCCCAAAAAATTTGTGGGACACATTGAATTATTGTAAACAAAATATAACAGGACTTTTCCACAGAGATTTCCAAGTGATGCTTGAACAGGGCCGTGAACGTGAACGCCAGCAGCACTCCTTGTACCTAATCCAGGGAGGGTTTTACCAGTTTGGGTGGAGTCTGCTGGAAAGAAAGTAGTTGCACTAGTAGGGGAGAGCAACCTCTGCCTGTGGTCGCGAGCTCCCAACGCAACAGCTCAAATTAGCGTCGAAGGGTAATTGCCTCACTGCTTCATTTTTTCTTCTTCATTGGTTCTTGGGCTCTCCTCATCGTTCAGGGATTATTAGCTCCCTGTGCTCCGAGAGGAATGTTACCAGCATGATGTTTTTGGTTTTTCTTGCGGATGGTGGATACAATTTTTCAGCCTTTTTTTTTCTCAGCTGTTCGCTGGGGGTAGTAAAATGTCAAGAGCTGGTGAGTGGGCACGATGTGGCATAGTGAAGTGGGTCACCCGTATGACCACAGACACAGTTGTCGCTTGGCAGAGCACCAATTCTATGTAGATAGCTCAGGAATGGAACATGTCCCATGTCGAACAGTGTGATTTGTCTTGGCCAATATTGGTTATTAGGTTTAACATTTGGAATTATATCATGTATCAGGTGATCTGTAGTATCTCTCTCCCATGACAGTTTCCAGGTTTGAATGGCCTTTGTTTTAAATTCCTTTTTGTGAAAAGATCTTGCGGTGGGCAGATTTATTTGAATTTCGTCGCTGTTGTGGCTTCTTTTGCCAGTCTGTCGGCGGTCTCGTTGTCTTTTAGTTAGACGTGATCTTTAACCCATTCGAGATGTAGGTTGTTGGTGATACTGATCTCTCGTTGGATATCGCGTGCCAGTGGACTTGTTATGGTGGGGTTGCTTATGGCCATGACTGCCTGACAATATGCTGAGTTTCTTTGCTCTTGTATTTGCCCCGGTTATAGCTTTCAGAATGGCATACAGTTCCACCTGAAAGACAGTATTATTTGAGTTGAGTCGCATTTCTCGAAATAGATGATGTTACCGACTAAGATGACTGCAAGGGCTGTTTCTACATTATCTTTCATTTTGTACCCGTCGGTATATATCTGACAGATGCTCTGATCCCTTTTAGAATGTTGATCATCTCCTAGACTGATGTGGTTGTCTGCTTGGAAGTTTCCTGGGTAGATGGTGAGATTATAAATTTTTTTCTTCTAAGCTCATCATCTGCAAGGTCTGCGTAGGTTTGTTTGATGGCATATTTGGGTTTTGGCCTCCATTTCGATGAAAAGATGTAAGGTAATCCTGTAATTGCTTGGAGAGCTGAAGTTGCTGTTGTTATAAAAGTTCCTGTGATGTTGAGGAGGAATTTTTTTTTGGATTTTTTCCAGTAAAAGCTGATTTTTTATACGTAGATTCCTACCCCATATCATTGCCCCTTGGGCCATTATTCTTTCGGCAACCGATTTGTAGAGGATGTCTTTGTGTTTTTGGGAAAATCCCCAGGTGGATCCCGCCATCCGTAAGAGCTGTTGGTGTACTTTAGAGGCTTTGGCTTCTCAGTTTTTAATATGAGTAGACCAGTTAAATTTTTCGTCCACTATGACGCCCAATAATTTGAGTGATTTAACTATTTTTATTTTTAGGTTATCCCAGTAGATCTGGGGGTCACACTGTAATTTTATAAACAACATATAGTATGCCTTGTCTACTGAAATTTCCAATTTATGATTGGTGGTCCCCTTCCTGAAGATGGTCAGAGCTTCTGTGGTTAATCTGCCAATTTTATCTCGCTATTGGCTGCGACCACAAATGTGAAATCATCTGCAAAGGCCTGGAGGGTGATATGCGAATTTGGGACAATGTCTTTCCCAATTGCAAATGTTAAATTGCAAAAGTTCATCTGCGAGCAGATTCTACATAATTGGGCCGCTGCATGATCTTTGTGGGCATCCTATTGATTGTTTTTGTATTACCAGACCTTGGTTTGTGTTTATCGCCATTTCTCTGTTTTACAGGTTACTGATGAGGATATTACGTATTTTAGAGGAGCAACCTTTGCTGTCTGGAGCCTGCACGATTGAGTTATGCGGGAATGAGTCGAAGACTCCTTTAATGTCAAGGGAGATTATGCAGCAGTGTGCAATGTTTAGCCGATGTTTTGACTGCGTTGATATTTTGCATGAGGTGTTGTAATGCATCCTCTACTGACATCCCTCGTCTAAAACCGAACTGGCTGTCATGAAAAAGATGGTTATTCTCAAGGTAGTAAGAGAGTCTTATAGTGATTATCTTTTCTGGTAGTTTACCCAATGTTGGTAATAATGTAATAGGTCTGTATAATTTTACCTGATTTGTGTTTTTCCTTTCTTTATAGAAGAGAATGATGATTCCGAATTTTAAGCTCTGTGGAAAATGGTTAAATTTCCAATAAGTCTGTAGGAACGTAGTCAACAGTACTGGAAAGTTTTGGTAGATTACTTTAAGGATGATATTTTTTATTCCATCTGATCCGAGAGCTTTTCCATTTGGGAGAGATGTTATTGTTCGAGTGATTTCTCCTTTGCTGAGGTCTGGTTCTGAATTATCTTCCAGGTGGCTAAATGGGTAGGTGGTAGATGATTGATGGGGAAAAACTTCTTCCAGGATTTTCTTTGCAAAGTTGATTGAATTGCCAGTTGGAGTTCCTGTGCTAAACAAACTCAATCGGGGTGCAGATTTTTTAACTGTAGTTTTACAGATTTTCCCATATGGGTTTGTAGCGGAGATGCAAATTTGGTGCCAGAAGGCTCTTTTACAGATCTAATTTCTTTAATAAAGGTGGCTTTAGCTTTTTTATATGTAAGATAGAGTCTGGCTTTGCATTCGTTGTCTGAGCGTTGTGCTTGGCATCTGAGGAAGTTGAGATCTCTTTTCTTGTTTGCCATTGCTCGAGTCCACTAATTGGGTAAGATGTTATGTTTATGCTTGATTTTTATAAGGTTTGGTACATTTAATTACAAGTTGGTCCTGTAGTGATAAGGTGGCTTCATCCAATTGGTTTTTTGTGCAGTAGTCTAAGAGGTTCTGTGTTATTGTCGGTATGAAAAGATGGAGAATATATATGAATTTTGTTATGGTTCCTATATTTTGTTTAAAATCTTGTGATTATATAAGTGTCTGGAGGTTTGGTTAGTTGGATCTGGATGTATTTATGGTCGCTTAAGGAGTCGATGTTTAGAACTTCCCATATACATTTTGCGGCCAATATCGGTTTTGAAGCAATTGTTATATCCGGCCATCCTTCGTGAGCTGAAGAAAGAAAGGTCGGTAAAGCTCTTAGTGTATTCAGTAGGTGGGGATTGTTAGTAGTTATGAATTCCAATAATTGTTCTCCTCTGCAGTCGTTGTCTTTATAGCCCCAGAGCATTTGGTGCACATTTAGATCTACTCCCAGGATGTAATCCTCATTGCCTAGTTTACTGTGTATGAGTTCGAGATCTTGGATAGTGTCCATGATGGTTGGTGGAGTGGATCCCCATATCTGTGATTAACTGGGGGACTGTATGCTGAGATGATGGTGAGTGGATTATTGGCTACTGAAATTTTAACTGCTATTGCTGTTTCGGTTTTGCAAACTAGGATTGGGTTGATGTTAGCTGTTGCAATTATTCCCGCTTTGGCATTGCCTGTTAGCCAGTACGTCTACGAGCTTGGTATGCCCAGTATTTTGTTGTCCTTGTTCAGTTGGGTTTCCTGTATGGCGAAGATATTTACGTTATGTGTATTTGCAATGATTTGTAGTTGGTCAGTCGGTGTGTTGGATCTCGCTAAGTTAATTTGGATGATAGTGGTTTTTTGAGGGCTGTAGTGGGACTGAAGATTATCTCTTTGGGTCGTTGGTGGGTTGGTTGTTATGGTTGCTCATGTTAAAATTTTTGAAGTTGGTAATTTAGTTTGATTGGTGTAGATGTGTACGATAAACACGGCATTGTGTTGAAAACGCCTAATGGTTCGTGGGGTAATTGGCTCCATTTCTATTGGCAACCCAGCAATTATTACATTCCACAAACTTCGCCTTACATTCATCTTCAGTATGGTTATAGCCCAACTTGCCGCAGAATCTTCTGTATTTACAGTTTGAACTCAAGTGACCATAGTCGTGGCAGTTGAAGCACTGCATAATGCGCTTGTAAGGTCTTATATAGGCTTTACTAAAACCAAAATATAGGTCCTTGTTTTTAGGAGTGCGTGCTCTGTATCACAGTCCACTTCCAGTATTAGGTGCTGCAGTTTATCATTTGATCTATGTGTTTTAATTTGCATTATTTTTATGTGGGCATCAGTTAGGATGTCTTGTTTGTTGGATGATAACATGCCGTGAATGTTATCGTCTGGAACTTGTATTGCGGCATTTAAAATTATAACCTTCTTGTGCCTTATGGTGTTGAACAGGGCCGTGGTAGCCTAGTGGTTAGGGCATCGGCCTTCCATCAAGAAGAATGGGATTCGATTTTCAATGCCGCCAAAGACCTACCGAGTACATGCGATGTACGTGCTCGTTAAATCCGTGGAATCAAAATTCCTGTTGTTGGTCATAGAGCAAGAGCCATGGATACAATAATCTGGAGAAATTTTCCTCCCCCTTCAGACCAATGTCAAAATTGAGAGAGTGAATCTTCTATTGGTGCCATCTATCGGAGGATTTAAAAAAGAGCAAAGACGTACTTTCACTTTCGTGTTGCTTTGATTAAAATGAAAGACACTCCCTATTGATTTAAATTCGCATAGCTAGCTTGACTTCTCCAAGTGTCATAAGCAATAATGCACAACATTATGAATAATTTTACTACACAATAAACGAAAAAGATATTTTTATTACAACTAATTCAATTGATAAACAATAACGACTATAGGATAAATATTTATATTCTGGTACTGAAAAATTCCCTTAATAAATAAATTAATAACTTATTTTCCAAAAATAAGAATATGATAAAAGTCTACGAAAAAATCTATTTATTTCATTCTAAAAAATGCTGCTTCATATTCCTTATTATTGTGGACGAAAAATAACTATTTTTAAATTAATGAAAGAAAATTTTAGATTTATTAAAAAAAAATTTAATAAATAATTTACATAATATTATATAATGAATGAGATTAAATGATAAAAGAAAAATCATTCGTTAATATTACTTGACAATATGTTACAAAAATCTAAATTTTGAAATAAGTTATAAAGAAATCATTAAACTTATAAATTCTGCTACTTTTAACGAATGCAGTAATCAGACAGAAGTATTTATCCAATTATATGTTTTATAAAAAGTTTAAAATTATGAACATTTAAGAAACTACTAGTTTTTTTGTTTCCATTCTATTTTTTTCCAATAAAGTCATAGCTCATATGCAATCATTTTCCCTCCAAGAATATTCTGAAATTTAGAGAATATTTTAAAGGGTTTATTCGATTGAAGGCATTCACTGATTTTTTAATACGCAAAATATTAAACTTTACATTTAAATTTGATTTTTCATCAAATTTTAAATATAAATATTCTCAAACTGCTAATTATTTAAATGTAAAATTTAGAAAGATTAAATGGCGAATAATTTTAGTATAATAAGACTGCAGTCACTAAGGATTCATTGGTTTATTTTCTTAAGAAAATCTTAATATTTATTTCTAAATCATAAGCAAATTTGGTGTAAAGCAAGCAATACGTAAAAAATTACGTAACAAAATTTTAAATAAAAATTGTGATACCAAATCAATTATCTTTTTGGCACCTTGGATTTCATATGATTAATTATCACATTAAAATTTTAGAAAAATTCCAAATTTATCCAAAATATCAATGATTTAAATGTCAGTATAGAGTGTGTGTGTAAACATGAAATTTCCTTATTAAATTTTCAATTAGTGTATTACATTTTTCAACAGTATATTAAATATAAGATGAGCACACTAAATATGTACTAAAAAACACTTTTAAATACTTATTTCCATTAATATTTATAAGAAATTAATGATATTAAGCAGTCCTTTTTATCATTAAAATATTAACATTTCATGAATATTAATTAACATGAATATTGATATTATAATGTTATTTTCAATAGTATAAAAAATTAAGTTTACTGTTGAATGATTTAAGAAGATAGGTATTCTCTATCTAGTTAACAGCAATCAAACTGAAGTTTGTGTACATATATTCTTATGCAATATTTAGTTTTAGCATTATTAAAATATTGAAGTGTATGAAAGATAACATCAAATCGAATAATTAAGTGTTTATCAAATAAAAATTTCTGAAAAAATTAGATATAATGCATTATACTAATGTACAATATTTTTCTTCTAATTTTTATTATGGAGTAAAAAATAAAAAGTGAATATTTTATCTCTTTCACTAATTATCGTCATTTCTTAGCGCAATTATTTTTATATAGTAGAAACCCATTTTTACGAACTCATAGGGACTCGAAGAGAGGTTTAAAATAGTTCTTAAAATTGAAAGTTCGTAAAATAAAAAAATAACTGTTGAATTATTTTTACTATACAAATCTCTTTTTAAAAAAGTATTATTAGAAAAAATTATTTACTGTATGCATAGTATACGAAACACGAGCAAAATAAAAATTCATATTTCAAAAGAATTCTTACCTTTATTTTATGGATGAATACTCAAATAAAGTAATTATTTATTTTACTTTGTTTCAGAATAAAACTTTTAAAACCATATTTTTCCATTTTTTCTTTCACTATATTCGCAGTTATTAAATTATTTAATATTTCACACGCACAAATTACATCTAAGTTCTCAAATAAAAAGAAAATTTCCATCTGCATAGGATTTCTTTGCCAAACCCCATGGCATCTCAACTCCATTTGTCAGGTAAATATTCTTGCTTGTAATAGGATGGCTTCTTTAATAAAACCTACACTTCTAAATGGCCATGACAAGGACTTTGCGCCTTAAATATCGATTTCGTAAAGCAATATTAGGACACGATCACTCATAACAAAAATACCCTGCTACACTTGAAGCTGCAGAGCGTATTCTGACGCTTGCGTAGTAAGACAGGAATTACACTAAGCAGGAAAAGGTTCCTAAAAATAACAAAGCTGTAAGATTTCAACATAATCTTTGGATTTAGTTATCAGTCATTCGAAGAAATTATCAATCTAAGTCTGCAACAAAAATACCAATCAAAGTCTCTCAACCATAATTTTTTTAAAAATAAATAGAAAAAAATCACAATTAGAAGAAGTGTGAAAAGGAATCCGAAAAAGAATTTTTTCAAAATTTTTGTTCGTAATAAGGAAATAAAATTATTGTTGCGTCTGTGGTACCATGTTAAAGACTAGCCATTAGTTCGTAAAATCAAAAGACTTTATAAATTAGAGATTTGCAAAAAGAAGCGTTTATTGTAATTACCCGCTTATTTTACTATGATTTTTACATGCATGCTTTTATGTATTAACGAATTATATCAAAAATCACTGCTATACAAATTCAATTAAATTATTTCTGCTATACAAATTCAATTAAGTGCGTGCGTGCGTGCGTGTGTGTGTGTGTGTGTGTGTGTGTGTGTGTGTGTGTGTGTGTGTGTGTGTGTGTGTGTGTGTGTGTGTGTGTGTGTGTGTGTGTGTGTGTGTGTGTGTGTGTGTGTGTGTGTGTGTGTGTGTGCAAAATTGTGTTTTATCTCGGAAATAGTTAAAACTAATTGGCTTTCAAAAAAACACACTAAAACTCAATTCACTTAGCAAAGTTTGAACATACGAAGTATTTTTTTATAATTTTACACACACACACAACAATAAATACACACACACACACACAACAATAAATACACACACACACAGCAATAAATATTAGTTACAGATGGGCACCAACATATTGATGACAAAATTTATAGACTACCAATATGTGAAAGGTAAAAGTTTACAATATGATACCCTTTGATTCTTTGGCGATTCTTTGTCACTCAGATAGGTTCCAATATGTATCGAACTAGATGGTGCCTAAGCAAAAGTTATACAAAGATAGGTTTACTAGAAATTAAATCACCAAGAAATGTCACCAATCTTTTCGCCAAACAAAGGGGTACCCAATTCTACTCCGAGCCCAATTAATTAAGATAAAACATTTGTTTTTAGAAAATATATAAATAATTTAGACAATTTAATTTGATTTTAAAACTCTTAGATTTTCTTGATGAATGCAACCCAATAGCTGTAAAAGTAATTTTTTAAATGAAACTAAAATTGTATAAAATCCTGGTTTGTGTAGCTTTTAGTGAAAACTGAAGAGCCAAACTATTATGATCACTTTCATAATTTAAACGTAAACCTACCTACATACCTTGAGATAGAAGTGAAGAGTGAGGAAGATGTGATTTATTCCATAAAGTGTGAAATATTATTCCCTTGATTATATGAGTGTCTCATGGAAACACCTGCTGATCTATGTGTTTTAACAGAATTCATAATGTTTTAATACAAAAATTAAGAATGAGTTTCTCTGAAAGTTAACGGTTCGTTACCACTGTTGGCATGCTATTTAATATGTATCTGTACTATAAGTGGATCAAAGACAGTAAGACGAGGAGCAGAGAACACAATGTTAGATGTCTACACACCATAACTGACACAGGAAAGCGGAAGGTGCCCTTTTTCGTAAAATAAGATCAGTCATAGACACACAGATCAAACAGCACTGCTCGTATGCTTAAAATCTTTTCTACTTTGAGCCCCATTCTAATTGTTCAACAACTAAGCTACAGTCTGCTACCAATTAACAATTGTCTCAGGCTTCCTGCATCGTTATTGATGCGTAGATATCCAACAATGCAACATCTCCGACTCACCTCCCAGAATAACTGGTAGAGCTCAACTCAAAGCTAGGTACTAGGAAGCATGCTGGTGCAACAACAACTCGTCTCACTGCAAGACCTCGGTGACCTAGTTGGTCGATGTTCTCATTATCGGACGGTAGTGAGTTTGTATCCCAGCGTACCAAAGATTCAACGTGTTTGCAAAAAGCGGCTGAGGCACGTTAAGTTGGTCGAGGTCGCAATATCTTCCAGGGAAATGACACATCTGGAGATGACAGGCCAAGTATTAGAAATATTCTGCTTGGTCCCTGCTTTACAATCAAGAATAATCTATTCAGCTGATTCGACCTAACAGCTAGAGCGCAATTCAGAGATAGATGCAGGGAAGCATGCTGGTGCAATAACAACTCATTTCATTGTCATTTCTCTACTAAACAATATTCATAATGATTGCTTGCAAACAGCCGATAAGGACTTACAGTTTTAGAAACATTCATTCTGAATCTTAAACAATCACAATCTACAATGTCAAATTTTCTTGGATTAAGACTATTTGCATATATACGCGATAACAAGAAAGATGCTTTACCTTTTTTATGACAATTAATACACCGCTCTAGCTGCATTTTGTGCATTGCGCACCATCAAAAGGGACACAATGTCAAGCGGTAATTGTAGTCACAATCTTTTGAATCTTTTTTTTTATATAAAATAGTCTTTGGGTTTATCTAACAAAGTTTGACTATTTTATTAAATTTAACAGTATTTTATGGAAAGATTATTTACAGCATCAAGACAATTTTTAACTATAGATAAGCCAAACAATGTTAACACAAACATATATTTACAGCAAATATACAATTTATTAAGAAAAGATTTTTACCATGTTAAATATTTTATTGTTTAAAACACGATATATTTTACATAACTTGATGGTGTGTATTGTTATTATCATCCGGTAAATAATAATAAATAATCTTGTAAAATAAATAAATTTATATGTTCGTTACCATGAAAGAGAAATTTTTACAAATGGATTATTTCTTATAATGATGATATTATAAAAGCTATAAAAGGAAATCTTGTCTCTAAATCCTTCTCTATTCACAACTTCTTAAGTCATGCGAAAAATTGCGTAAACAGTGAATTTCTCTTTGAATAAAAAACTCATAAATATTCAAATGTGTTACAAATCCTTATTCTAAATGTATTCATTTATTTGGAAAATTTCATTTCTAGACTTTTGAATATCGCTGAATTGAGTAAATGTGAAAAGGATGAATTTCAAATGATGTTAACCTGTCATTTACGTCATTTCTTGAAATCTTTTAAAGAATAATTCTGCTAAGATTCAAATAATGTTTTCATTTGCACCCTCCATTATTTTACAAAATGTATAAACTTGGAGTATAATAAGTTACTTTTCTACTATTATGTTCTTTTCAATATATATAATGTGCTTATAATTTAAGTTCTTCCAAGTTTTGTGAAGAAATCAAGATTTGAATATTTATGAAGTATTTTTATTAATTTAATTTCGTGCTAGCGTTAATGCCTGTATATATATATATAATTAATTTAAAAAGTAATTCAAGTAATTCAACAAAAAATAAATATCATAAAAATATTGTTAACACAAATTGAAATCTAACTAATGTCTGAATCTAGCAACTTCTAGGAAATGCATGATAAAAAATGCAAACTATTATCGCAAACACAAAGCAGCTTACTACTTTTCTTGGACTGAAAAAAGTATAAAGTATTCTTTTTGTATAAAATAATAATATATATTTTGAAAAATACAAAAATCTTGAAACACATATTTGTTGAAAATCAAAAATATCTTGAAACACATATTTGTTGAAAATCACAAAAATCTTGAAACACATATTTTTTGAAAATCACAAAAATCTTGAAACACATATTTGTTGAAAATTGCAAAAATATTGAAACACATATTTGTTGAAAATCACAAAAATCTTGAAACACATATTTATTGAAAATCACAAAAATCTTGAAACACATATTTGTTGAAAATCACAAAAATCTTGAAACACATATTTATTGAAAATCACAAAAATCTTTAAACACATATTTGTTGAAAATCACAAAAATCTTGAAACACATATTTATTGAAAATCGCAAAAATATTGAAACACATATTTGTTGAAAAACACTAAATAAGTAAATTATGTATAGTTTTCATGTAAAACTTTTTTTTACATTTTATGCTTATTTAAATAAACAAAAGTTATATATTTATAAAATTATATTGTAATTATATATATTCATAATCTCTTACCCTGTAAATAAAACAATCATTTATTTCCCTATTTATATTTCCATACACTGAAGGATTATTTGCAGATGAAAGAGTTTTAGATTTCAGAAAAGAAACTTGTAAGATATTTCCCGAAAACATTCTTAATGCTTTGGGAGAAAATTTTAAACAATATTTTTCGCTTTATTAAATAGGTAACTACTGCATTGTTATCTGCGAGGAAATTGAATTCAAATGAATTTCCATTATGATTTTTCGGAAATTTTTTATTATTTTTAACTTCTTAAAGCATTATTTCTCTAAATTTATTTATACTTATTATTATTCAAGTAACTGGAATAAAAAAATGCGCATTCTTATTGCAGAAAATATATTGATTAACGAGTAAATTTTGATACCAAATGCAATGGATTCGAACGAACAGAATTTTAAAAACTTCCTTCATGATTATAATTATTATAATAGGTACTATCAATCTGTAACAGCGTTTACATTATTAATGCTTTATACTATGTATTGATAGTTACATTAATAATATTAAGCATATATTTTACATAGAGTTTTTACATTATTAACAACTAAATGTTGTTTTAGAATCATAAATAAATAATAAAAATATTTTCATGGATAATATAAGTAATTTAAATAATTTATCAGATAATAATTTCTGATAAAATAAATTAATTTTTATTCAGAAAGTCACATATAAAGTTATTCTATTTAAGTAATAAGCAAAGTATAATAAATATGACCTGAAAAATAATTTTAATCATTAAACGTAAAAAACTTGATTATTGAATTTATGCATATTAAAACAATTATATTATTAAAATAGATTGTTTAAAATATTTATTACATCTATCCGTTTGATTTAAGAAATAAAAGTTTATTACTTATAAAGTTGTTTCATAAAAGAAATAGAAATTTTTAATCGATATTTTAAGAATATATACACTATATTTGATTAAAAATTTAAATTTCTCAAAGCAACAGTAGTACGTTATTGAATAATCCGTCACTGAAAATAAAATAAGTTTAAAAATCTACCAATAATACCTTAATTTATATATTCAATATAAATTAAATAAAGAATGGAAAACCTGTACTTAATAGGTGGTAAATATTTCAAAATAAAATTGAAAACGAATTTTATTTAACTTACCAAGAATTAGCAAAATTATTAGGGAAATCGCCATGATGATATATAAATTAGAATTTATTTTCCATCAAGTTATTACATTATCAAAAATTCTTTATAATATCCTGTAAAAATTTAATCAATTATTATTACAATAATAAAAGTTTGTTAAATTATTTGTAAAGAAATTAAATTTGAAATTTATCGTGGTTTTTAAAATTAAATCATATTTTCATACAAATTATGTTTCTCCACACAAAGTTGTTTTAATGAAATAATATACATGAATTATTACTGTTTTCCTAAAATATTACCTCTGTGTAACATCATGTGTTGCTTACTTTCTGGCTACCCCATATTTGTTTAGAGAAAAGTACCTTCCTCCATTATTCAAATTGATTTTGGTGTTTGATCAGCCGAATAAGATGGGTTTTGTTTCGGACTTAATTAGATAACTTTCACGGATTGAATAAAAATAAGGAAATTTTTTTAATTATACTAAAAGTATTTAAGTACCAACTGATCTTGACAAAATCGAATAAAAAGTTTATATCTGTCTTTGGGTTGCATTCAAATTGAAATCCTTGTAATTTCATTTTACAAATATTTAGGCGTTGCTTAATTGTATAAAATGTAGTTTAATTTTTCAAAATTTATATACAATGTTTAAAAGGAAAATAATTCATTTAAACGATCATAGAATCTTTTAATTGTACCAAAATTATTTTAATAAATTTCATTTTTCATATTCCGAAATTAATTTTATTTGCTTATGTATATCATAAAAGTATGATACAATTTTAATTTCTGGTAATTTTGCAATATAAATACTCCCTTTGAAATACTTCTTCAAACAATATATGCATTGTTTTGAGATTTCTAATTATATTAATTAAATAAATCTTAAAATTATTTATTTTTAATAAAACATTCATTTTTCCCAATTTGTAATGTACATGCTATTTTATAAAAATTTACGCAATTTTTTAAAAAATATTCCTTTTTACCACTTTAATTTATAATTTATATTCAAATTTTTCATTATGTAGATCTGTGAGTAAAGATTGAAATTATAATTCTACATAAACTATTTTAATCATAAATCTTTTACAATGTAAAAACGGTAGTATTAATTTGCGTTCTATAAATGTTAAGTTTTGATTAAAAAAGTAACAATGAACTTGTAGAAATTTTATATTCTAAACCACTTATTTGAATATATATTTTTATTTTTTTTATTTGGGAAAACAAAAATATCTTCCTGTGCACCAAGGAATACTACACAGGGCCCGAAAGTACATCAAATGTACTACATAACACTTCCAAATAAATCATGAGATGAAAACAATAATAATAAAAAAGGCGGAGAGAAAAATAGAGATATAAAAAAAGGAGTTAGATAATAGCATGCATAAATTTCTTTAAAAAATTCAAAATTCTCTTTCGTTACTAGGTCTACCAAAATCGGGGGCCACCTGTTATTTAAGTCTTTACAAAGTTCGTTTCTTTCTTCTGAAACAGATGGGCATTCAAGAAGAATGTGAGAAGGGTTGTCACTCCCAGAATTGCAAATGCACACCTCACTGTTTATCGTGTGGAAACGGTGAAGATAGCTACTGAATTGCCCATGTCCAGTGAGGAATTGCGTAATTTTAAAGACGGTGTAGAACCAGTAGTTCTTAATTCTGATGGGAGAAAAGAGTTTGTCCACTTACAATTAGGAGAGGACACAATACCCAAGTTCCATTCTGTGATAATCTTCTTTTTGGCAATTGTTTTGAAGAAAGACTTAGGTAAGCTGATAGCCAGTTTATTTGGAAGTGAAAGAGAAGATTTGGCCAGGAAATCCGCTCTTTCATTTCCATACACACCACTATGACGCTTGCCATGGGAGAAAGTGAAGGAAGTATTTTTGATATCACACATATTTTTTGAAGTCTGGACTTCCACAATAAGCTTTACAAAACTAGTTATATCTTGCAGAGCCAGTAGGGATGACATCGAGTCACTGCAAATTAAACATTTTTGAAAAGGCTTGCTTATGGCATCTTTAACAGCAAGATTAATACAGAGTAACTCCGCTTGGAAAATAGAACTGTAATCACTAATGCGGTATAACTGATGACTCACTTCAAACCCATTCTGAAAGCATACGTATGCAAGGCCTACTTTTTAGTTAATTTTACTCCCATCTGTAAAGTAAATTAGATCATAGTCTTCTTAACGCAATCAAATGCAGCATGTGGAGCAGGAAATCTTATTTGAATATTCCCGAGAAAATATTGGATAAATTTTACTAAATGCAATGGAATCATAAAAATTCAACTCATACTAATGTTAATAGTCGCAAAACTAAACACAAAATCTTTAACAGAAAACGAAACAGCTTAAATATATAGTTAATGCAAATTTTTTAGCCTTTGTTTGTTTAATTTTAAATTAGAGTAACATATTTACTGTAATGATTCTTTAATTTAGAAAATGAAACGAAAAGATTAGATTAAATTTATAAAATAAGTATAGCTAATGTGGAAAGTTTTCCAATTTATTGATATTCAAAGACTAAGATACTACAAAATTTATAATGTTAAGATTTTTATTTCATATCTTAGAAAAATTTAATGTTGCATATTTTAATGCTTTATTCAATGCGTAATAGTAAATAGATAAAAATCTTAGCACAAACTTAATCCTTTAATTATAAATGACTCGACGAATAATTCATTCGTGATGAGCATAAAAAATCTAATTTTTTGGGCTTTAAATTTAATAGACTTAATATAACAAACACATATAAATCTCAATATACTTATGCATATTTTGTTATTTCCTTTAACAAATGAAAGATGTATTTCCTAATATTTTAAATGTTTAACTCATTTTTTTTATTCTGTATTACTTTATTTCCTAGAGCACATTATTAAATCCAATTCTTCATTCTGATGCCAATGAGCAGAAATTTGACCGACGGATAAGTTGTGCTTCAACAAAACACATTTAGTTGCTTCAAATAACATATTAGCATATGATTGTATAAAACCTTTACAATCTAAATGAATTCTCTCATTGATTTTATTAGCATATGTTACGAGCTATTTACAGTTAAAATATGAAGTAATATAAGAAGCGATAATGTAATTATAAATCTCTTACAATGTTTACATTTTTTTAAATACTTTAAACCTTTATCAAAATATTTAATTAAATAAGAACACTTATTTAATTAAATAGTTTTATCTTCAAAGAAACTGCCTTTGTTATTAAAAACGGATAAATCTAATTACCCACAGTTGTAGCATATTTCAATATATTTCAACTATTTTCTAGATAATTTACATGTATATGTATATTGTTGCTTTTTTTATAATATTAACTGTTATATTAAGCATTTTAAAGAATATTGTTTAATAATAGTTTACAAATATAACTTCTATACATTGTCAATATTAGCCATTATAGTTAGCTTAAAGTTATAGAATTATCCTACAGACAGTACCAGGAGAAAAGCATACTTACCACTTTGGCCATTATCCAATAAAAAATAGATATAAAGTTTGATTAACTTTGGGAAAGCAATGCATTAGATCACAAATTCCATTAAACAGACAAAACAACAGCCGGTCTCAATATAGCTATGTCTGAAACATAATGATACCTATCAAGTTTATGGAATCTCTTACAATATCATCCCCTGAAAAAAAATTACTGATATAAAAATCTCTAACACTATTACATGCTATCAGTATTAAATAAAATAAAGAATCAAAATAATTTTGTCTCTCAACTCTTGGTATTAGTATTTGAGCAAAACATTAAAGAGTCCTGTAACTTATTAGAAGAATTTCAAGGAAATAAACGTTTTTGTGTTTGTATTTCGCTAAGAAAAAAAACTGAAGCAATGTTTTTGGAAGTAAAAGTGACACTTTAATAAAAAATAAAAAATAATAAAAAAAAAGATTTTTATTACAATTGATCAAAAATACTTTTGTCAGCAAGTGAAATGAGAAAAGGAAAAAAAAATAATATTCCTAAGGACGTATTTTATTTTATATTGTAACGATGAGATATGTGAAAACAAAATTGATAAAGTAAATAAATAATAACATCAATAATTATAAAATATTTTGGATGGTTGGTTGGTTTTTCACTCAACGGTCTTTTTTTGTTCACGAAGGCTTATTAGACCGGGACCTACGGTTTAAAGTGGATTCCGAACCACTGCAAACATCCATGCCCAAGGGGGGATTCGAACCCATGAACTGTTGAACCAAAGGCAAGAGCGCTAACCATTCGGCTGCCAGCTCGGCAAAAATATTTTGGAGGTATTGAGAAATTAATATGATTTATTAAATAATTATTCCGTAAACTGTTTATATTTATACAACTAATATATTAAATTAAGTAAGAAATAATTGCATTAAAAATAGAATGATTACTAAAATAATTTTTCGAAACAATAAATATGAACAAAATATTCTTAAGATAGACAGGTCAACTACGATAACTTTCAAGCAATTTATCTTTTACCAAATACGTTATTGATTTATATTTTGTTTTTCATTTAATTAATATATGTAAAAGTCAAATTCTAATAATGGAAAAACGTTAACATGTATTGAAACGTGTAAACTGAGTATGAATATTTATTTATTTTGAGTATAGTTAACGCTTCAAATAAAACTTTTTTTGCAAATTTAATGTGAAGAAAAATACAATGTAAATTTAAATCTACAATAAACATAGCATTTTTTGAAATGTTAATTTTTAAAATATGTTGCTTTAAATTAATTAATAAGGAATAAGCATAAAACAGGAAATGTTTCAAATTTCCGAGAAGACCCATATTTTAAGTTTAAAAAATACTATCAATTATTTATAATTGAAAACAATATTAAAATAATGTTTCATTTCGATTATTTAATTCACTTTAATGAGGATTAAAAAATAAAAATATATTTTTAACTTTATAGAAGTGTTAAATGAAAAGCTTTATTAAATATATGCATAGTCATTAAAACTTAATATATGCTTAAAATAAGTCCATGATTTACTTATTTTAACAATACATTTAAAATGGGCATCTGTTACCCTGGGGATCTGAGGGAGAAGTAACTTTTCGAAACTCTGCCCACATTGCTCAGTTTGTAGCTCTGAGCTGCTCGCTTTTGAATCGGTCTTTATTTAGCATCTGGAATAATGCCTCATTTTATAACGTCTGGATTGTCGCAGACAGTTGCGGTGTTATTCAGTACTTACAGTATATATGTATATGCATTGATGTATGCTCGTATTTCATATGGTCAGCATCTCCCTTCTTTGTCTGCTCGTGCAACATTCTCGCACACACTGTATACATTTGAAATGGATAACCTCTCATATTGATATCCATGGAGGTGAAAGGGTGAATGTCCTCTCATTGAATTGCATTCTATTTGGAAAAGAAGTGTGCGAGTTATCTGCTCATTGTTAAGATTTTGATGGTGGCCCTGGTGATTCTTTTGATTTCAAGGGCTCTAAAGCTGACCAGACAACATATTCTGGGTTTCCTAATGGCCATCTTCATGGTTTAAAAATTAATGGCAAACGTAAGCTCTATCCAATTTGTAAATGAGGTGTCGACCAGACTAACCTCCAATACTTTTTTGTGTACAGGATTTACTAAGAAGGATTTTGTGATTTTGTTTCTACACTTTGCGAGGATTAAAAGGCTCGTTTATCTGAACAGAAGCAACAACATATATTTAAAATTACAGTACAAAATCATTTTTACGATAATATTAAAGCAATTAATTTTTTCTATTATTTACAAGTATGAAGCTTTGATATAAAAAAATATATAAGCAGCGAGCACACAATTACACAACACTACACATAAATGTGTGCATGCATGTATGTATATAGTATATATATATATATATATATATATATATATATATATATATATATTTATGCATATATATATATATATATGTATGTATGTGTGTGTGTGCGTGTGTGTGTATGTGTGTATAAGTAAATTTTAAATAAAAATCCAAAATTAAATGCCAATATAGATTATTTATCAATAACTTCAAGATGATTAAGTGAAATACTTTAATAAATTATTGGATTCACAGAATTATTGGTGTAAATGTTATTGAACGACTGTTCAAGCAATTTTAAAATCTTCAATTTAGTATATTTTTAAAACTGAACAAAAAAAGGATGATCAAAAATAACCAATTTCTTTCAATCAGCATTTTATACACTATTTAATTTAATAAAAAGGTATAAATAAGTAAAGTATTAAATAAAAAGTTAAAAATTTAATATATAGTTATCATTGTATTTATAATTAAATGTATTCTCTCATAATTATTGTAAATTATCTTTACAGAGCAAATTGTGGTAACTTAGTTATAGTGCCATACTAAATACCGAGAATTTACTTTAATGAAATAAGTTTAATATACATTGATTATTAATCAAATATCAACAATCTAAATTTCTTTATATGAGTTTTACTGATATTAAGAGAGAAAAAACCTTAGATTTTTTCATTTTAAAACATAATTTAAATATATGTGTTGATAAGTTATAAAATTTTATTTTAAATTGTAATACGATGATACTAAATTATAAATATTTGTGTTTGTTTGATAACTTGCGTGAAATTCACATTTGTTGCAAGTTAAACATATAAAAATTTACTAAAGACTTATCATTATTTAATAAAAGTCAATTTTATAGATTCGATATCATTTAATGTACTTAGCGTAGTAAATCTCCCAGTAACTTAGCTAAAACAATTTTAAACATAAAACAAGAAAATGATTTACTACCTACATAATCAAAATAATTTAAGGCCCAAGAAAATAACAATACAATCACCCCAGAGCTTTTGAAAGTATGTTCAATGTTGATTACTCCCCAACGAATGGTAATTAGATCCAAAATCCATCTTATCTAATGGCTAAGTACACAAAAGAATGTTTAGCCGATAGTTAAGTTTTCCGAACTTTCACCATTACCATCATTACCTTGGTAATCATAGAATAATACGTTATTTTGATTATATTTATTAACACTCTTCAGTGCTAAAATATTACAGAAACTTCATGTGGTATGATCTGTCTATAAGATAGTATATTCCTATAATATAATACATATTATATTACATCTAACTATATTATATAACATTTTAGAAGTACTATATTCCTTTTCTTGCTATTTCAGATTGATAAGTATTTTATTTGAAATATTAAGTATGTTTGATAAATAGTTATAAAGTTAATTATTTTAAAATAATAAATCACTCATTTGAAAAAATTAAATAGACAAATTATTCTCAAATAATAATAATAATATATTCAAAAATGATATTCCAAAACAAAAAATGACAGTTATAAAAATTATTATATAATAACTTCCTATGAATTCAAAAAGTCCATTTACAGGGAGGCAATAAATTAAATTGATAGTACAATACAAGCATTATACAGGTGTAAATATTTTTAAAAATCTATTATTAAATTAAAAGATTACTTCAATTAATCTTGAATGAAAATTGCTTGGCTTATAAATGTATATCAAGTATGAATTATGCGCAATTTTTTTCTGATAAGCATTGAAAGGAATTTTGTAATAATTTACAAGAATGTAAACAATTGTTATGGAAATATTAATTTACTTTTATTATAAAAATATAATGAAAACACATATTCATATATAAAATTCCTTTTAAATAATTATGTACATGTACAGTTTATTTATGATATAATCCAATAATCCAGTACATATAACACATACATACATATATATATATATATATATATATATATATATATATATATATATATATATATATATATATATATATATATATATATATATAATAATAATAATAAATTTAGATAGATATATAACTTATTCAAATTGCATACAAGAAATTTCAAAGGAATATTTCAGATTGCATAATTGGAAATTAATTCTTTAGGGTTTCTTAAACGAAAACTAATTTCAGATTTTTTCTTATTTTTTTCGTATAATTTATTTTATAAAAGTTTATTTAAATTTTGCATTATAAAGTCCTTTTAAAATATAATTTTATAATAAAATAAGCAGGAAAGAGTGTTTGAAATTATTATTGCACTAAATATATAATTCTTTTCAAATACTATGTAAAGCATTATATTTCCAAACAGCATGTTATAATGTAAATTATTGTTTCAATTTTTATCATTTCGTTGCTAATATGTAATCATAAATAAAATATTAAAAATTACAAAATTAAAAAAGTAATGATATTCACACAAATAGTTAAACTATGTGAAGAGTGTCTAAAATGTCATAAAATATCTTATATCTGTCTTATCTCTACAAATTATCAATATGTAATATCTGTTTTTGCATCAATGAATATTTCTTTCACAAAAGATAACATATTGCAATGCTTTATGATTTCTATGAGTAAGCACTTTTTATAGCTAATGTAGAAAGTATTTTTCCGACTTTTAGTTGTTTTGATTTTTCCTAGTTTTTTACCAAAATATACTACCAAAACACTTATGATTGTTTTGTGTAAAATAATTTAGATTTAAAATATAAATATGAAATATATTCATTTGTGATACAACTGATTTTTAATGAGATTAGATCACATAATATTATAAGAAATGTTTTCTAACCACATTTTTCTGCTTGAAACATAAGTTGTATAAATGAGAAATAGAAAAATATATTCTTAAGATAGGTTTGTTTGACTTCAATTTTGGAAATTAACTATATATATATAATATAAATAACAGCTCGGAAAAATCAGCACAATAAAGCATAAATTCCTTAAAATTTCTGAATTTATTTTCATTACAAACATCGAAAAATCACAAATTATATGTTTAAAAATATAAAAGAAAATAAAAGAAAACGAAATAACTGTCAGTTATTTAGCTTTACTAAATTTATGCATGTTTTGATAACATTCTATAAGCCAGCCAACTTGTCTAGTGGTCAGCGTGCCTGACTACGGATAGAAAGGTCCTGGGTTCGAATCCCGGCTCAAGCATGGATGTACTTTCTCTCTATCCTGTCTTTGTCCTTTCATTGAGCGTGAATGAGGTATGAATAGTGCGTACCCTATAAACGGGTTCCTATGGCATGTGTGAGGATGCGATGGTGGCCAACCCCCTGTAATGCACGCGGAGCAACGCCTCGGCGGCAAAGGGGTCGCTGTTTTTGGCCAGTTCCTTGAGTATAAGGGGACGATATACCCCGACCATTGCAAAAAAGTAATATTTTATGAAACTGATTATGCATGTTAAATCTATTAAGATTCAAAAAATTATTATTTTTTGAAGGAAACAAACTTATACTCCTATCTCTAGTATATTATTTATGTAATTAATTGGGTAAACACAATATGTTGTCAAATGTGATTATTTCTTATTTTTTCATATTTCGAAGAATATTTGCAATTTTACATAAACCTCTTTTAAAGGTTAAAAAATCCTAAAAAAGTGCAAAGTATAAATCATTGTCTGAAAAATAAGACGGAATTGCATCAAAAATAAAAGGAAAGTAGCAATCAAAAGCATATTTTTATTCATTTTTATATCCAATTGCATACAAAAGCCTTATATTAAAAATAGTTTCAATTTTCTTAAATTCATTACATAGAAAATATTTCGTTTAAAGTAAGTAATTATCATTCAACAGAAAACTGACTTCATACATTTTCAGAAAAGGTCTTTTATTCAAGAAAATGTTTTTTTTTTCTTTTATTTGATATTTTGACCAGCAAGAAACTATTTTCTAATCATGTAAACGTTATTTATTGTATACTATAATTCTGTTGGATTTATCAAATATTTCTCAAGACAAATAGTATACAATATTGCATAATCAATTCTGGAGTAAATATTATTTTAGGAAATTACTTTAGCATCCAGAGTAAGATAAATACATTAAGAATCAAATAAATCTCAATCATTCCTAACCACAAATTGATTCTGAATTATCAATTAAATAAATCTTAAAAAAGGAATCAATTGTGTTAATGATATATAATTCATGTTACTTATTTCCTTTTGGCTCTTAAATTAAGAATAATATTCAGAAAATAATTGTTCCCAAATTTATACATAATAAAAGATAATTACAAATGATATACTACTTTCAATATAAATATTATAAAAATTATATAGTAACTAGCATATTGAAGTCTCAAGCTTTTATCTTCCTTTAATAGATAATTTGCTGAATAGTTTTTGTGGGTAATTAACTAAATGCAAAAAGTTTCGAGGGATCTTTAATGAACTATAAATATCTCATTAAGTAAATAATTCCATTACATATGCAAGAACTGTTTTATTTCTATAAAAGAGAAAGTTGCTGAATAAGTAATCTCATAAAAGGGAAGTATAAATTATGCATAAATAAGCCAGTTTTTAATTATTTGAAGATTCCAAACTATGGCCGAAATTCTTTGTATAATTAATTGTTTCAGGTTATTAATCAAAAACAATATTTCTTGTAAATGAAAAAAATAGGAAAGCGGAAAAATAAATCCTCTGAAATTTTTGAATGGCAAAACTTATTTTCCACATATATTTTAAAAGGTTTACTCATTTATTTCAAAGTTAAACTAATTAACTGATTAATTTTTCTTTGCTTTGTCATGCAATTTTCTTCTGATACATTATTTTTACTTACACAACTTAATAACAATAATTAAGTAAAAAGCAAATTTATTTCAAATATTTTTTTGCAAATTGAAAATTCAACATGAGATATATATAAACATAGATAGATGTAGATATATATGTAGATATATGTACGCATGTATTTATAATATATTTGCGAATGTGCATATAAATTTTTTCCGAACACTGATATTTATTACTTGAGTAAAAGTTCGAATATTAGTAAATGCTTGATAACCCTCTTTCAATTCAGATCAGTAATTTTCTTTATCAAAATTCAACTAATTAAAAAAACTAATTTTATATATTGACAAAATTTTTTACATTAAATTAATTTTTCTAAATATCTTATGCTAGAATCATTTGGCTTTGAATTGTGAACTGCTATTATGTTTTAAATTGGTAAATTCAAAATAAATGTAAAAAAAAGTAATCATGATTATTCTAGGCTGTGACAAAAATTAAAAACGTTATTAGTCACTTGTGTTGGTCCGACAAAAGGTACAGAAGTGACAATAATAGCTTTCTAAAAACATCTTGCGAGATTTGTATCAGCCTATTCTAAGTTTTAATATGAATTATTTCATTTTATGGATTTTCTTTTTAAAACTTACTTTTAGAAAGTTGTAAACATGGCAAGCCAAACAACTCAACATGATACTTATAAAGCATTTGCATCAATAGATATGAGCAATGAGGGTGAAACTATAACATCCATTCCAGTGTTTCTAAAAAAAGTAACTATATAGTTTTATGATATCTTTATATATTAGAAGGTTCGCTTAGCTGTTGTTGGTCTTGTAGATCGTACCTGCTTCCAATTAAGAATAACCACTTGTTAGTTGCTAAGCTAATATTTCTATCTCAAAATGATTAAGAGCAGCTGTATCAGCGTTCATCAGGGCTATTAAAACTTAGATCTTCTAACCAGATTGACCATAAAATATAAACTACGGTATTGTTCTGCGGTTTATTTCTTACGGTCGATCTGTTTGGTTGACCTTAGTCCTAATGACTCTGGAGAACGTATATACTACGCAGTCTTTTCTAATGGAAATAATTTGGATAAACATTTGGCTGTATTATTACATGTATTTAAGGAAATTAATTTTTCATATTTATATTTGCTAAATCTTATGCCATTACTTAGTAACATTGCTGGGAAAATATTTCCTTACTGTTATGAATGTCCTAATTGATATGTTAAACTTAACAAAAAATATTTTCTTCAGATTGATTTTGTAGTTTAATAAATCTTAATAAAATCAATAAAAAGAAATAAAAACCTTAAATAACATTGAAAATAAATTGATAAATAAATCAAATTTATTTGCAACATATAATTTTTTTATTCAAAAATGGTTTATTGGTAGAATAAAATCTCTATTCTTCATTACATCGCCGGCAACAAAGGGATCTGCTGGAACATAAAGAAATTTGAGTTCAAAATTTTTATCATACTTAAAACTACAATAATTGTAATATGGGATATATGTGTAATATGGGATAATAATACAATACTTGTAATATGGGATAATATAATATGGTAATATTGTATTATTTCACTAAAAATTTCTATGAGTATACAACTTGTACACTACTGTAATTTTCAATAGTAAATCATAAAAATCTTCGATCTAGTATTGAAATACATGTGTTTTATATGTAGTTTTGATTTAAATTTTATCAATTTTATTACAAATGGATGAACAGTTCTTTTACAAATCAAGAACTACCCACAAATAATTTTACATACTGACCATATTGTGTTATTTCTGCTTTAAAGCAATTAGAATATTATTACCTTTTAAAAAAGAATCTTTCATCGAAGCAAAACAAATATAAATAAATATAAAGCAAATATTTCTGCTCAGTTAAAAGTAAAACTTCAAAGTAGAGGAAATAAATGCACGTTTAATTACTATAGGAAATTTGAAAAACAAACCTTAACAATCAATGAATTATAATTCAAGAAATCGAAACAAACTGAAAATATTCGGTCAGTTTAATTCTCATAACAATTATTAAAATTAATTAATCCTTTCGACAGTGATAACACATTTATTCAATAATGTTTACATAATGAAATTCAAAAGCAATTAGAAAATTTTTATAAATGTAAGAAATTCAAAATTGTAAAAAACATAAAATATTAATTAAAAACAGTTAAAAAATAAAAATCTTGGTAAAAAGGAATTATTTTACTTACTTTCTAATGATTTTAACATGATATTGAAAATAACCCTGATAATAAACTATTTTTCATAATATTTTCATGAAAAAGGGATTAAGTATTAAAATATTTTATCTGCATATATATTATCTTAATCAATAATATATTAGTATCCATGAAGTTGCAAACCCAGAATTATTTTAAAAGTATACATAATTAAGGTCTGTTACTTTTTTATTTACTATATAACCCCAAAGCAACATGAATTAAAAATATATTGAAAACATTTAAAGTAGTTGAAAATGTACAAACTATTAATTTATTTTAATATGCAAGAATTATTAAAAATTATGTATTTAGTCCAAAAAGATCTTGGCTTAAATTGATATATATCATTCCGTTATTGATTTAAAATCCTTTGGTGGATTTTATCGGTAATAAATTCATCTGTTAAAGGGTTTGATTGCCGGGAAAATACTTTTTGCCCTCTTGAAATAATTATACATATACGGTTTACGTAGTCTCTAAAAATATGTTTATTATATAAATTACACATTAATCTGCAAATGATAGATGTTTATTATATAAATTACACATTAATCTGCAAATGATAGATGTTTATTATATAAATTACACATTAATCTGCAAATGATAGATGTTTATTATTCTCAGTTTTATAAGAATATCAAAAGTTAAGCAAATTAAATTTCTAGGATGTTGTAGGGAGAGAGAAAGTAAAAAATAAACGGAGAAGTTTATCTTCAGCTCAATGAAATAATCCTCAAATATCCGATAATCCAACCTAAATCTTCAAAATCAATTAAATTCTGCGCTGAATTACGCATTTCCCAAATTACGGGATTTTGTATTCAATACTTATCAGAGAATGTGTATTCAATAGTGCATTGCTTTTACGAATCTAAATGAGCCACTTCGTAACCTGTTAAAATACCTTACATACAGAAAACCTCATATTGAACCTCTGATTTATTTTAGGCATTCTGCTTTATATATGGTTTTGTAATTTTATATTGTTAATGATTATCAGAAATCATTAATAATTAAAACAAGTCAAATCTTAACTCTCTGTAACCAGGCTAAACAAAACTAAAAAAAAATCTTCCTCTCTTAACAAGATGTGTATTATTAAAATTAAATATATATATATATCCAAATCGTGATCGATTGGGGAGATATCTGGTGAGCACGGTGACCAGGGAAGCAGTTGTACACTTTGCAAGATATGTTGGCTGGTGCGAGCAAAGTGTGTTGGGCATTACCTATCTGATAAAGGGCATTGAGCACTCCCTGAAGGTAGGGGACTGTCACCGGCAGCAGCACATCATCCAAGTAACGTTGGGCTGTCATAGTGCCGTGAATACGAACTAGAGGTAACCTGTTATCCTAGGCAATGGCAACCCCATAATATGATGATACGTTGTCACGCCATGGGACGTTGCACATTTACTGTAGGAATGGACCTGTGAGTGAGAATCGTGACTCAGCTGAGAAGACGTTCCAGTGACGCTCCATCATACTCATCACTCAAATCCGGTACCATTCCAGATATTGGCATCTATGATATAGGGTCAATAGCGGTCTTCTTTTCGGACGCTTTGAGGAAAGGACACTAGCAACCAATAGACGGCAAATGGCTCTGCTTAATATCCAGGGTGTCTTTCGCATGATACAGAATTTCAGTACAATGCTTTGCGGTGCCGCTGAAGTCTCCAATCGGACTTGTCGATTCGAACGTGCTGACGTCGCTGAGGCTGCACAGGCATCCTGCAAACATTCATAATTCCTATTTCCAGCCAACTTTGCTACACCCAGCGCACTGTGTACGCGTCCAGGTTTCTGACAGCTGCAATTAACCGTAAAGACCAGCTTGCCCTTCTCAGTCCGATCACCATACCCCTCCTAAAGTCATCTGTCTGCTGTAAGTAACTCCGTCGATGATAGTCTGGCATTTCTGGAAATTACAAGAGTTTGCGACAAGAGCAGACTTTCCACGATTATATTCCAAAACAGCAATAACTGTGCAAATACTTCCAACTCTGCTGGTTCGTCATCTTATATCTTATTTTACGCACACTGCAGAGCCATGCATTTCGCATCATTTGCATTACTCTTTCATAAGGCGCGTCTACTATGAAATTTTTATAATTTTCTAATTATTTCTTAGTGTTTCATTTTCAATATTCTGCAGTGTATGTTTTACTGCTTCTCCAAATACTTTTCTCTTGCATAGGTCTCGAATAAACTACCACTTTATAAATAATAATGAAACTCTGAAAAAAGCATAGTAGGAATAAATAAAATTATTTTATTTAAGCTATCTTATAGATATATAAGATCTTATAGATATATCTTATAGCTATCTTATAGATATATTCGAGGTGTCAAAAAGTTGATCACATATTTGAAATTTATGAACAGAGATAAAAAAAACAAATAATCCTTATATGATAAGAATGAAAAACACCTCCATTTTTAAATTCCATTTTTCTCGCTTCAAATAGTTCATACTTATGAAAAACGTTTTTTAAGTTGTCTTGGTGCAGAGTAAATTGATGAGTTTTTGTCTTTTTCTTCTGCTACTTTTTCTGAAAAACAATTTGGGGTATACTAAGACCACTAACTTAAAAAGAATCTATTGCAGCATAGTCAGATTTACTGAGAGGAAAGTGATGTTGTTTTGACATGTACTCTTTAAGCTATTAAATTTTCATCCAAATATCAACCAATGAAACATTTAATTGCTGTTTTTCTCGTAATGTTTTTAAGAATAAACTCAGGCTTTGCCGTACGTCTTGATGCTACACAGATGGTTTGAAACACTGAAGATGAATGTTCTAAATTTTTCTTGGCAACATTACCAAGCTTCCTTTTTGAATTGAGATAAATTATGGAAAGTCTATAAAAAATATCTTTTTTAAGCATTTAGAGTTCAGTGTAGTATTGGATAACCCTAAGTTTGGTAAAAGATTTGGCGATACATCTTGGCTATGAAATTTAATATTTGGTAACCCTGGTAACCTTATTTTAGTTTAACTTTTTTCTATCAGTAACCGCCATCTTGTTAGTCGCATATTATTGTTTATCATGGAATCAAAAAAATCGCCAAATAGTCAAGGGTTTCCATAGTGTAAATTTTTACCAACGTTAAAGTAAGTGATTATGTAAAATTGTATGAGCTTGAGTTTTCAATACTTTTTTCCTATTTTCTCAAATGATAATCAGAAGAAATTAATTTTTGTACAAATATATTTTTTATCTTCACATCCCTTCTTGGTAGCTTCGTTCAAATATCGTCATGGAATAAATATCTTTACGATTGTGATAGAATTTTTATCTGTGACAGCATAAATCATTCCATATAAATATCGCTTCGTAATCAGTTGCATACTTTATTACAGATTTACACTGTTTCTTTGGGTAGTCAAGTCGAAGTCCTAAAAAAACTACGTTTATAAGAAACCCCTTTCTCATAATTCCACATAAAACATTTGGTTTTCAAAAATTCACAAATGTGAATTCTGCAGCTTTTGATGATCTGTAAATACTGATGATCACATGATTCAAATTTTGATAAAAATCAACTGATCTGTAAGCAGCGGTTCTATCCTTATCGGATTCTATAAAATTCTACGCCAAACTTCGTATATCTCTCATTTTTTATACAAGATCTGATATTGAAATTTGCACACAATAATCTATTATATTTACAAAAACATATTTAAAAATAATTTAATATAAAAATTATGAGATAAATTTATATTAATATAATATTTTTCTAACATTTACGTTATTATGCCTCCGTAACATAAATTTTTCTTAATATTTCAGCTTTATATTACATCAGAGAAATTCTATATATATGAGAAATCTTTGAAAATGCTTGCTTCTTTATATCTCTATAAAATACAAATGATATGATTATTTAAAACTATAATGTCACGCGTATAAATAAGAGTTGGCTTTACTTGATAATTTATTATTTACACAATATAAAAAAAATGATTTATTTTATATTGTGTAAATAATAAATGCAGGTAAGAAAAATTTTTATCAGGTAAAGGTTGCAGAAAGAGGAAATTAAATATTCTTGTAGGAGTTACTTGCAAAAAGATCCAATAATTTAAACAATTTAAAAAGTATCTGTCGTTTCTATGGCTTTTATAATATGGAAATGACAATAATGGAGTAAAGAAAGTCAAAAAGTGTTAATAATAAACGGTAATATATAAATATAAATAAGGAAGGAAACAAGCAAATTGTTCAAGCTAATATATATAGTTTGATGATGGTTAAGTAAATGCAAATAAACAATCATCAATGAAACAAAAATTGGTATTAAGAGTACCATCTATAAATGTTAATAAAATAGTTTAATTTAACAAATAATTAAAATTAATTTAACTCATAAAAATAGCATAAGCAAAAAACAAGAATGGATGTGAGGGTAATTTAGTATTTATTTATTTAAATATAACTTTTTTAGTATTTATTGAAGAGAGAATGATGTTAAACTTTTACACTTAAAATAATTATTTTTTCTTTTAGAACATTTGTATTAATTATTAAGTATTAATTAAGATTACATGTTTAATTCAGAAAGCATAACAGTGAATTTGAACATAATATTGAAAAACATAGTATTGAATATTTTGTGTAGCTGTAAAAATAAAAAATAAAAATTATCTAAATCAAATGATAATTTAATTAAAAAAACAAGAATACATTTCTTGTAAATATGGAATTTTAAGCCTATTGTATACTAAGATGACAGTTCTCGTTGATTGATTCATTATTTTTTTATTACTCACATTTTATTATAAATTATTAAGTGGACTTTATATTAAAAAAAAATCAAGGGAAAATTTCTAATTAACAGATTTTAAAAAGAATTCCGTCTGGAAGTGCAAAAATTAAAAAACAATTGCAAATTACATAAGAATAAATAAATGTCTGACGAATCAATTTCATACCACTCTTTGCACAATAAATTTAGTGCCATACTTAAATTGAGAGACTCTTCGTAGAACGAAAAAGAAGCTTCAACGATGTTGTTTATTTCTTCAATTTTTTTTCTTCCGACGTTCTACTATTAAAGGAAGTTGTTGTCAAATCCGGTACAATAGTGATTACTCAGGTAGGAAATCGTTTTGTACTTTTGAAAGGCATTTTGTCTCAGTGAGCAATTAAAGAAACTGTCTTTAATCATTGTAAGCAATTGTTTTAGCTTTAGAGAAATAACATCTAAAAATTGCTTTTGTAAGCACAGATTGATTTAGAGATGTTCTTAATAGAAGACAAAAAGAAAGAACAGTGATAAATGGAGTTGTCTTTCCAGAAAAAAGTCGAGAAACTATTTACTAAGAACTATAGGGCGAAATCACAAAATTTAAAAAAAAAAAAAAAAAAAAAAAAAACCTAATGGAACATTTTTCGAAGTTTTACTGCAGGAAACATTTAATGTTTCAATTAATGAGGTTATACATTATTTCAACTCGCATTTTTACCATTCATAGCTGGTTACAATTGTTTTCATTTTAATGCATTTTTTTTTACAATACTGTAATTAATATTACAAAGTAACAATATGTTTACAATATTGTGATTAGTACTGCAAAGTAACTATACTTTTACAATGCAAATATATAATTGTTAATGAATATTTATAAAAAGTAAGATATTTTTAACAGAAGAAAGAATTTAAAAATTTTATTCCGTCGTAAATATTTAAGACCTTATATTAAGAATTCTGCTATTAAACTACTATCAAAAAGTATAGAATAACTTTAACTTTATACATTTTGACAATCTCTATTTTTTCATTTAGTGATAATAAATATTTTAGTATATATATTTAAGTTATAGTGATGTATATCAATGCCATAAATAAATTTTAATGTATCCATGCAATTTTAATTTAAACATATGTCTTCATTACATCTAATTCTATTCTTTTAATAATGTTTTTAATGAATATACTATAACTAGTTTGATTTCTGTTTGCTATTTTAAAGAAAGAATTATTAACATTATATATTTTACCTTTAAATATTGCCTAACAATATCGGCAAATGACTGAGTCATTAGCTTTCCTGACTCTTAAGTCATTGGTCCTGAGTTCGAGACCTAAATTCGACATGGTTGTCCCTTTCTCTACATCTGAGTGTTTCCATGTCTTCTCTTCTGAGATGATGATTAAATGTGGTCCACCCTATAAAAGGTTTTCAGATTCTGTGCATTTGTTCAGAGGTGTCCACTGGGTAAAAACAAATGACTTACAGTTTCTTACCTTATTGCGAAGAAAGGTTAGTCACCCAGGGTCCACAGTTAGAAAAAATATTACCTAGCAAGTGCATATCTTAAATAATAATAATATATAATAATATAATATAATATATAATATATATATATATAATAATAATAATAATTAAATATATCAATTAAAAGTTATGTGAATACAACATTTATATTATAAAACAATTCACTAAAAATTGCAAACAAAATCTTTATATGCACTCATAAAATATGACATAAGTCGGGAAATTTAATGAAAATATGTTTCAAGCAAAATGGACAATATTCAAATATTATTTTTGCATTCCAAATTTGTGATTATATATTGCAAATAATTTAATAATTAATCACTCTTCCTCATTCTTTTTCCATTCCTCTTTTCTTAATGAGTTTTCTTTGTTGCAAAACGTGAATAGTTTTCTCCACATGAAAAGTGCTCTCTGGCGGCAATTAAAGAAATGAAAATGCTTTACAACAATTTTACACCGTTAGACTAACCATTTACCATTTCACAGTGTCAAGTAATAAATACCGTAGAAATAACTCTGAGTAAATTGTTTCATTACCTTCAACCGTTTTCGGGTAGCCAAGTGGATCATCCTCCTGACAATGACAATTTATATGTGGTCACACTCGGACTTTTGCTCAAACCACTTCAAATCAGTTTCAGAGCCGGCAAATGCTTCAATAGCTAATGGTCTCGAGTTTACTTCAACTTGGACATTAAATATATCTTCTTATTTGACACTTTAAATCAGTTTTACCATTATTAAAAATTTGAAATCTATAATATCATTCATATAATCTTTTCTCTCCTGTATCTTCAGCACTAACTTCTAAACATCCAAAAATTTTCAAAACAATGTTTTCGAATTCCTCAAGTGACATGACATTCTCATCTTCTCTCTTATTTAACATTCCTTTTCCTGGGCTTTTTCCTTTTTTTAATTTTCTTTCTCTTTTTCAGTCTAATTTATTGTTCTGAAATTTTAAAAGTGATTCAGAAATTCTAAAAACGACAAATTTCGGATAGTTGAAGCATTACTGAATATATATATCATCTTTTTCCAACATTACTGCTTAATTTTATAGCTTGATAAATTTACAGATTTCTTAAAACAAGAATTCTTTCTCGCACGTAACAATACTTCAATTTTTTTATAGCTAATTTTAATCAAGCACAAAAAATCTTTGCATTCACTTTGCACAAAAAGTACATTTAGCCAATCGAGCATCAAAGTCTTTTCTAATCTTGCTTAATCAATCACACGTTATTAATGTTGGTAGAAAACTGAAAGCACTGATAATATGTGGCTGATTTTGCCATAGATTACTGGTAACTTATTTTCTGTTTGAAAGCATGTATTCCACAGCTCACGTCTATTTAATTAAACTTTAGGTACCGTTAATACTGTATTTCATTAAAAACAGGGTAAAATAAATATAAAAGATGAATAATTACTGAGAATGACAATAAGGTTATGTAAGTGGTAACTATCAATAATTTTAATTATTCAGATTCTTCCACTATGAAGATCTATTACACTATTAAAATCTTAATTTTCGTGATACTGCTTATTATGTATAGTTCGTTTTCAATTTTTTTTTCGAATTATGTTAAACTGAAATATTATTTTTTTCATTTCAAATTGCTTGCCCACGCAAATCTAAATTTAATATGAAATAGTTCATTACTTAACCCCAATTTTCGCACCAAAGATGATTGAAGAAAGAAATGGGTATTATAAAGTGGACTCTAAACATATACTCTCATGTATTCAGAATTGGAATTAAGCCAGTAAATTATTGAATTGAAGATTAAAGTACTGAACATGCATCCTAGGACATCACTAACGACATCAACAAACGATGCCATTTTGATACATTTTAAACTCGAAAGCTGTCCTTCAACAGCTAAAATGAGTATTACTACTTTCAATCCTTTCACTAGCCCTCTCTCTCTCTCTCTCTCCCTCCTTTCCACCCTTTCTTTCTCTCCCTCCTTCCCTCCCTTTCGCTCTCTCTCTCTAACTTGTCTAAAATATTCCATTAACTTATGAAACTTTTCCTTTCTCTGCATCGAATTGTAGCTATTTTCTTCCAACATTAAACATATTTTAAATAGTTTTTTTTTAAACATTTATCGAATTTCAAACATTATTATTCAGTTATGAATTATAAATATTTCCATGTTAACAAAAATGGCAAATAATCTGATATTCTTTAGTAATAATTTTACCGAAATGTAATGGATAAAATTAATTTCACATAAATAGATTTAATTAACGTTAACAGTTTTTTTAAAAAATTTTAGCATTTATTAAAAGAAATCAAAAAGACATTTGAAAGTACGAAGTAATTTAAGTCCTATAAATCTTTTTTAATGAAACATTACCTCATTTTATGTTTGAATTAAACAGCATAAAAGTTTTATAATGCTCATAGTATTAATAAAGACCATAAAAAGGGAAATTAAATTCTTAACTCTGTAAATGTATTTGTGTTTATAAGCTATTTTTATTTCTAAGGAAACAAAACACTTCAGAAAACTTTGCATTTATTCATGAGTGTATTATTAAATTTTTAAAATAAGTAAACAATATATATTAATACGCTTAAATTCTTCTCACAGTTTCCAATGTAATTTTAATTAAATATAAAATTTAAGAAAAACAATTTTATCTGAAATCAAAGCCTACATTTCTTTTTAAAGAACGTTTCTTATGTTTCAAAGTAATTAGTGGATTCGTTTAAAATCAGGATATCAAATTTTAAAAAAACTGTATATGAAATTCTTTTTGTCTAACTCAACAATGTCGATATAAACAACACAACGAAGGTCATTTCTGCTAAAATTCTATATAAGAAATTCCGTTGTTTAAATCAATAGAACTCCAGGAATTGATTTCGATAAATGATACTCTTTAAATATATATATATATAATTCTTCAGCCAAAAATAAAAGGGAATTCAATGGTTGTTGATAGGGAATCCAATGGTTGTTGATAAGGTAAAGGAAATGTAAACTCCTTTTTTTTCATTTCAGTGAAAAATTTATAATAGCATGATGTTTACTTTTTTTTAGTTTTACGACAAGTTTTTGAAAGCAAACAACTATAATGAATTAAAGATCTTATCTTGCATAAATTTTACAATTTCACAAAATTCTTCTTATTTGAAGGGCTCCAACCATAAAGTTTAGTAGCTTATTTTTATACTTAAAGTTACTAATTGGACATATTACTGTTCTTAAAACTATAATTCTCATAAAGAATTAAATAAAAATGATAAACAATGACGTAAAACATTATCATCACATTTAACGTTGAACTATCAAAGGGAAATTAACAATAAACAAAGGAATTATATTTTAAACCAAATAAAGAGGGGTTTTTTTTTCACATTGAGACTCTAATCAAAATTAAATTTATCACAAAACTTAATTCAAAAATTCTGTTTCCTTCATAAAAATATTTTCTAGGCATCTCTATCAGAAGAGCGCAATTGTGCAATATAAACAGAGACTGCATTTGAAGATATTTTGGAAACTTTCCTACGATTTGGGCAATACTTTGACAAAATCTAGTTGGATGTAGATTCTTTTTTCCGTGTGCATTTATTATTATCTATTCCTTTCATTCAAACTTCTGTTTTCCAGTTCTGAAACTTAGATTTTAATCTTCTTTTAATCACTAATTTCCAATTTCTTACAATCTAAAAATTCGGTTTGTTGATAACCTTATCCAAATTTGTGATGACAATAATCCTGTCTCTTTGAAGTTTGAAATATTCGTAAAAATCTCTTAACTGTGAGAGGGGATTTTTTTGTAATTCTTTTACAAACTAAAATGCTTTAAGTACTTCAAAGCTACTGCTTAAAATTTGTTAAAGAACTTATAAATAATGGCATATCATCTCGTAAAGCGAGTTAAATTACTGTTTACAGAATTGTCTGTACAACACATTTTATAAGCAGAAAAAAATTTAAGTTTAAAGCTATTCAAATTAAGTGTTTGAGTCATTATTTTCTTTCTCATGCTTAGAAATTTGCACTTTTTCTCCGTAGAAAATCAAACTAAAAAATTAAACATTATACAGTATGTCCACTAAAGTCCCTTGCCACCCTCTTTACTTCGGAATGGCTGCTGCTATATTCATAAAAATGGTGTGTAAGGTATAGTAAAAAAGCCATGCACTACTGAATGAAACTACCTACCGCGCCACCTGGTGGAAAACTGTGGAGTTAGCATTCCTATCTTTTTCTCACTATCTCGTTCCGTTTTCGAGATAAGAATGCTAACTCCGCAGTTTTCCTCCAGGTGGTGCCGTAGATGGTTTCATTCAGTAGCATATGACTACTTTACTATACCTTGTCATCACTTATATAAATATAGTAGCAGCCGTTTCGAAATTAAGAGGGTGGTAAGGGACTTTAGTGGACATACTGTATATAAAATATTAGTTCATATTTGCTTAACAGACTCTTTTTTAAAATATCATATTCCCTTCAAGTTCAATCGCAACATATGATACAAAAGTACATAAAAATAATATGTGAATTTTGTAATGTATTTCAAACTGTTAATTATACAAAAATTTAAATTTATTAAAGCTCAGTACTAAAATTTTAAGGACTGAAATTAAAAAGTCTAAAGTACACTTTGAACTGAAATTATCAATAAGGATGAATGAGAAAAAAGGAACTTTAAAGATACATATTTTTCAAGCTAAAATAATGCTAATTACAATAGGAAGATTTATCAGCACGAAAATATATAAGAAATGATTGTCAATATCCTAAATGTATCAGGTATTTATTATATTATTAATAAAATAAATGTCGATATCCATTTCTCTATAAGAGAATTAACCACATCTCTAAACACACAATCTATCATACATTATTAGCACACATTAAACTGTATAGTCATATCTAATAATAGACCTTCATCTGCTAAAGTAATAGCAATAATTAGTCATTAAAGTAATTTTTCTACTACATAGCACAGAAACACCAGATTGTCAATCTGTAAAAAGGATGGATGCTCTCTTAAAGACTTCTCTTAAGCCCAAGAAAAACTAGGAATTGTATATATTGGTGAATTAATGAATCATCATGATTGTCACTATACTGTCGTTCATGATATTCAGTAAAACATGTTGTTTCGGAGGTGGCCTAGTGGTTAAGGTATTTGATTTTCATCCGGAAGGGTGAAGTTCGATTCCCAATGCCGCCAAAGACACACGGAGTACATACGATATAAATGCTCGTTAGATCTGTGGAATTGAAAGTCCTGTGGTCTGTCGTTAAGCTGTTACCATGTCTGCAATGGTCTGGAGAAATTTACTTCCCCTTTAGATGAATGCCAAATATGGGGGCGTAGATCCTCTAGTGCTGCCATCTATCGGAAGATTCGAAAAGCAAAAGTCTTACTTTCACCTTCTTGTTGCTTTGATAGCCAAGGCATACTGAGCTTGGCTTGTCCAAGTGTTATTAGTAACAATAACAATAACTTGTTTCGGAATTGAGAAAAAGGTAGCTCTTAACTCTACATGCAAATAATGTAAAAAATAGAAAGGATTATGAAGCATTTTACTAAATCATGTAATTACTACATGTTGTATCATTATCACTATATTAACTATTACATATTTATAAATATCTACCAAAAAAAATTTTAAGCAACCACACTCAGAGAATTTTATAATTTATAGACAAGTATGTTCATTTGGTCATTGAATAAATCTTTATTCAACTAAGTAACCTGAACCAATTATTTAGATAAGAAGGCACTATTTGGATAATGTGTGGATTTGTGTCATGTTTTGTAAAGAAACCCTGAGCTTATTAAAAAGTAAATCAAAATCATAATAGAAAGATCAAGTTTAAAAAAAATAAAATAAGTTCTAAAAAAGCATCAAAAAGTATTGGTACCAATAAGTTAAAAAATATCTTATGTATGAATATTTATTTTTGGGACATTTGCAAGAATCGAAAAATATTAATAAAATAAATTAGTTCTAGAATATTTTAATTTCATTTTTATAAATATTGTTTAAACAATGAATTTTTTCCCCCGGTGAGAAAATATGATTTTGACTATCTCAGTAATTTTACTTTTATAAGTTTAATATATTCTAGTATTTTTTATGCTGTTTGTGAAATAAAAATTCTTGAAAAAGTTAAAAATGAAGATCCTCACTCTTTATTATTTACTTTTTAAAAAAATTTTCAAATATTACATCGCAGAAGTTCTAAAGTATTATTCTCTAAATATTACCTGAAATATTTTGAGAATATCTCAAAAAATAACTTTTCTTACAGTAGTTCAAAAATACTGAATTATACATAGTGCTGCCATCTATTATAATAAGTGTTAATAATTTTTGCAACCAATGAATTTTCGGTTTTCCTAAAACAATTCGTGAAAAAAATGATAAAATAAAGATCTTTTGATTAAATAAATACTTGAATCATAAGCATAATATTTTCTCTAAAATTTGTAATAACAAGAAAAAGCAAAATTGAAAATCACTTCCAAAGTTTTTTATAAAATTAATGTAATAATCTAAAAATAATTAGGCTTCGAAATTCTGCGGTTGCTTTGAATCATCGTTAACTTCTTCCTTACCTTATGAAATTGACCTTTCATAAATTTTTGCTTCAAGAGCATAAAGTTTTTACGTGCGTTTAACAAAAATATAATATTTACTTCTACATATAATTTACAATAGAAACAAAATTTTGCTAGATTGCTGTTTGTAAAATTATCGCTAATTTAAATACACAGTTCGGAAATTTTATAAAATTCAAATTACATTTTTCATAGTACTAAAAACTATATGCTCTCTAACAAATTACTTTTAGGAATGTATTTTATATTTTCAGTAATTTAATATATTAAGAATTATTATTAATATTTATTTTCACATTCATATTATTCTTTATTATTTATATTTTAAATGCTCATTTTTAGTTTTTTTTTTTTTTTTTTTTTTTTTTAAGTTTACATGTTATGTTCTACAAAAATTCTTAAATTAAATTTATATGAGTTATATAGTACTTATATACTTTAAAAAATTTTCAATGCTTGTCACATAATTGGTATTTTTTTTAATTATAAGTTTTAGAAGTAACACACACGCACAATTGATACAAGAAAAGTATATTCTTAAGAATTTGTTTCCATAGTAAATCCATTATATTATAATTGCATTATTATATAGCTATGTAGATTTAATATTTTATAACAGCATTATTTTAGTAATGCAAATCTGTTTTGTTACTAAAGCATAAAAAAGGCTTCTAAATAGAATAAGTGAAATTTCAAATTAATTCTGAGAAGTACCTCTCAATTTTACAAAACTGTATAAAATGTTCATTGAATTATTAAGACGTACTTCAAAAAATATCTGTATGAATAACTTAATACAGGGCTTCCCAAACATTTTAGCTGGCGGACCTCTTTTTCAGGAAAAAATCTATGGCGGACCCCTTTCAGCCAAGAGCACAATCAACAGTAAAATTCAGCTCGAAGTCAATCAGAATTGAAAACTCCATAATGAAAGTGCCATTTTTTTTCAATAACCCCACGACGAATCAATAGTCTTTGATTTAATGATAAATGAAAACAACTTTAAACTGACAACGTTTCCATTAGTCTGAATTCCCACACTTTATATTTAGGTATTTGGTATTAGATTACTCACATCGTTCAGCATATTACGCAGGCCATTTTTATAATTCACTCGAGGGAAATATATTGTAAAGAAAAGCAACATTCGTGGGATAACATTTTAATTTTCAGAACAAAAATATCATTACAAACAGAATCCAATTAATTATTAATTTATAGAAAATACAAATACCTACAAAAGTTATAGTCCTGGATCATTCACTGATCGTCGACGAAACACAATGCATTCTTCTTTACTAGAGATGAGTCTGTAGGAATAATAAGGGAATCTGAATGTGAAGGTTGAGGTTTCTTTTGATGGCACAATTTTGAAAAGTCGAACTTAATACTTGACAGCTGGAGACGAATGTTAGGTTCAGCATCTAGACAGCTTCAGTACTTAGTTTTGGTGCGGCATAGATCGGGAGTCCGTATTCGCACATGTATGTTATGGCAAATAGAAGTAGAACAAGATTCGCTTTTTCAACAAGGGGGTAGAATTTTTTGTTTTCCAAAGATATCCAAAAATGTGAATAACCTTCACTATCGGAAGTAGATTTCAAGGTTGAGTCTGTGGAAATTTCTACCAACAACTCATATTCATTCGGCGATAGAATGTTCAGCTTTTTGGATACGGCGAATGGGTTGACCATCCATTCGTATTCCTACAGTTTCTCAACTTGAGCTGTTGGGAAATAATGCTCAAATAATGATGTCAAGCTTCGGAGGAATTCGAGGATTTCATGAAACAAATTGTCCCCAAGATGCAATGTCTTTTTCTTTCAAAAAATCGTTGAGAAGAAAAAAATCCCTCGACCTCCCCCTCCTTCATTCACACTCTTTGCCCAATAATTGATTTTCCTCTTGAATGCTCGAATATTGTCCTTTGCAGTGACCGGTGTTATAGTGAAGTATTCATTTAGCTCAATTTAGAGAAAATAGCTGCCAAATAAGCAAGTATACATTGCCAATATTTATCACTGCTAATTTTGTATTATGATGGTCTAAAAGTACAGCTAGAACTTCTAAACGTAATTCATATAATCGAGAGAGTGCCTTCCCACGTGAAAGCCACCTTACTTCTGTATGGAGAAGCAAAGAATGATGAAGACTTCCCATATCTTCGCACAGTATTTTAAAAAGTCTTGAATCCAAAAGTAGTGATTTTATGTAATTAATAATTCCGACAGATTCATCTAAAACTTTCTTGAAGGATGCAGGCATCTTTTTCGTATCTATAGCATGTCTGTGGAGAACCCAATGACTACTACTGCAATCCTTCGAGCTCTCATTTGTTTTTATTACCGCTCTGACCATTGGACCCGTCATAGCTTTTGCGCCATGTTTGCACACATCGATGCAATTAAACCATGGAATTTCGTTGGTTCTTAAAAAATCGCCCAACAAACGGAATACTTCAGCACCAGATGTAAGGGCAGGTAACGGTTTGCACAATAAAAGGTCCTCCTCGAAACATCCCTAGTATGCATGATGAACAAAAGCCAGTAAAACTGTTAATCCCGCAACGTCAGTAGATTCATCTATTTGGAGAGAAAGTGAATTGTGTTGGATGCAAGATATCAGAAATTCTTTCACATCATTTTACATGTCAACTGTCCGCCTCTTGACAGTATTGTTTGATAGTGGCACTGAAGATATATTACTTATATCTTCATTACTGAATTTTCGTCTAACATACAAAAATCAATATCCCTAACACATGGTTTTATGAGGTTTGCCACAATGGTATAGACTTTGCCTGTCTTTGCCACCCGATAACTTACCAAGACAGGAGCTTTTAGTGAGTTTTCATTGTTTTTGCATGAGTTTTCATGCAGTGCTGAAAAGCAGGTAATTTAATGCTTTTCCCTTGAAAAAATCAACCTTTTTAGTATGGAGGTTCGGGTGAGTACTCTCAAAACGACGACACAATTTAATTTGAACTATCGAACTGTTCGAAGGACATGCGCGCAAATTACACCCTGAGCTTTACCCTGCTCAGTCTCGATAAAACCTATTTTTAAGTAACTTTCGTTGTACTTACTCTTTTTAGTTATTACACTTCCGCAATGCACTGCAACTAATCTAGAACTTGCAGAGTTTTCACATTTTAAATCCGGCTGTGGCACTTTATGTGACTGTTCTTCATTTGGCCATTCTCCATCATCATTAATTTCAAACGGTAGATTTCCTTACAGTGAAGGCGATAGAGAAACTGCTAACTTCTTCAATGATCCCGACTTCAGCTACCGATCCATGGCGGAAGTAATAAACTGCAAAAAGCAAACTGTGCACTCATGAAGAAAGTTCAATATTGACTGATGTCTCGAGAAAAATCGAGTGACCGTCCGCCGCACACAAAGTGAGGACAGCAAACGAGGCAGTGAGCACTGTGATCATTCGGCTAAGCTCTCGCTATTTCTGAAGATCATGTGTAAAAGGTTTCTAGGCATCGAGCGCTATAAGCTGGAGCGCACGAGACTCCCTGAATTTACAGAAAATCGAGCAGGGAGAAGACATTCACCGGCACTAAACTACCTGAGGGTCAAACTTGAGAACCGCAGCAACTGTTCAAAGGTGGCCACGGACACCCTAGAAAGAGCCGGTGGATCCCTAAGGGGTCCGCGGACCACACGTTGGGAAGTCCAGACTTAATATTATTTAAATATTTTAAAATAAATATACATAAATATTATAATATATATAAATATACATATAATATTACACATTTTTAAGGGAAAATGACAAAAATTACTTAAATAATTTGTGTTTTAATTTAAATTCGTCTTTAGCATCTTATGTGAATTCACCGGATTTACTTTCTTAATTGCTGAAAAATATTTCTATATATCAGATACTTTAAATATATAAATTATTGTAATGCTTCATTTCATAAAATATTATATATATATATATATATATATATATATATATATATATATATATATATATATATATATATATATATATATATATATATATATATATATATATATATATATATATATATATATATATATATATATATATATATATATATATATATACAGGATGATTCTAAACTGTTTTTATAAATTAAGAAATTAAGAGAGGTGATAGTACCCATCCATACAAGCAATAAAATAATTACATAGGAACATATGGTCGCGTTCCACTCTGAGATGCAGAAAAGAGGAAAGTAGAAGTGCATCAAGAATCTATCACGAATTTACCGTATGCAAATTTCCACTAACTCAGGTTTAGGTACAGGGAAGCATGCTAGTGCAATTACAGCCTCCAAAAATTAACATCCAAGATGGTACCAATTATTTGCATACTATTAAGGCATCATGAAGCTCCTGTGGGAGAAACCTAGGCATAGAAGTGGCATCACGTCGTCTTTGTGTATGTATTTTATTTCTATTTACAGTGCCATAATGAACATATCCGTATTTGAAAGGATTGGAGAGAATACCCAATGTATATGTGGCTCAGACACCATCATTTTGGACCATCACCTGGAATGTTGGTTTTCTTTCATTGTTATCTGAATGACGATGTAGTCAGCATGTTTTTGTAAATGCTCTCTAAAGTAAAAATTTCTAATCAATGGATAACAAGAAACTGACATGATACAAGTTTCTAATAGCTGCGATAAATGCAAGTAGAAAAACACAAATCATGCATCATAGCAATGAACTTATTATGCTGCATTGACTGAATCCTTTGATTCAACATAGCCGTGATCATCCTGTTCATAGCATATGTTCGAGTGTTAATGTGATAGCACAATGTGATTCTACTGAATCCCCACCAAACTAAAACGTCTGATGAATGGATGCCAGGTTAAGGATATGACACATGTTGCAATTAGCTGAGATTATAATATAGAAATATGCAATCCCTGCAGACTAGTAATGTAGCTCCGTGTATTGTGAATTTCTACTTGCCATTCAATCTATCTTCAGTTCCATTCCAAAATGGCTGATTTGAGCAATGATTTCTAAGTTTCTGTACTTCTAAAATACTATGCTTCCAAAATTTTATGTTTTTTAACTTTTGCAACATAGATATTTGATAAATATTATTAATTGAAATAAATAAATTTATAATTAAATAATAGTATAAATTATTGCAAATTTTTAATTCTCTTTTTTTTCCTCTTTGAAAAAAAATAACTCTATTATGTTGCAGTGTTTATTGTGATTCGTTTAATATAATTTCTATTTAAATATTACACGTATGAAATAATTGTTCACTGAAATTACTAGTGAAGTTAATTGTTCATAATATAGCATAATTAACTTAAATTATGTCAGAAATGTATGCATGTTGAATTAGCAGAACTGAAGTTTTTGGGAGTAAAATATTTTGTGTGGACATTTTTTGATAAATTTGCATAAAATCGTATTAATAGAAGAGTGTTTACTTTCAGAAATTTTATTCTTAAATATTAATTTATAATTTTATTGTTTGCATTTGCTTATTATAAACTATAAATGTATATATTATTTACCTTTCTTATATTAAAAAGAAAAACATTTTATTATTAATTCTCAAATTTTTAACAAAATAAACTAATTAAATAAGATTATTTCACTTATTTTTTTAAGAAATTTAAGTTTTTGTTCATTGAATTCTAATTTCAATCATTATATGAAATAAAACTTGATCAAAAATAGAATAATTAGTTTTATAAGAATTTTAATATTTCTTCATAAAAATAATTATACATCTAAGAATATAATTTATATTTACAACATTTAGCTTTTTTAAATTATTATTTTATTTTGGATTCATTCACAGCCATATTTTTTTCCAAGTTATTTTTTATTTTAATTTTTCTACTCTAATGCATCATTTTTCCACACATAAATTATATTAATTTTTTTCTGCTTCTTAAGACTTTCACACATCATATTTGTCTACTGTTCTATGCCGCGCAAAAAAAAAGCTTGATTATTTTACGTCACTCGATATTCGATTACTTGGATAAGTTTTATAATATTACGTCAATGCCCCGCCCAAGCTCTTCATTGTCCTTTATTAAATGTTTTAAATAATGATCGTATTTAATGACATAACATTAGGGCATTCTCGTTTACGTCTACATTTTGGAAATCCGTTCGGGAAATATTGTCAGTCATTTTGCTGCTACTATAATAACAAATTGATTTACAGAAATTTTCGGATGAAATGCCGCTAAGTTTTGGTAAACTGAAAGGCATTTCGGCACAGATGTCGTATAATCCAGGAAGCCAAATTCTGAAATAGTTCTTTTTTTTTTTTTGGCGTATTTTCTTGTTTATCTGGCAACCAGGTTTTTATTACGTCATACAGATGGAGATCTATAAGAATTATGTGAGAATTCTATTTCGATAACGCCTAATATTTACGTCATATACCTCAACTTGGCAACATTTTTCGTCGCCAAAAAAATTTCAGAATTTGAGATCATGGGTTATAAGTCATCTGTGCCGGCATTTCATCTGAAAATTAAAAGTTTAAAAGTTAAAATTTTATAAAGCCACATTTATGAGTGTTTTAAAAAATTATAAATGCTACAAAGTGATTAGTGCAATATAGATTCAAATAGCCTGGAATTCAGTGAAAACATCATCAACTGATACATAGTTCCAAAGATAATGAAAAATCCCGGATAAATTATTTGTACAGTAAATTTTGTATGTGACAACTATACAAGCTTGGACCATTTAGATTCTAATTAAAATCACTATTTTTTTACGTACTTTCAATTCTGATTGTGAATAATTGAATAATATGAAAACTCCATATGATGTTCTATTTAAATTAATTATATTGCTGGTAAACTCTAAATGTTTCTTTTTGTATACTTTTGGTGTTTTTTTTTTGCATTCAATTTAATATTTACTATGTTTTTGTAGTCTATTATAAGTATTAGCATATGAATTTCTTTTAACGAGTAAATATTAATACATTCGTAAATAATTGTTTTCAATATTTTCATCTATACTCATTTTCACTTCGGGCCTTTTTCTCATAGCTGCTATGCCACTCATTTTAAGAAATCGTTAAGGATTTAGCTCCGGTAATCTCAGCAATGCTTTAACAATATACACGGCTGACCACCGTAAATTCAACACCCTGAAAGAAGCACGCCAATTTACAAGATGCATTACAGGAAGTGAGGCAAGTAAATTGTCAGAATTTCAGACCTCACATCACACGCCCCTGATGCGCAACATCAAATCGCTATTTAAGGCTTGGAGTTTTCAACGATTTCATGTTCGGCAATTTTGTTTTTCTTGTCGTTTTTTTATAAAATACGATCAATTATACATCGTAGAAAACAGCGATCATTTTTGATCAAATATCCGAGTTCGACAGAAAAAGGATTGTGTCCAACCGATATTGTGGGTTATCTTACAGTGAATGTAGTCTTAGTATTCATGTTGGGAGAAACCAAAACAACTGTAATGCGGATATAGGATCGTTTGATGCAGCAGAGTGCGCTGGACCGACGTGTACGATCGCATCCACCTCAGTGCACCACTTCACGTGATGACAGGCAAATTGCGATCATGTCAGTGATGGATTGCTCAGCCAGACCACAAACCATAGCACAGCCCACTTAGTCTGTAACGCCTCATTCAGTGTCTGTGCGTATCATTCGACACAGTTTAAAGTAAAGCGGTCTGACCACAAAGCGTCTATTGGTCAATCTACCCTTGATGACCCATAGATGTCCCCACTGCAATGGGGCGATGAAAAAAAGGATGTGGGAGGAAGAATGGACTGAAAATGTCTTTATTGACCAGTCACGCTTCTACCTCGTCAATAAAGACATTTTCATTTTTCATTTGGAAATCATACATTCTGCAATGACAATTTTTAAAAACAAAACCAGGGATATGGTGTTACAAATATAACTTATATACACTCGGTTAAACACAATGAATGGTAAAAGTTGGACCGTTCTATTAGAATTCGTTTCTTTTTTGTCCAACAATACAAAATTGTTTTTCAGCGAATTATTTCTATAAATGTAATACATCACCGAGAAATTACTTTACCACACTAAAACATTTGCCTTTATATTGATGAAATACTTCTTTTATATTTCCATGAAAATAAATTCGTATACAATTTATAAATTTAAACATTAACCGTCTGCAAAATCGTATCACCAGTTAATCAGTTAAAAAACCAAAAGCGCTTTAATACGTAAGTCCCCACTTTAATACAACGCTTAATAAACCGTACCTCTTCTCATGATTCTGAATGCAAGGTGCAGAAAAAATAGCTGAACTTGACTCAATGCTTTAGTATTCTGTGCTTCTCTAGTATCCCATACATATAAAGCGTGATTTTCTGTTACTGCGTAGTAAATACACATCAAAACTTCCTATGTTCATTTGCTTTTGAACGCGCTACGTGGTGCAGCATCTAATACCGCACGCACTGCGGGAATACAAGCAAGCAAATAAGTATAATATTTTAATATATTATAAATAATATTTATTACTATGTCTACCTATCATATAAAGATAGGTAGACATAGGTGCACAAAAGCACTGTCTCTCACAATTTTGCTACGATGTGCACTGCACACCCTGCACATATGGAACGCCACTGATATATATATATATATATATATATATATATATATATATATATATATATATATATATATATATATATATATATATATATCACCATATCCCTGGTTTTGTTTTTAAAAATTGTCTTTGCAGAATATATAATTTTCAAATGTTAAAAACAATTAATATTATTAATTGTGGATGTAGATTAATCAGTGTCGATTAAATTATATATTTATTAATTTAATAAATATAACTTAATCCACTGACTGAACAAGAAACAGTTCGTTCTATTGTGCCAGCGTGCAGTGAAATCCTCTGCACGTGGAGAAGACGCTCGGTTTGTAGGCACCAATGAGCATCCTGATGAGGTACAGCAGCTTACTGTGAGGTGCTACGTTTGCTGGAAATATAAGTTTTTAGTGGAAGCCCGAAGCGTTGCTTTTTCTCCGTCAAAATGACATCATACAACACAAGACATGATTTTTGCTTCAGTGCTAGTAGAATTCTCAAAAATTTCGCTGCTTTTGTAAATATAATTCGAATACTCGTTGGTAAATATTTAATTATTGTTTTCTTTAAATTTATATATTATAATAAATAATCCATTTCAGAAATGGAAAACTCAGATGTCTGAATAATTAAAGATTAATTGAAAAATCCATTTTCGAGACGAGACGTCACTACAAAAAACGAAAAATTAAATTATATTTAGATTAAGTAGACCGAAGCCGGATAATGTTCTATCGCAAAACGGTAAGATAAAAGGACAACAATGTGTACGACATTTTCAAAAATCTACAAATGAAAAATTTAAATGGTTAATCGGTTGAAATGAATTGAATACGTTTTACTGTTGGTCATACTTATTTTTTGTTGTAATAGAAAAAAAGAATATTTGAACAAAACAAGGCTACGCTGATTTAAATCCTCTCCACAAAGCTGCAAAGAAACATGAAAAAACACAATCTCACATAAATGCAGTGATACTATTAAAAACGTTTGGTACGTTAAGGATCGATTTAATGTTACATCAACAAACGGCTTCCTTGATTGTTCAACAAAATGAAAAAGTAACAAGAAATAGAAATATTAAATAAATGTTATTTGTTACTTAGCAAAACAAAAAAATGCGTTTCGTGGACACAATGAATATAAATTCAATTTCATCGAGGAATTAATAACTTTAATTAGGATATATGATGATATTTTAGAGCAATTATCTAAGAACTGCAACTGTATTTTCTGGAACCTCTAAAAGAATACAAAATGATATTATTGCATAGATAAAAAATATTGTAATTTCAGAAAATAGAAACGAGGTAAAAGTAACGCCACTCGTTTCTATTATGTTGAATGAAACATATCTGACATATCTCCCAAATCGTGCTTCGAAATGTTAATAATTTTAGTGCACCAGTGGAAATATTTTTGTATTTTAAAGATGTTATTGATGATCGTTCAGAGGAAGCTTTGTGTAATGTTGTGCAAGAAATGATTTTGAATTTGGATTGTGTGAGCAAACTGATTGCTCAAACGTACGATGTGGCGGCATCCATGGAAGGAGCATTGAATGGGACGCAGAAAAATTTAAGACATTTTCCCAGAAACTGTGTTTGCGCATTGTTGCGCACCTGTACTTAATTTAGTTCTGTTGCAATCTGTATTGCTTATAAAAGATTGTAAATTATTTTTTGCAACAATTTCTGGCATAGTCTCATTTTTTTCAGTGTCTACAAAAAAAAATCATATTTTAAACGAAATTATTAAAATAAAATTTCAAAATTTAGCTACAAAACGTTAGAATTATTCATCTCGTTTGGTAAATACCATAAAAAGCAAAAGGTAAGGCCTATCTGATTTGTTAAAAAATATTATTGAGAATCCTGAAGGCTGGGATAACGATACAATTAATATTGCAAAGAGTTATCACATGTTTGTTTGATTAATTTAACGGGAATTCTCTCCTAATTTTTTTTTCCAAAGTGCTTAGTTATACTGATGTTCTATTTGATATTTTACAAAAATCTAACCTAGATATATCATATTCTAGTCAAAAAGTAGAGTAAGTAAAAGATGCAATTCAAAATAGGTAAACTTCTGTTGCATTTGATGAAGTTTATGAAGAGACTATTTCTGTAGTAGGTCCCCCAAATTTAAGAAAAAATCGTGTAAATTTGCAAAACTCAAGTGCAGACTAACATTTTAAAAATTTATATTATGAAATAATGGACACTATTTATTGTCCATCAGATATCCGTATTAAAAAAATTACATTCGCTCAAATTTTTTTAACTATTGAATTTCAGATTTTTTTAAAAGATTTCCGGATATAAATGCATTAATAAGTTAAAGGACGCTTATGCAAGACATTTCAATTTTGTAAAGCTAACCATAGGAATTATGCGTTCTTTATCTTAGTGAATCATACCAAGAAATGAAATTCTCGAAACTTATCCAGCATATAATGCTGAATGATTTGACAGACGCCCAAATAAATTGGCACATTTAATTTGTACAATTCCATTTTAAACTGCTTCGGTGGAGAGATCATTTTCAGCATTCAAAAAAGTAAAAATTTATTCACGCAATACAATGAGCCAGGACAGATTAAGCAATTTATCTCTAATAACAATAGAAAAAGAAATGTTTCATTTATTACAGTCAAAACCAGAGTTTTTTGATCATGAAATTAATGATTTTGTTAGTAACATGAATAGACGTATGGATTTTGTGTACAAATGAATAATAAAAAATTAAAGAAATGTTTAATGTACATTTTATTAATATATATTTCATAGTCCTATTAAAAATTCAATAATCCCAATTGAGTTGAAATTTCATAAAAACATTGTTTGTCTTAATTAAAGATATAAACAAGTATATGCATAAATTAAAACAGAAATACATATTTATATCATTTATATCAATTTCGGATATTTGATTGACTTCAATAAATATTCTTCGAAAAAAGAATGTATATGACCAAAATACTGTAGGAAATTTATTGCAATAAGGATAAATAACAAAATATGTAAAATAATAAAACATAATGTATGTAAATCATATATAAAATTCTAAACCTCCATATTTGTCCAAATCATAACAAAAGCACAAACTACATTAAAAGTTATGGAATTAATGATCTTTTTTATAATAGTATGAAGCAGAGCGATACTACATAGCTTCAAAATTAATGATACAAATGCACAATTTTTATGATTTCCATCTTTTGTGTCTGTGTTAGGAAAGTTCTTAATCACAAATACGAAAATACAAAACTTTCTCTAAATAATTCTTCAGAAAAAGCCCCTCTTCTCTGTTCCCTCCATTATGTTTCTTAATTAATTAATAACGTATACAGAAAAACCGTAACGTTAATACATTTTTAAGATAAAATGAAATTGTATGTATAGAGATGATTTCTTCATACAAGCTATGAAATTAAATATGTACACAATTTTGTAGTTAATAGTTTTGATTTCTCTAATTTCATTCTTAAAAATTTTTGAAGAAAAATAATGGAAAATATCAATTAAAAATTTACTTCTGAAATATATTTAAGCAAATAGAAATGCTTTTGATATAAAAAAGATAGTAACGCCCAAACTGATAAGATACATGAAACTGAAATACAAGATGTACTAATGATACAGAGGGTTACTTAATTTGAACAAATATGAACGAGGCATTGAACGCATAATTATTAATGCCATTAAGATTTTTGCAGTTGTAAAAGCAATACGCCTTCACAAGCGACAAAAAATAACGCGTTAAATATTTGTTATCGTCTACGCCAAGCTGGCGGGATCCACGATTTTAATAGTTCCGGTTTTTCATTTCCGCCGAGAAAAAAAAAACTTTGACTTTCGAAAACAAGTTAATGATTTCATTTTATTTTCTCACCATATAAATAAAATGAAATCATGTCACTTTAGCTTCAAGTCAAAGCACATATTCAGAAGTATTCTTTTGATGAAAACTATTTCAAGTGGGTGTGTTCCGATTATTTGTACATCATTTTTATTCTAATCAACACACTGATGACATAAACTGACTTAGGAATAATAAAATCATAGGGAAAAAATTAATGAAGTTTATCTGGAAAAGCATTTTTCTCGGCATGTGTGACGATGGATGAGAAAATATTGCTCATGCTAACTGAAATAACAAATTTATATGAAACATATTTTCCAACTTATCCTAGATTAAAATAAATAACATTCTTCTCTTTTTTTCTGAAAATATAAGATTGATACGTTTGCATTTAACTATGATGTATTTTGCTCCGAAATCTTTTATTTTTATTAGGTATTTAAATATGATATCGATATAATTCTTGTTCAGAACTTTGCTGCATATTTCTCGTTTCTCACATTTTTATTTTCTGAAATGCCATTTCACTGTTTCAACTATCAACAATTCGAAAAAAGTTAGAAACCTACATTTTTGCTCAGATTCATAATGGTAAATGAATGGCAGTCATCCGGAGGAAAATAACAACTATTGACAACCTCTTTTATCGGGAAAAATATTATATATATATATATATATATCGGTGGGCACTTGGGAACCCTTTGCCACAACAAGGCCAGAAACTGCTACTCATTTGTCGTTACCCAGCGGGCACCTGTGAACCATGTTACGAAGGCGAGTAGCGTTGCGCGCGCCATACCGCCACAAGCCCATTTATAGGGTAGGCCGCTCTCATACATCATCTTATATATATATATATATATATATATATATATATATATATATATATATATATATATATATATATATATATATATATATATATATATATATATATATATATATATATATATATATTGGCAAATTTGAAAAGCTTATTGTAAATCTAACAAAAGTGACTGTGGTAATGAAGAAGAAACGGTTTGAAATTTATAACATCGGCCACAGTTTTCCCAAGAATCTATACTGTTTTGTTGAATCTTTTAAATGGTATCGATAAAATTATATCTTAAGCTTAAATTGTAAATAACTTTTTAAAATAGAATGAAAATTTAGGATGTAATATGGAAAACTTTTATAGAGATATAAGACATTTTTTACAATTCTTTGAAATATAACTATCTATCTTATATTATAATTATATATATATCGTAATCCAACACAAACAGGATATCATCTAACAGAAAGTTATTCAGAAAGATGATGTCACCCTAGTGCTTGTTGTTGCAGCAGTGATAATAGACTAAGAAATAAGAACTTCACTTAAAAACTAACAATAAATGATAAAGGTAATTATCAAACAAAAGAAAACGCTAATGAATGAATGCGACGCTTTTAATGTGTTTCATAATTATTTAAATAATAATAGTTAAATAGTAATAGCAGTTTTTATACATAAAATTGTGTATCCTGTATTCGTTTTGTAAGTACTAAAATAATAACAGATATAAGTTTTCCTAGACAGAAATTACTTATATTCTGATAGTATACCTGGTAGCGTTATTAAAGTTCTATAAGTCGTGGATTTATTTTTTTTTAAACGTAAAACGTTGCACCTCTTTAGTTTTCAAAAAAGCTAAAGTGTAGGAGTACATCTAACTGGAGCAAGTGAAATTGAAGCATCCCACTACTTAAGCGGTTCTATAGGTAAATGCCTAAAATTTTAACAGTATGTACAAAGAGCGGCAAGACGAGTTAGACAAAGAAAAATAGTGGACGCAAAAGAAGCTCATTGAAAGAGACCAATAGATATTGAAACGTGCTGTAGTATCTAAAAAATGAACAACTTCAGCAGAAATGACCACAGAGCTCAATTATCATTGGATTCTCCGGTATCATTGATTACAGATTGAGGGCATCTTCATGAGACAAACTTTCATGGCAGAGCATCAGTTCGCTAAAAACTTCTCAAAGAATTTAACATCAAACGTTTTCTACCGTGGTGTTACATACATAAAAACTGGTCAGTTGAAAAGTGGATGAAAGTAATATGGTCTGACGAATCTTTTAAACCTTATTCTACAACAGGACGGGTGCACGTTTGAAAGACATCTGCACAAGATCATGATTGTCTCCTTCTGATTGACAAGAATGGAGGTAGATCTGTCATGACATAATCAGATGTGTCTTGGCTTTCTGCTGGATAATCGTAATTCTAAAAGAAAGTATCACTGGGGAAAATTGTTGAAAACTTTCATTATTTGGTACAAACTTTGTTTTCTGCAGAATATGAAATTTACCAAGATAATAATACACATATGCCTTCAATAGGATTTGTCCAATTATGGTTTGATGAACATGAAGATAGAGTAACACATCTACCTTGGGCCACTCAGCCAACGTACTTCAATATAATTGAAACATTATGGTCTATTTTAGAGTATTCAATACAGAGTCCATATTTTCCACTAGCATCTCTCTCAGAACTTGAACAATATTTCAATGATACATTATTCTTCTAAACATTATTCAGCATGTCTATGAAATAATTTCTTCAAGAATTCAAGATACATTACATGCCAATGTTATTTTTACTACTATTAATAAAGGAATCATTATAAATCTAAAGTTTTTCAATTATTTTGATAATCACCTGAATAAAAAATAACTCTATAATATTTAAACGAATAAAATGTAGAAACGTTGTAATTCTTTTTATTCCAAAATTTATTTTTCAGTGCAGAAGGCTAAAGGCACTATAAAAAATGACTATAATAATCCAAATTTTGATAAATTAAAACTAATTGTTCGCGTTTGGTTCATAAATTCTATCTGTCAATTTTCTCATACGCATTTTCAGGTGCGGGATCCCACTTTCTAACCCCGAAAGGTGATACTGTTCTCGATATATCACATTGTTTTATTAGGACACTTTCCGTCTTCAAATAAAAATCACAAATACTTATTTTCTGTAATGCATGATGCAATTACAATATGTATATGGATATATCCTGTAAAATGTAACTCTGAGCAAGATGCTAAAATAATAGAAAGAAATAGATGAAAAAATAAGTTAAATTTACAACAAACAGTTTCGGTAAACCTTAATTGCAATATTAACTAAGCTATCGGTACTTTTCCGCTAGCCGGGCACGAGCTAAAAATCATCAAAGTAGATTTCCGCCAAATTTCTTAGTCATAAGGTAAATGTTCGTTTGTTGAAATGTTTTCTATTCTCTGAATTCATTCCAAGCAAATTAGTTTCAGTGAAGTTTATGAAGGAATTGTTTATAGTTGAACGATTTCTACTTTTATTCCGTAGACTGTTTTGTCATTCGCTTCGCTTGGCGACTTGACTCGCGTTTAGACTCACAATTGGTAACATTTGCGCCCGACTTGAAGAACTCACAAAATGATATAAATATGTATCGAACATCTAACATAACAGTGTCGTAACACAAATAACAAAGTCTCCCCTATTCAAATTGATACTTGTTATACGAAATAAAAATGACAACTACTCTAGAATGAACATCTTTACACGACAGTTTATAATATATGTGGTGTAAAGATGTTCATTCTCACAGTTGCCCAATATTATTAAGATAAATATTTTACGCTGTTAAAGAAACTAAGCATCATTATGAGAAAAAAATTCTCTCAAAATGTATCATGTTGGTGATTTAGTTTTAACCACCCAACGGAATAATCATTTCGGAATAATCATAAACTCAAATACTTTGTATCTTATCAAATTAAATCTGCAAAAGATAAATAGTGTTATAAAATTGGTAACTGAAAGTTTTAATAAGACATCCTCTTCTATGAATTGAATGAAAACTTAGTCTATCATAAAAAAGTTTGTCATCAAACTCTTGCTCTAGAAAACATTTTTCTTTCATATATGGCAGTTTTTTTTCTTTTAGTATTTTGCCATACATTACGTGTCTATAAAATTTTCATTCCAAGTATTAAAAAATTCTTCGATATATTAATTAAAAAAGATGATGATTTTGAACAGCTTGCAATGAATATCCAAGAAATTTAGAGGAATCTGTCCAACGATGAATGCAGTGACTCCTTTATTTGCTGTATATTTAAGAAGACAGGTGGAAAAAGAAACTCATTTGTTTCTTATTTCCTTTGTTAGTCGGGCTTTTCTCTCTTCGTAGTTTGCTGCTACCGTCATCCTCGTCACCAGTAGGACCTACAGATTAATAATGGATAAATGTCATAACGCAGTAAAAGAGGACAGAATCTAGAATAATATTATGCAAAAAGATGTTGTCATCACATCGTTTGCTATTCCAACTGCAATCCTTAGGTCAAACTTTGGGAAAAGAATTTCATTTGAAGACAAACAATTAATTATATAAAACGGTAACGTTTAGATGGCTTTATACTTGATATATTCTCTTTAACTATTATAAACCTTTTTAGCAGTCACAATTATATATAACATCATTTAAGTTAATAACATTATTTATTAATTCTTTGCATCATTTAATAATTAAACTCCTGGCATGAAAAATATAATAGAACAGAGTATACATCTAATGAAAAACATGAAAAACTACTTCCTTTTTTTAACGAAATTCCTGCGCTTATAAATTACTAATTTATAAATTCCATAAAAATTATATAATAAAAGAAAATGTATTAAAAAGTGTAATAGTACGTATTTTTCAAAAATAATAAAAAATCATTATGTAAAACTATAAAAACGTTACATTTTAAAATATAAGTTTTTAATTGCGCTTTTATGCTTGTTTTAGGAGACAATTTAAAAGGGCTTTACTTCTTTTGTGAGAATTAAATTTTTTTTCCCTCCACTGAATTCGTAACAATTTTGATTAAAGCAGAAATTTCCTGTTAGAAGTCAGTGTGAGATTGCTTTAATTTCCTTTCTTACGAACTTCCTAAAACTAACATGCAATTCTGGGAAATACGTTGTAGAATATGTAGGACAAAGGTTATTCATAAAAATCTACTAGATAGCAAATGTTAATAATAGTTATTTATTTTTATTTAGTTTATGAAATCGCAAAGTGTCAATGCATTTTGAAAGAATTCAATGTTAAATAAGTATGATTACACCCATAAAATAAGAAAAAAAAATGAAAACAATGACATAAAATATTTTATTCTTCAAACATTTATATATACTTTGCACTTAGTTAAACAGAATATTTTTATCTGACATGTGTCAAAAATATATTAGCATTTGTAAGTTTAGAAATTATACATATATTCAAGCTCAAAAATAAAACATATTTTCGTAACACTATAACCGTGCTACATGTTATTATGCCAACGTATGATTTTAATACGCCAAAACAGACCAAAAATCAAAACAGATATAAAAATAAAAAATACATTATAAATGTAGAGTTCACCTTGAACTCTATATTTAATTAAATAAAAATAAATTATTGAATTCATCATTGTATAATTAGTCACTGTTTTCTTTAAATTAACACTATCCTCATGAACTGAACTTTTTCTTATAATACAGGGTAAATTTTTTAAAGGTGACAATGTTTGGAGCGCCCTGAAGCGCGATCTAATAGCCGAAATGGCACTAAACCTGGTATTTAGACTAATCAAAACATGGGGAAAAAAATTCTGTAAAAAAAAAAAAATCTTTAGTTCCAAAAATCACCGCCAGGGCATTTTGCGGTACTTTGCGATGCATAAAATGTGAGAAAAGAAAATTACTAACACATACAATCATACAGTTGAATTATTAATGTTTATTTACTATATTAACTTCCCCGGTAAGGAACTAAACCGCATTCGAAGTGAGCACCGTTCTCAGAAATAACACGGCGCATTCTGTGCACAGCGTTCTCCACACCCGTACGTAACATATCACGAGGAATATTCCGCACTGTCTTCGTTATGTTGTCCTTTAGAATAGAGAAATTTGATTAAACTCACGTTCCGTTAACGTCATAGGTATGGCCACTGGAGCTCGTTTACTTCAACTGAGATTATTTGTCAAAGCTGTCTACTACTTACTTTTATAGTCCCTAACACTGTCGTCGCACAATATTTGCATTTTTCTTTGATACCCAAGTTTTATGCTAATTCTCGTTATTGTATAAACTACAGTAGCGCCACAAAATGCCCTAGCGACAACTTTTGGAAGTAAAATCTTTTTTTTACGGAATCTTTTTTCCTATGTTTTTGATTAGTCTAAATACCAAGTTAAGTGTCATTTCGGCTATTAGATCACGCTACAGGACACTCCAAACACTGTCATTTTAAAAAAGGATTATCTTGTACTTAAAAATTATTTTAACCGAGTATCATCTTAGTATGTTTTGTAGTGGTTACTTACAAAAACTTCATGCATAAAAGTGTAATTGAAAAGAACTTAATTCATACCTAAAAATTCTAAATTAAAAAACTGCCCATAAAGTTACTTTTCTGAAGTTTTTCATTATTAATGGTACGTACGGGATGAAACATGATACACATTCAATTTAAAATTTAATTTGTATAATTCCTTATTAAAAATAATTAGAGTAATCTCATAAAATATAATTAAATTATTTAATAATTTTATTATTATTTAAAATGTTCATTAAATAATAATTTATTGCTTAATAATAGTTATAAAATAATTTATTAATTCGTTAAATAAAAAATAAATTTACTGAATACTTCTTATGAAGTAAACTATTTAAATAAATATTTATTTAATTATATTAAAAATTTTATTTAATGATATAAACTTATTTAAGTAAAAATTACTAAATTCTGCAAAATTATTTTTATTTTAGAATTAATTGACATTTACATTAGTTGAAATATTTTTATACATTTTGCATAGCTCGTAAGTTTTGTTATGATAACTCAATCCCTCTTACTCAAAAATGTTTATGATAATCGTAAAGTAAAGCAGATGTTTTCTGTCACTTTTGTTTCTGCTCTTTCTTCGATGAAAGCAATATTGAATGCTGATGACCTGGAAACCCAATTATTATTTAATTTTAGAGACTGTTTTCGTATGGAATAATAATTTTGCAATTTTTTCCAATGTATGATAGATATTTCAATTCATGCGCCGGGAAATGATAAATTTCTGACAAACAAGGAATCATGTTTTATTCGATTTCAAGGAAATTTCGAAAGTATACTCAAATGCAGTTTGTTTATCCAATTATTATCAAACTACATAATAACAGTTTATCAATTGAGTTATTATAATAAATTATAATATTGATGAAATACACATTGGTAATCATTTTAAAACGAATGGAATTTTTTTTCCTTTTCTAATATATATCTAGTTTAATAATAAAAAAAAAATTTAAGTATTAGAACAAATACAACTTTATTAATACAATATGTAAACTTTAAAAAAGACATTCCGTAATTTTTTCTCACGTATTTTTTTTTAATATTTATCATTACAGAATTAATTATTGTTATGATATATAAGAATATCAATTAAAATATTCATCATTATTCCAAGCTTACACTTGCAATTTTTCAGGAAAAGGTTAAAAAAAAGTTGCAACAATCAAGTTATCGACACAAAAAAGTTTTCATATTTTAACCCATTTATCATCTTACTAATTTTATTTCATCTCAATGATATAATATTCAATTTAAAAGAAAAAAGATTTTTATTTTCATTATTAGGCAACGTTTACCCATACATCTTTAAATCCTTCTTTTACATATATTCAAATTCCTCCTCTAAGTATATTTTCCTTTCGTAGGTCTAATGATCCTATTATGAAGACAGTATACACATAATAAATACAATAATACCTTGAAAACCTTAAAATTTTCAGATTATCAGAAAATATGTTATTTATGAGTCATAAAAATGATTTAATCACTAGACAAGATTGCATATATGCCCAATTATTTTATTTGAAGAAATAGATATATAGATTCAGTTGTTTGTGATATAATTCCTAAAAGCTAACTGCAACACAACTTCAGAAAATTCAATAAATTTCCATATATAAGAATTGATAACTTTCACTGTTAACAAACAATTAAAGTTAGAAAAATACTGATTTTAATTACACTTTAAATACAATCATTGCAAAAGTATGTACACTTTTAATGCAATGCAGCTCATCAAAGATTATTTAGATCTTAGAAATTATTCCAGTGTTGAAAGGATATGTCATTCCTTATACCAATGATTGGATAGATAAACTTTTAAATCTCATAATCAAGCCTAACCAGTTTCACCACTGTAAAGGAAGTTTCATATGATTATTCTTTCTCATCATAAATTTTGTAACTTAATCGGGATATATAAAGTTTAAAAAAAGGTTCTTTAATAGTTAAAAATCACATAACAAAACTTCTTAAAATATTTATAGCAAAAGAAACAAAACACTAGCTTCATATTTGCTAATTTAAGATAAATTGTTATGAAAAATCATACACAGTCAAAACATCTCCATATTTATTCAAATACCAGTTTTAAATTCTTATTTAAATAAACTGATTCTAGAAATTTTGAAATATTTTTGTTTCACCGCTCTTTTTTTAAATATTAAAGTTATAAGTTTTGTGGAAAAGTATTTTGAACGAATTTTTTAATTTTAAGAAATAATAATTTCAGTAGATTACGTTGATGACATCAGTTACGTAGTGAAATCATCGATTTCATAATACACAACAAAAATATTTTTTTACATTATTGGAAACTGTAAATTGAAAAGATACAGAAATAAATATTCCCTGTTAAATATTTAAAAAACAATTACTAATAATTTAAAGAAAATCTCTCTCTATTAATAATTTTATTTCCAAACTCACTTTAATAACTAAACTAAGAGAAATATAATTCAATTTTTTCCAAATTTAAAAATAAAAGGAAAATTTAGTTACGCCAATAATTCTGCTTGAAAAAATAGAATAATGTTCCTACAAATAGCATGAATCTTTCAAAAATATTGTCAGTCTTTCTTAATTTTGGTGTCACAAGCAGAAAATATTAGTGGGCTCGCTTCCAAATCTCAAACAAATACCTGCTGTTCTTTAAGATAAATACTGTGATATTAATAAAAAACCAGAAGATGTATAAATCAAATTGAAATAATAAAATTAATTCATTTTCTAACTTTGAAGAAATTACTAGTTACAATGAAATCTAAGTAAATAATAATGAAAAATTTATTAACTATTAATTAAATAACAATGTAGAAAAAGATTCGTTTTTACGTCTACAAATTATAGTAATTCTGTTAAAAATAAATGTAAATATATAACCTTTACACAGAAGAGAAAAACATATTGAAATAATTCAAAGAAAATACTAACATTTACAAGTCAAGTTAAAATGTAGCACACACATGCTTTTTATTTTATGAATTATATAAAATGCCTAAAAAAATTTTTAATTTTCTTCACTAAAAATTTTATATTTTTAAGCTTACATAATAAATTATTTTAAGTCAGAATGAGAAGTCACGTTTAATGGAGCACTTATATGTATAGATTTCAGATGTTTTCTTACAATTGCATCCCTTGAATAATTTATCTACATTCCTAATATATATATGTATACATACATATATATATATATATATATATATATATATATATATATATATATATATATATATATATATATATATATATATATATATATATATATATATATATATATATATATATGTATGTATGTATACATATATATATTAGGAATGTAGATAAATTATTATATTATCTACATTAGGAATGTAGATAAATTATTATGTAGATAAAAGAAAAATATATATATATATATATATATATATATATATATATATATATATATATATATATATATATATATATATATATATATATATATATATATATATATAGCATTTTTCTTTACTAGCTCATGCATTGTTGTTCAAAATTTGTTTGAGCAGAGTATTTTGATATAGCTGTCAAATTTTCATATAGTAATTAACTTCTCTTTAATTATTTATTTATTTGTGTTAAGAACTTGTTGATTGTCAGGATTTTTCTTGAAATGTTTACATCAGTTTTTTTGTGAGTTATACCAATTCAATTTTTTTTATCTTTAAGATTTTCAAGTCATTAATCAGTGTCAGATATGTCTTATACGAATAATTAAAATCTCATTTTACAAAGTCGACAAACGTGATTAATCGGAAACTTAATTAATTTACTAATCTTTTTTTTTAGCATTTGATTTGCGTCATTTTTTTTTATATATTTTTTTATACGAGATCTTATACCAGTGAATTTTAAAAAAAAGAAGTGCAGACCTTGAATTAGAGATATTTCATTTTTAATCTGCTTAAAAAAAGTAACACGTTTTATGTTTTTATAGACTCTTCATGAATATAGTTTTTATTTCTATTTCTTTAGCTTAATCTAGATATTTTTTAAACTTATGTTTTTCAAAAATATCTAGATTAAGCTGAAGAAATTACAATCGGGGAGTTTTTACCATTAAAGAAATTTTTTTAGTACATAATTTTACATTAAATATATTTTATTTATTTTTTATCGTGTTTAGTGAGCAATTATAAAATATGTTTCAGGTGTTAAACAAGGTCACATTTGTTGTTGAGCTGATAAGTTATGAAGGTCGAATTCATAAAATTAAATATGCTTGGTTTTGAAAAAAAAAATTCAATACATATAAACAATTTTTTATTTTTATAACTGAATCATTTTAGCAAAAAAATTTTAATTCTAAGTATTAAAAATCATAATCTTGTCCTTTAGAATGTATCTTGACACCTCTTTACGTGAAAACAATATGTAAAGCATTCTTAAAAAACTTCTAATTTTAGATTTAGGAAACACTAGATTTTATGATTATGTATTTATATAAATGATCTGTGTGAGAATAAATAGGTTCATATGATCAGTCTCAAAAATGACTTAAAAAAGAGATTATTTTAATCATGTACATGTACAAAATATTCAACTTCTTTCAAATATTAAATTTATTTTTAAAAAGTATTCACTTTCCTTTTTTAGATGGGCAATATATTCAAAATATTTTGCAAATGAATAAAAGAGTTTATGTAAACCTCAATATTAATTATAAATCAAGAATTATTGCAAAAATAATACAACAAATTTTCACTGAATTTTTCCAACATTAATAAAAGTTTCAAAACTTGATATTAATAAAAGATAAATGTATACTCTTTCCGATTAAAAAATTTTTATAAAATTTTTAAATTATCATTTTATTTGTGAGTAAAATGTTGTCTAAATCTCAAGCATTCATAGTTTCAAATTTAATAATTGAATCCAATTTCGTATTCATTGAGTACTGAACTGCGGAAACATGTGCTATAGTAAGTTCTTTTCCAAAATGGGGATAATATTATGAGTAGTGAAGAGCGACACCAATTGCGTTAATATTAACTTAATCAACCCAATAGCAAGACATTTTTCATCATTCTATTTTATAAGGCAAAAGATTGAAATGCTTGATATTTTTTCCCATTTACGCATCATGCTTTATTCTTGGATATAAACAAAAACAGTGTTATAGTACACCTCCTCACCAAATGGCCTAATGATAATACACAGCTCACCGACCGATGGCTGAATGGTTAGCACTTCTGACTCCTGAGCTGTGGGTCTTGGGTTTGAATCCCGGTTCGGACATGGGTGTTACTTTCTTTCTGTGTTCTCTCTGTGTTTCGCTGTTCTTTCTTCTGTGATAATGTATAGATATGTCTACCCTATAAACGGGTTCGTGGTGGTATGGCAACACTACTCGCCTCCGTGACTTGGTTCACAGGTGCCCACTGGGTAATGATAAATGAATAGTAGTTTTTGGCCTTCTTCACTACCTATAAAGGGTTCCCTATAAAGGCCACCCTATAAAGGGTTCGTCACCGAAGTGATCGCCGTTCGAAAAAAGTAATACACAGCTCTACAAAATGATGTGAATATAATCCCATTCACTGTTAATCAAAAATAACTGTTTTACGTTTCTACTTTCACTGTTTAAATCTTTCATGTTGGGTTCTGCTCTATGCACAATGAGTATTATTCACCTTTGCAAAAGTGATCGTTAATTGCTGCTGTCCTCTAAGGGTCTCAAAAACCGATCAAAAATCATACCAATTTTCTGGAATTCAAATCAAACTGCAACAGGCGTTACTATTGGTTATCCATTATATCGTACGAATAGATTTATAACTTTCAGAACCAGAAATCACTTCTTAAAGAAGTATTTTCTTGCTACCTCTAAACAATGCTTAATAAGCACAAGAAAATAAACTATTGACATTACCGAAAGTCTTAGATTTCCTGCCATAAAATTCTATTTCTTAATCACATTCAAAAATTATATTGCTCATAGGATTTTATGAACAAAATCATCTACTGATGGTATGGAAATTAGGAAAAATGCACGCCAGCTCAGATTTCGCCATATTGATTTGTCCCTGCATTCAGTTCCTTAGGACAAGATGAGCCTTGAAATGTTTGAAAATAACTTACCTAGAAGTTATTATACAAGTATAAACTGATTAAAACACTTATAGAGAATATACAATCATGTGAATCTGTAAAAAAGTGAATTCTTCTAAGCTTAAAATACTTCGATTATATTATATATAAAAATAAACGAAGTATTTTATGTTTAGATAAACTTATTTATTTCCAATTATTTATAAGCTTATGTTAATAGAATGTACAAAATAATATATGATTCTTTTTTTAAATGTCAACGTTGTTACTATTAATAAAATTAGCGAATGGGTGAGTTTGGCAGCTCAAATATAGAATCATTTAAAGATGTTACAACTAAATGTTATGCCGGAAATCCGATCGCTAACGGATACAGGATAAAAAACAGATTTAACAGGATAAAAAACAATGTGAATTTTTTCTAGTTGTATTATCTCCATTATCGGTATTTATCTAATTTACTTTATAAAAACATTGTATTATTTGCTAGTTTCAACGATGCATTTCTTTTTGAAAGATGTAGTTCTTCATTTACTTAACACATCAGTAAACATTTTTTAGTTGTCAAAGATAATTACAGATGAGATTTATCAAAATTATTTTTCTAACAATTATTTTGTTTACCATTTTTATTTCTTTATTTTTAATGATATTACGGTAAAAATATCAATAAATATTACTGGATCTGTCTATACTATACTATAAACATTACTATTACAAAGTTCCAGTATCTATAATATTTAAGTATATTTATTCGCTAAATCATGATTCTTGTAATTTTACTACTCCATTATTAAAAAACAACTTTGTTCAAACAATTTTTTAATTTATTTTCAATAAACTGGTATAATTATGAATAATTATAAATATTTTATAACTAACAAAATCTAGAATGCATTTGGTATTTCTGATGCATTTACGATAAAAGCCATAGATTTTAAATGACATAATTTATATATCATTTAATATATATTAACAAAAAAATTTATATATATTTACAAATTAATTGTGATTTCTTATTTCTAATACAACATAACTTAAACTGTAACTAAAAACGTCGCAAATAACTGTAAGAAGCAAATGATATATATATGGCTGTAAAAATACGAAAATAATCAACATATATACCTTTTCCGTAGGATTCAACTTAAATTATCTAAATGAATATTTTAACTACTACCTACTCTACCACATCAATAGTGAAGTCCAAAATTGGCATGCTATTATTGCAATAAAGCAAAACATTACATTGCTATGAATAGTCTGACACCCATTTTGAAATTCCTTCGTAAGCAATGTGTAGTCAATTTGATCCATGATCAAATGATAAAGTCAAAGTCTTAGTTGAATTCCACTACTCACCATAATAATGCAAAGAGAAATTAATCTGCGATTGATAACTAAACATGTGTTCTATCAACGAGTCTGCTTATGACAGTGATAAGAATTTGGTAGAGTCAAACTTAGGGCTAGGAACAGGGAAGTATGGTGGTGCAACAACAACAATATTACAACTGATTTTGTTACATCTTAAATAGATGCTATCAGAAATAAAGCAGCGGGTAGTAAAAATATGTTTTTATCATATTAATAATATGCAAGAACTATGCAATATGCTATCAATTGTGCATGGAAGAAATATTTCAAAATGTAAATTTAAACTATTTGATTTATAAGGAATTTTTTGTGCAATTTTATATATTAGTAAATAAGCAAGAAAATTTTTAATTCGGTAGTCAGTAAATCTTGTTTCTTGCCCATAGTTTGTAATTAAATAGCATTTACTGTGTTCAAAATATAAAAAATATCAATATATTTTAGTACGAGAAGTGCAGTTTATGATATAGATCACAAATACCAAGAATGTTATAAACTAGCATTTTTGATGTTAGTAAATAAAAAATTAAAATTGAATATCATAAAACCTGGAATAATTGAAAATTTGAAAATAAATTGAAAAGATTTATATAGTCACATGCTAAATTGTAAAATCTTATATTTTTTATTAAGAAGTAAAAACATTTAATCTTATTATTTAAAAATATTTTTAAAGAAATTTGCATTTAAGTTTATGAATTCATTTTAGATTTTAAAAGAATGTTCCTCATTCATATCGATTTTGAAAATTAAAAAGATTTGAATCTGAATTATCAATTTTGCTTTCATAGTATATTATTTTGTTGAAATAAAACAGATAGCACTTTTTTACCAAGTAGAAAATTTGACTTTAAATGGAAGCGAAAACTTACTTGTTGACAACTGTTTTCTTTGATCATAATCTCTCTTTAAATGGCTAACGCGATTAAAATATTTATTCTAAATTTAAAACATAGTAAAATTAATTCTAAATTATTATTTGATTAATTTTTACAGAATGTAAAAATTAATCAAAGATTCATTCATAATGTAAAGAGATTATTGGAGAATAATTTAAATGCTAAAAATAGGATTCAATAGGTATATGAAATTGTATATTATTGCAATAGAAAAAAATTTCTTTTGAAAATGTATTGTGAAACTCTGTGTGGTTATTTATTATAATTTAGATGAAAATACTTTTATGTAATTCAAGTCCATAAATATTTCCATATAAGCATAACATTTGCTACTGTTATTGAATAACGTCCCACGCAACAATTTTGTCAAGTCAACATTGTTGTGAAAGACAAAAAGTTGAAATGTGGTCTTACATCTTATTCATATTCGGTAGGCATTACCCTGCTGATACGCAGAAAGATAAACAAAAGGAGAGTATGTTCTCGAATAAATATCATTAAGCGATCACGTTTACCTTATCGTTTACTCTTTAGCTGCAAAGCCTTGGAGTGAACGAGCAATGCGTGGATGATGCATCATTCGAAGGAAACAGCGGGGTTTCTGGGCTGGCCTCTGACGTCACCACAAATGCTTCCTTTTTTTTTTCCACAACCAATAGCAACACTAACACAAATAGAGCTTGTGACTCTGAAATATACAGGAAGCTTGTAAAGCCACCCGCTCAGTTAGGAAATTTCTGTCCTTAAAAAACAGTTCAAAGGATTTGCGCCTAGGATGACAGCAATTATTCTTCCTCCGCAGTCCGCATGTAGTTCGCGAGGTGCCAAATATAAATTGGCTTAGATCTATCGGTTGTAAAGTTTCGTTCTGTTTTAGTAAAGATATACATATATGTTTTGATAAAATATTTGAAATTCGAATATATTTTAAAATTATCGCAATTATCCATCAGAATTTGAGAAGAAAGAAAGCATCTGAGGCAAGGGTGAAAATTGCAAAAAATAAAATTAAAGTGAACTAAATTAACTGTATTGAAATTCTAATGTGAATCTAATCATCAGAAAGATAACTTTAAATTCATTTAGCTACTTTTTGTTGATTATTATTTTTATTTCTTATTTTCTTAAATAATATTTTCTAATTAAATAACTCTATAAGTGATATTTTGTTTATTTATCAATTCATATTAAATGTTTAAATTTAAAATGAAGCCTGATAAAATAAAAATTCATTTTAAAAGAAAAATGGCATCAGCCAAATTGTCGTCTGCCGAAATAAAAAAGTAACTGTTTGAAATTTCATTTTCTTTTTAAAAGTATTCAAATATTATTATCTGATCATAGCAGAGTTAAAATTTACAGAATATCATTACGTAGAATTCTAATTTGTACATTGTATACAAATAAATATCAAGAAAAATATTAGAATTCTGCCTTAAGAATATGCATTTTTATTTCAGTCAAACAGGGTTTAAATTAAACAGTTGAATGGTAAATATTTTTCAGTGATTAACAATTTGACTTTCATTGCATTTGTATTTGGAAAGATTTTTGAATTCTTTAATCAGTGCACTTGAACTTTAAGTCCGTTTGTTTGAAATTCTTTTCGTGAATCATTTTCTTGACGTATTTCTTTATAATAGTGGCAATATCAACTTATGTGCTCTATAGCAATAGAAAGTACAAATAAACATAAATTGGAATATTTTTCGCCATCAATATCGAAAAGCCACTGTGATAAAGAAATGTTCAGATAAGAGCTTTTCATTGTATTCCAACTGCAATCAACAAAATTGCAATAATCTCTTAAAAGTTATCAAGATAAACAGTAAAAGATATGAAATATTAATACTTACCTTTTAATGTGATTTGGGAAGAAATCAGAGTAGTTTGACATCTTAACTTTCATCAGAAGAAAGCCCAATTGCATGTGAATCATATGCCATAATTCAAGATGACAGTTTTCCTAAAAAGGATAACTACCGTACTGATTATTATTATGGTAAGTAATATAAAATTATTGTAAAATTACTGGATTTTTTTAAGAATTTTTATTTGCTTCAGTTGTTTAAATTATTCCAAACGTATAAAACGGTTTTAATTTTGATGATGTAAACATAATTCCTTCTTATTACATGATTTAGTGTAATTGTATCTGTTCTGTATTGGAAAATTTATTTTTCAATTTGAACTAAATATCTGTAAATGTGTTAAAATGCTATATTATTTTCAAGTATCTAATGAAAAATATTTTGAGATAATTTTAAAATATTTATTAGTTTCTTGTGTATCTTACTATAAATATGTTTAATTTGTTAATTATTGTTATTTTGGTTTTTAAAAAATATTCAATCTTATTAATTAACTGTTATGTCATATAGAACTATTTTAATCATTAATTTATAGTATAACTTTTTTCCCTTTCTTAAACAAGATTTTTTAAATAAAAAATTGCCTTTTTCTAGCATTAATCGTGAAATTATCTAGTAAAATGATAATTAACTAATAACTTATCTTAATTAAAATTCAAAATTTTTCTTTGTTTTTGAATATCAATTTTTTTTTACTTTTAATGATCTATGAATTTGTTATTAAATACATGACACTTTATAATAATGACATATTTCATGTAAATGAATTTTAATAAAAAAATTATTAGAAATATGTCAAAAATTATTCAAAATTTTCAATAGCTTCTATAACTTATAAATCCTTTCATGTAAAAATTTGAGTCAATATACTTGCTGTAAAGATTAATTTGCTATGAAGATAATTTTGTTGTAAGAATTAAACGCTTGAGAAAATGACATTTTTATAAATTTTTTAACTAAAAGGTCACAGATGTCCTAAATTGTGTTAAATTTCAAGAATTTTTATTTCATTTTCATAATGAACATATTAACTATCTCTTCATTAACTTATGGCAATATTATTTATATATGAATGAAAAAGTAGTTGCTTAATATCGCACTTTTGTTAAAATAAAGCAACACTTTGAAGAACAATACTTTGTTAAATAATTCAGTGCATTGTTTTACAACACTTAAAAATAATGTACTGAATTATTTAACAAAGTAATGATTTTTAAAATAGCTCTGAAATATTTTGTATATAAACTAATAACCAAAGAATTTTTATATTGTAAAACATTTGCAACAATTTTTATTTTGTAATTTTTTTAAAACTTATTATAAAGATCAAATTTTATAACATTATTATTTATAAATCTTATTTTTAATTTTTAGTATGCTGCAAAATTTCCTTGATTGTATATTTATAATAATACGTGAATAAATTTTAATGAATATGTTCAAGAAAATTTAATCTTAATTGTAAGAGTTTATCCATACTGTATATACTTTATTGAGTTTCAGATTAATGATTAAATTTCCTGTCAGTTTGCGTTATGACAAAAATTGCTATAATAAAAATAAAGTAAAACAGATCTAAGAAACAGCAAGGAGCCGTGGCATTTCTTTTTGTGATAAACAACCAATCCACATTTGATTCAAATTTATTATTTTAATCATATTAGCAAATTTTTTAATATTTTTATAAAATTTCCAAAGAACACATTAAAAATACTTCATTAATACCTCTGTATGAAGTAACACAAAGTATCTTAATGTTCTAGTACAAAATTTATTAATTGTTAATGAACACTTTTTGTAGTAAAATTCGTACATTTTTAGCCTTGCTGAAATGTACATTAAATTTTTACAATCTAAATCCTTAAAAACGAATCTATTAAATAATGGCTACTGTTCAAGAAATGATCACTCAAGCATACAATCAATGAGGTCCTGAAAAATGTCTGTAAATCGTAATTTTTATTCCCAATTTGGTTATTAATATTTAGAGTAGTTCGGAGCACTTAAGTTGTAAATCCTGATTTAATTTGATTTTGTGTGCAAAACTAAACATAAAAATAAGTACATTAAGTAAAATGTTTATCAATAGTATACTTATCTTATTATTCACTTTGAAGTTTTAGCAAATCCGAAAATTACCATTTTTAATATTAATTAATTATTTTCGCAATATTGCAGATAATTCAATGCATTTAATATAATAACTAAGTAGTGATTATACAGAGTAATTAGACTGATAATTCTGTATGCTCGCTGTTTTTTATTCTAATTGTAAAATATTATCGTGTGGTAGGAAGTCAGTGTTATTACTTTGTCAATTCCTACTCGAACAAATTATTTTAAATTAATAATTCCGATTTATTGTAATTATCTTTTTTACCAGAAATAGGAATTTATTGTGATGTAAAGATTTCTGGAAATAGCTGCATGTACTTTATTTTAACATATAATTGATGTAATTTTATTCTACATAAATATATCCCTAATCTACAAATAATCGAAAGACCTGAATAAAATTAAAATTAAGTACACATTTGAACTCAGTTTTATATGTTTAGATATAAAAGATTTTCCAAATTCTATTATTTAAATTGAAAGATTTTTCTTTCTTAAGAATATCTTAAAAGGAAAACGAAAAAAGAAAAATACTGGAAACCTAAATATAAAGTATTAATTTCTTAGAACATCAAAATTGGAAATTTCCTTGATGAATTAATGAAAAAATAAATAGAGCGAGAATTAAAAATGTTCTTAAAGTGATAAAAATATTTTCTTTTTTTATTCTTGTTATTAATGCAGTTATTTATTTTATAAAATAGCAAATAAAATGGTATTAATTATCGCAGCATACTAATGAGCATCTTCAAGGAAAAGTAAATGAAATATCGAATCAATGAATTTTTTAAAACCTACAATTATATTCAGAATGGTATTGAACTCTTTCTAAGTAAAATTGTAATTGTAACTCGGATAATGGAAAGGTAATGAATTCAATTTTCGTCCAGTCAAAAACATTGTCCAGGTAGGTTGCTAAATGATTAAAATCGCATTGAAAATGTCCTAATATTGTCTAGTAATTAGGATAGATATGGGTATTATATTTGATTTTGACCGCGCAACTTGGCAATGATTCCTAATGAAATTTCTGACTTGTTTTGTTATATTATTTTTAATCAGATTATCTTCAACTGCTTTTTATTCTGTAACACTAAATAAATATAAACAAAAATGCGCAATTCAAAATCAATTCCAAATTTATTAGTACATTGAACAATCTCTCAAAATGTTAATTTGGATTTTTTACATAATAAAATTTAAAACAGTGTATGAAATCCTCCAAGTTTCATAAATTATTGTGTAAAATTTTAGTTTTATGGAAAAAAGTACAGTTTCTTTTTTGTTACATGTTATCTCTTACGATAAGTTTTTGACGGATATTAAAAGCCAAATTAGTTAATGTGAATCACGCAGCTCATTTTTCTACAAAACATTTTAAGCTTATCGTGTCCTCAAATTGTTTGAAATTTGTAATGTCTTTACAGTAAAAGCATTTTATCTTTTGTGTATGTTTTATTATCTATAACGTATGCATATTTAACAATTTATCAATAAAATGTAAAAACATGCATGAATTTAACTAAATGGGAAAATTAATAAAGATAACTAAAATATTTAATGCTTAAAATTTAAAAAATGGAAAATTCGCTAAACAAAATTTAACATAAACAACAAAAACATTAAATTTTACTTTAAAAAAAATTTAATGCAAATACCTAGATAGTTATTAAGCACAGCTATATATTTTTAACTATTATATGTGAAAGTTATTAAGAGTAAACAAAAAGGTTAATGCAATAATACTTTAATTTCTTACTTTAAAAAAGCATATTGAGTATTTTACCACAAATAAATTGCAATTATTTCTAAGAAGATATGTTTTGATAATTTGAGTTTTAGCAAAATCATATTATTGGCATTTTTAAAGTTTAACTAAATTTAAAAATATTCCACGTTAATATAATTAATATCGTCTCCCTATGCCAAGTAGTAGTTTATCCCCTATTTGTTATACTTTCTAAATATCAAAAAATAAATCTTGATGCCGAAAACTCAATTTCTTACAATTTTAAAATAAAATTACTCTTGATAAAACTGATTTTAATGTAATGGTATTTCTTTTAAGGATTCTAAAATCTTATGAATTAAAATTTGAATGTTTCAAATTTGCTTATGATAACTATTAACTTTGCTTATGATAATTATTAAACGGTAACTTAAATTTAAAATTTTACCTTAAGTGTAAGTAAAAAGTAATTATTTCCAATAATTCAACCACATCTCCATTAATATTTATAAATCTATAAATTTTAAAAGCATTCAAGCTGAAGGATAAGTATTCTGGCCTTCAATTGCTCAGTTTATGGATTTAATTCTCTCCCCTAAAACGTGTTTTAACGTGTATAGGTTCAAAACATGTATAGGGTTCGGAATCTACATGCAATCTTGATTACGTGATCTTGATTAAAATTAATCCTCATAAACTAAAGGTAGGATTAAAAACAAATCTCTGACAAACCAATTCCATTGGCAATTCCTAAAAAAAGATTATAAACTTTTATAAATGGATTGATTTTTTAATGAAAATTGAAGATAATAAATTTTTTTAACTATAAGAGCAGTGTAATTTACTCAATTTTAAACTGCATATTTACAAAATTTTCCATTTATTCCTAAAAATTAAAAACATTTAGGTTTTTATATTTTAATCAAGCTAAAATTAAATTTCAATTTAATTTACATGTAAATAAAATTATTAAATGATGACTGTAGTAGCTGTATGATTTGTGATTTAGTCTTCTCTTCAATAGTTTGCGGGTTCGATTCCTACCTCTGGTTTGGATGATTCTAATACTTCGAAATCTTCTTGAAATTCTAGGTTTCATTAGCTCTCTTGTGCAAAAGATGAACGCAGATCAACAAACTATGCGTAAATCGTCTTATGATATATTCTCGATACATCAAATAAAGGATATTGTATATAAAATCAAAACATTGCTGAAAAAGAATTAGTTGTTATAAATTTTAATACTTTTTTGTTTTAAATAACTATCACCTTCAAATCTAGCAAATTTCACACAACTTTAATATCAGATAAATTAACTCTGTTTTTGCTGTTTTTTTAATCAATCGTAATAAATATTAATAAAAACAAAGTATTAATGAAATAAATAACACAAAGGGAAAAGGGTAAACATTAATTAAATAATGAGAGAGAAACGTAAGAACTATAAAATGTGTGTATTCACACACACATTTAAAATGTTTATATAATATATGTATGTATATGAGTGTATTGTACTGTATATTTATTTCCAATTAAGTATTTATGATTTATAATAAAATCAAAGTAGATTTATATTTTACATGTGTGTTATTGTTACTATTTGTATTTGTTGTTGAAAATTAAGCTTCTCTTATAAAAACAATAAATTACAGAGAAATAATCATTTTTTAAATTAATATATTTCCTTGATATTTCTTTGAAATTAATTTCCCTTTTTATAAAATCATCTATGGAAAACTTAAATTTAAGAAAAACTTAAATTACACTTGTCTAAAGTTTAATTCAAGTGTGTTTTTATAAACAATTAATTATTATTAAACAAATCCCTAAAATCACATGGCATTTTAAATGACCAAAAAGCTAATGTTTATTTAGTGGAAATTAAACATTTATTAACAAAAATTAATAATTAAAGTAAATATCTATACGAAAATCAAACGATTTTAAATAATTATATAATATAAAACAAATTATATATATTAGCAATTGAAAAATATAATAATTTTCCTAATTTCAGTAAGAAATCAACGTAAAAAGTTATCAAATCATTAAATTTTTTCTTTCAAGAAATATTTTTTATAGTATGTGTTTGATTATAAGCAATAATTATTTCAATTAAATCTATAATATGATTATCTTGTATTCATATGAAAAATTTAAAATATAATTCTTTGCTCCTAATTTTGTTGAGAAAAATTCTCCAATATATTTCGTAAATAAATTCCTTTTTGACCTTATTCTTTGAAACACAAATTACTAGTTTTAACATTTCCTTTCGTACACTATTCAGTAATTTAATTAATTGTTCCCAGTGTTCCTTATTTACTTCAAAATTCAGTTACTAATCATTTAAATTTTCTTCCTCTAATTAAAAGTTTCAATTTTTTTATGAAATATAAAAAAATTTAATAGTTTCAATTTATTTTAAAATCTAATAGTTTCTTAATTACTCTACTTACTCAAATAATTTTTAGTTATAAATCTCTCGCATACATTGAACTGTTTATGATTTTAAGATTAAATAAGTACTTTTTTTCCATTGTTCTTGAAATGTTACATGGAAAAAAAAACTTTAAGTTTTTTTTTTTTTTTTTGCTTCAACTGGAAATGTCTTTCTTGAAAGACATCCAACATGTAACTCAAATGTCAAATCCTACTCCTCTAAAGAATCCAGTAATTGCATCTTCTATGACAAGCATAGCTTAAAAAGCCCTGCACAGTTAGTAAAAGCTGACAATCAAGCCAGTAAAACAGCTGAGATAAGACAAAATATAGTTTTAAATATAACATGCTTAGATAATATAGATTTTATAGACAAGATATTTTTATCATCGCACTAATTCATTAGTTTCGGAAAAAATGTTCACTAGAAAAATTCTGTATGTAAGCTAGCGATCCATAAAAAAGAAAATGTGTAACTATAAAAAAGTATGACTGGAAAATATAACAATATCTATGTTAGATTTAATGATATTTACTTTTTATTTAGCTCTGTTCAAAATATTATTGAGCATTACGAAATGAATTAAAACCATCAGATAAAATTAACTCCTTTTATTTTTTTAAGTTATTAAATATGGACGCAGACAATTCTTTTTATCCGCGAGATTTGATGCATTTCTGATTAGCGACGCATTGTGAAACGAAAAATACTTTCTCTGTAATGGGCAAAAAAATGCTTTTTTTCTCAAAAATCAAAAAATGTTATTCCAAAAAATAAAATAGATTGGAAATGTAGGGAGGAACTAGTTTAGTGTATCTCTTTATTCTATCTTCAGTGATTACGCACAGATGAAATTTTAAACTGCTGAAGATCCATTAGTTTCCCATCTTGAAATGTGATGAATGCAGACCAGGTATGCAGTGCGAAATAAACAACTTTACAGTGACATACAATCAGCGTTAATTATGATTTAAATTAATTACCCAACAAAGCTGTAATCAAAATTTTGAAATGAAACAATTTAATTTAGCTAAAGATAAATATGATGATGTTATTCCATTTCCTAGTGTTTTTCTCAGTTATATTCAAGACAAATTCGAGGACAAAAAAATAATACGGACTATATATTACCATGAAAAGTATAAAAATCTCTTTTATTTAAATACCTGGAATTATAAAAATTGAGAAGTATGTTTGATTGGAAATACATTTATTTTATTTTAAATGTATTAATCTCTTTCATTAAATATATATCCAGAATGATATGCATAGAATACATTAAAAATTAAAAGCTTTTCAAAATTATAATTGTAATAATAAATGTATACAATGATTATTATTCGTATTAATATACTCTTGTTGATTCTTCAGTAAATATAATAGCTAAGGTGTGACAGCCAAATTGTTAATGCTCTGAGCTTTGGTTTAATAGTTCGTGGGTTCAAGTCCCGCGCTGGGTATGAATGTTAGTACTGACTTGGAATCCTCTTTCAGCTGTAGTCTAATTTAGCACTGGTGTATATAAGTGACTGTTAAACGATAAATAAACCCCAATTAATAATGACGATAAGCATTCATATTTAATCTTACTCTTATATGCTTAGTAAATATTATTAAGAATATTAAAAAAATATTTTTAAAAATCTAACTATCAATTTTATACATTATTTATTTTTATGCATAAAATTGAATTACATAATGCTTTTAAATTAGTAATATTCCTTTTAATATTTGGCTCTAATGAGAATATTTTAATCATTTTAAGGAAATAATCCGAATATATATTCTGTAGTATTACTTAAAGAAATTTATTGGTCAGTATGTCAGGTAAAGTCATATAAATAACTTCTACTATTTTATAAAAGTTTATATTTCACTTTCATTATATAAAACATTTAGTATTACTCTATTATGTTTTCATCATTATTATGAATAACCTCTCATTTTCTTGGCACCCTATCAAATCCTTCTTTGCAAAATATAATTGGTTTGATAAGGAAGAAATGTTTGACATTTTGATTGATTCTCTCTTTAGAATTAAAAATGTTTGGTAAAGAGCAGAAAAGCATACAGTCTTTTGTGATAAAATCCCAGAAGTAGGTGTAACATAATTAACCATCCAATTTTTCTTAGAATGAATTCTTAAAAGAATTCTTTTAGAAGCCATGCTTGACAAATGGTCACGCATTGGCGTGTAAATAGAGATTTTTTTTTTTTTGCAATTAATGAATATGAGATGTTTTTCATAGTTCGTTTTAATTATTCAAAACTTCTAAATTTTTATTTTCTCAGAAAATATTAAATTTTATTTAAAAAAATTTGTGGTGAATCATATTTTCACACTCCAAACTTATACATACAATAAAATATTTTCTCAGTGGTTTCTGCCCAAACTGGCAGTCAAATGGTTAGCTCTCAAGCCTATGATGTTCTGGGTTTAATTCCTACTTCACGCTTGTATGATTTAATTAACCTTATCAACCAACAAATGACTGCCAAGTGGCAAATAAACCAATATCTGTTTATTCGTGTTCAAATTTAGTAGGGATGTTGATCTTTTTCAAGCCAGTCTCTTTTAGTACTAATTTTCTCATGAGTAACTCATTTCATCGCATATAACATTCCTGTCTAAAAAAATGGCTTGGTTTTTCTTTTGACAAGAGGGTCGAGGAAATTTATATAGGATATTTTTATTTCCTTTCCTGAGATTATAAGGGACTCAGAATTCTAACTTATTGACTGAACTTCTCATGGTGATGACAAAAGATAGTGATGTTTTCAATCTTCCAATTATGTTTTTGTGTTCATTAACACGTGCATTGTGCACCATTATTCTTTTTAAAAGATTGTTCAAGTTCAGAAGAATGTTTCACTCTCGACATGTCTGTTAGATTCTCATTTAAGCGATCAATACACTCTCTAATATAGTAAATCAATTTCTAATTGTCTGACTGTTTATTAGATTTTCATTCTGTATTCTGCTTAAACAGTCACTATAGCACTATATCAGTGTTTGCATATTCACTATATTACACTACTACTTCCAAACACTACTTAAAACAATTGTCAATTGATTAAATGAAACTTTATAAATTTTTGAAAGAAGAACTCGTTTGCTCCGATGATTTATAGATGGTAGATGCTGACGTTAATTTTACAAAGTTGTGTATCGTAAGTTATTTATGACTAACTAATAAATGTAATATATTTTATATCAGTGAATGATGGTTTAATTATTTTATATAAGAAAAACTATCTATCTGGATTAAAGTTAGCTCGAAATGAATATTTTCATCCTTTATTCATTTGTGAAACCTTACACATGAAGCTATTGGCAAAATATTAAGAAGTTTGGAGATAAAAATCATAAGATATATACTTCAAATCAAGAATTATTTAGATAATTTTGTCCTTATTAACTTATTTAGAAAATTCTGTATTCTTTGCTAAACTGATTATAAAAACAAAAATATTTGTTTTAAAATATAATTAAATAAACGATTATCTGTTAGGGTTAAAGTTACATCTAAAAGACTATCTTCATTACTATAAATTTTAAAATATAATTTTACATGATTATTTATAAATTTTTTTCCTATTTGTCTGTCTTATGTTATGTGCTTATTAAATATAAAAATACCAGAAAATATAATTTCCTACTTTTTTTACCAAATATCTTAGGAAATTTCTTCAAGTTGTTAGAAATGAATTTTAACAAGTATTGAAGTTTTTCTAAAAGTAATATAGTTGAGTCAATCACAATATTATGAATACAATATAATCTCAATGATCTTATTGTTCTACTAAAACTCAGAGTAATATGCAGTATTTTCAGTTTATTTGTGTGAAGTGCCATAAAATGGGAACTATTAAATGAGATAAGGCGTAGGAACAAATAGAAAAATACAGGAAATGTAAACTTTCACTGGACTTTTCTTGTATGAGAAAGGCTTTTATTAAATTCTAGGCACCAGCTTAAATAAAATTTCTGTTCATTCTCAATAACATTCCATTATTTGGAGCCAAAGCTTATTAAAAATTTTCCCTTCACTTGAAATAAACTATAAACTACAAAAACGAAGACTGATTAATCGAATTTCTTTTCACTAAATATTCTAACATTCTTCTTTTAAAAATATATTTATTAAATTATTAAAATTACTTCATTCTCTCATTAATTAAATTTATTTTAGAAGTTTATTCTTAAGGCTTATAAATATGAGCTTCATTTTAAATATTAATATATTTGTAATATCGAAATTTCACGCATTCTTCTCTTCTACATTAAATTACAAGGTGAATATTAGAAAATATTGATAACTAAAACAATAAAACTTATGAATAAAACTAAATTAATAACTACATTACTTTTTCCTATTTGAATTCAAATTAATTTTTTTAGAAATACAATTATAAAATATAATTAATTTTTAATTCTTATGACAAAAATTTATCATTACGCAAAGCTTGATTTATATTCACTTTCATTAAATTATTTAAAAGTCAAGTTTAAGTTTAATCAGATCATTTAAAACGAAGCGATACTTCATTAGTAATTAGATTACATTATGATATCCGTTCCCATTGCCATTTTCTGTTGCTGTTTAACGCATTATTAAATGGGCTTTTGAATTAATGAGATAGCCTCTTCTAAACACATGATTAAATTAAACAAAATCCAGTGGCAACATCCTGGATTAAAGGCAGACATAAGCATCCTTTTCCAAATGGCCTTGACCATAATGCTACTACATCTCCTCAATACCTTTACACAATATGTGAATGATAAAGTTAATGTAAAATATTGGCTTGAAGCATGCATAACTGCATATATTTAATTAATAATAAATACTTAGAGAGAATTATTTCAATCCAAATGTATTTTATAAGTTATGATTTTAGTGCATTTATAATGCAATTATAAATGCACTAGTAATATAACTGCATTTTAAGTAATATAACTGCAGTATATTACTTTACTGCATTTTAATTTGACTTTTTAACTGTATATATTCCTTTACTTAATTATAAATAGTTTAATATAATTATTTTTTATTAGAAATATTATATACAGCGATTTTTTTTTTTTGGTCCTTAAGATTTGAAATTTTTAACCATTTGTAAGAACATTTTAAATCCTTAACATTTAAAATTATTAACTGTATGTAAAATTAAAATTTAAGACATTATAAACAATATTTGCAATTAAAAAACTGCAGATCAATCATGATTGGTAGAAGTCCTATGGTTTCTTTGGCATTAATTCTTGAATTAATATATTCTTAGCCTTTCATTTCTATTTGCAAGAAAAAGAGCCAATTGTGTTATAAATCTTATTTTCTAAATTTAGGGCTAGTAAAGCAAGCAGCAATGAATTTATGTTCCGTTTTCTGCGCGCTCTGAAAATAATACAAAAAAAGAAACTTTTTAAATTTCTGTAAATTCTGGAGGTGCTGCCATTTCTTATATAAGAAGAACCATGAAAAAATAATACATCTGAAGGGAATTCTTTTCAAATTTTCCCATTTCGGATCCGAATGGACAGCATTCTGATCTTCGGTTCAACTGTTAATGGATTCGATTCCATAATAGGTTAAAAATTTATATAAAGATTCAGAATTCACTTTAAACTATAGATCCTGGTTTAATTAATCATTGTGCGCAACATATAACTGTTGTGGGTAACCAAAAAATAAAAATAAATCAAATAAATAATACCGCTCTTAAAATTGGTATAATTATTATGCTTAGACTACTTTTACACTTACTTTCACGACTCTAAGTCATGAAAGTAATCAGAAGAATTATTGGTGTTATCCTGTTAGTGCATATATTATATCTTAAAGGAACACGTTTATTCAGTTTAACTGTTCTTCATATCTCAACATATTATCAAAAGAGACATTTTTTGGATTATAATGTTAAGAATATGAATAGAATTATTTGGCTATAAAATTATTAATAATGCTTTTAATTTATAATTAAATAAACAGTATTAAAAATTAACTGTTGAAGACATTTCATACATAAATCATTTTAAACTTCAGTGGAAAGTATTTTTCTATAGAAGAAATTTAAAATCCTAAAAAAACTGATAAAATTTCAAGCGGTACAGCAAATACTAAGATCACTTTTGTGAATAACCAGCTTCAATTGATCATAGAATTCCAATATAATTATATTTCCCTTATTAAATGTTTATGAAAACTGTTTCAAGATTAATTTTTGCCGATGCCGTCCTGTAGGTATGTTTTCAGATTTAAATTGAGATTATAATGATTTTGAATATATTAACTTGTTGAATATTCCGCACAAATCTTAGTTTCTTAATTCTTTTTATTTGTACGGCCGTCTTGGTTAAGAATTTTCTTCTACAATCGATGTAATCTATAACAAGTAATAAAAATACAAAAAAGTAAAATGCAAATAATTTTACTATAATAGAGATTTTTCTTTATATAATAAAAAACAAAACTTCAAATGTAAAACTTGTTTTTTTTTATTTATTTTTTGTATATTCTCTTTTGTTCGATAAAGATTTTTTAGCGCGAAAAAATGACTTATTTTTCTAGTTCCTAATAAAATTTAACTCAGCATTAAAATAATGCCTTCAAATTATTTCACAGCTCAGCATTAAAATAATGCCTTTTCAATTGGCCTTCCAGAAAAATCGATCATTAGTTAAGAAAACAAATAACTGATATTGTATCAAAATATTTAAAGTATAAATCCAAATTTTCAGATGTGATAAATTCTATAAACATTTTCTTCATTGGTAACGCACTTCATCGTAACAAAAGCTTTATATTAGAAGATTTATCAGTAAGCCATAGAAAAGAGTACTTTCGAAATAAAATTTAAAAATATATTAAATATTTCTTTAGATTGAATTATTTTATCGAAACTAATTTTATATATATACTTGAACGCTTTTTGAATTGAAATAAATTTGAATGAATATATTTTATAACGGATTGACAATCTTAAAAATACTTTCAATTCATAAATGAAAAAACAATATTAAAAACTAAATTTCATCACAAAGGCACTTATCACTTAGATAATTTCATCAAAGACACTTATCATTCAGATAATCTCAAATTTGATGTAGAGTTGATCATAGTACTGACTAATGATTTCATTTACTGCTTTAATAATATAAGATATTTCTTGTTATTACATAGATAAAATATTCACTTCATTATTTTAAAAGATCTCACACACATAAATGTTCAAATATTTAAGTAAATGCACATGACAATTTTACAGTAGTTTTTTTAAAGGATGAATTTATATACAATTTATAATTTCCCTAAAAAAATATTTTTTTCCAATTTCTTTTCCTTGATTTTTTTTATTCCCTTTAAAAATTCTTAATATGAAAAGTTAATTTCACTTGAAACTGGTTTTATATTTCTGAAATCATGATTGTATTACATAAGTGAATAATTTAAATAATAATCAGTAAATCTTTTAAAATATATGCTTTATCTAAAATGTACAGAGAATATAAATTTGGATTTATGATTTTTATTCATGAGAATTAGAATTAAATATTCTTTTAAACTGGATAAATTGTTTAAAAAATGTAAAAAGGTTAAAAAAACTTTTTTCTTATACTTAGTATGTATTTTTTAATAAATAATAATCCCATACTATCTAGTAAAATTTTAAGCAAAGCAGATATTTTATTTCTAAAAAACTTGTTATCAGTATTATATTTTTAAGGTTTTTTTTCATTGACTTTAAAAAATGATAGATTAAAGATTCTTAAAATAAAAACTTTGCTGCTTAAATGACATTTCTATAAATATTTTCGAGTATATTTGTCAAAAATAAATTTTAAATTTACTTACAAAACACTCTACATTCATTTTGCACGATAACATCTGTCATCAGTTGAGGATAAAATGATTCTGAATTTAAGATTTAATAAATAATCTCCTATCAATAATTCAATTTTCCTTTCATTCATTACTAAATACTATTTCAAAAGCGGTATGATTGACATTAGAAGGGAAGTATGAACAATGAATGAAAAATGATTCGTCTTATCTATCTAAATATTCACATGAATCAACCTTGCTTGAAGTGAGTAAGTGAATCTGTGGAAAATACGTGTTTAGTCATTGTAAAAACACTAAATGAAAATAAATAATAGTATTTACACAGAGAAAATTAGTAAAAATATTAGTAAAATTTGAATGGAAAAAGTGATTTAGTTAAGTTAATCCATAGTATTAACATTAGTTTCGAAATGAAAAAATATAAACAATTAACTTTTCTAAAAAAGTATAAATAATTGACATTTTTTTTATTTCTTATTTAATTTCTTACTTAGTGACAGTCTTTATGAAAATGCCTGAAATTGTTCTAAAATATTTCATTATTTATGTAGATAAAACTTTCTTTACAAAAAAAATTTTATTTATTTATATATTTCTTTTTATTTTTTAAAAATGAGATTTGGATATTAAATGTACAAAAATTTCTTATATCTAAATTGTTAAAATTTTAAGACATTGCTTAACAGAGTCTTTCATAAATGTAAAAGGACGCCATATGAAAAACCAAGCAACAAATTTCGTTTTAATTCATAGTATTGACAAAATACCACATCAAAACTCTTATTGGTAATTTTTGATTTTATTTTTTGCTCTGCTTTCTTCTCAATTTTTTTTTTTATTTTTTTATTTATCGCATTCAACTTTAAATGTTTACAAATTCATTACGATAATATATTTAAAAAATCTCGTTTGTTGAAATGTGTGCTGTTATAAGATTGTTTACAGGCACAACGAGTCTTGAAGTCCGAGTCACTTTCACCTTTACTTGGGGCCACTTAAAGTTATTTTAAGAAAAGATGTCTATGTGGGTTTACCAAAAAAATATTATGTGTGAGAAAACAGTTAGAAAATTCACTTTAGCAGAATTGTTTCATCCTCCTATATGAATTTAATTCATAATACCAAAGACATTTCAAAAGATAAAAAGGAATTCAAAAAGAAAAATTACATATTTATATAATGATTTTTATATTGGTGTTTGTATTTAATGAAGTGTGTGTGTGTGTGTGTTTTTTTTTTTTTTTTTGTGTGTGTGTGTGTTTTTTGTGTGTGTGTGTGTTTTTTTTTTGTGTGTGTGTGTGTGGTTTTTTTTTTTTTTTTTTTTGAGAGAGAGAAATTAATAGTGGGGATGACGAATGTGTGTTGTGATGGATGGTATGACAAATCTTGAGAAATACAAGCAACAACATTCCATAAAGCTGTGTATTTCTGGTTTGTTTCAAAATATTCTTTAAATTAATTTTTTAAAGAAACTTTTGTAGTGTTCCTTATAATTTTATTTACTTTGCAAATAACATTAACTAGATCAAAATCTTAACTAACTTTTAGAAGCAAAAACTACTTGTAGAATCATATGATAATAAACAGAGATATTATTTTACAAACGAGAAAAAATAATTTTATTGATTTTAGATAAAAACAGATAATTCGATAAGTAGATATTTTTATAGTTATCAAATACGGCGAATTTTATCTCCGAATGAAAATCAAAACTCTTGAAAAATACAGGTCCTTGACTTCTGGTCTTAACAATTAGTTCTTTTTTTTTTTGTTTTCACTTTATCTAATGTGTACCATTCAGAATTATTCTTAGTATTTTCCTTCCAATGCCTTTACACTTGTTATCTTAATAAAACATTGAATATTTAATTTGAAAAATATTAATCTTTTCTATCATTTTGTTTCACTGTTGAGTTTTGTAGTAATTATTATAACCTAGACAAATAATATTTAATAATACATTTTATTACCTAATACATGAATATAGCAAAACATCTTTGAATAATGCAAATATTTAACATATATAAGATTAATAAAAGTTGGTTTTTTTTAAAAAAAAAAATGCACTATGCAGTAGTGAGTTCAAATACATTCCAAAATGTATTTTACCGAACTGCCAACTGATAAAGTATACAATAGGTAGCACTTTAGCCTTTAGTTTACTAGTTAGTGGGTTCGAATCCCATCTCAGACTTTAATATTTGTTTTGTATCCATATTTTAAACTATAAGTAACCACCAGTTTTATTAGAACCAGGGTGAAAACAATGACCGTTAAGCAACAAACGAACAAAGAGTATTTTTTGCAAATCAAATGTTAAAAAACAGGCCTAAGAAAACTAATTTCATGTCGTATTAAAATTATACTAATCATTATTTTATAATATATGTTCCATCAAATTCATTTCATATTTATAATTACTAAAATGTTTAATAAAAATTCTAAAATGCTTATACTTTAAACCTATGAGTTGATTCTATCAATCATCATTACTTAAAATGCTTACTATAACGACACCGACTCTTACAGTATTTTAAATTGATTTCTCTCTTTTGCTTATTTTTTTTTAAGTTTTCTTGTATCTTGAATGCTATAACACACCACTTTTCTTAAATTATAACTTACATTATTTATTTAAATTGAAAAACAGTTTAAATAATGTGTCAGATTTAAATGTATATTTTAAGACATGAACTTCGAGAATCCTCAAAATATGCGTGTATGAAAGAATTTTCACTAGTAAATTGTGCGTTTAAATAATGCTACTTTTTAATATTTCTAACATTTTGTAATTACTTTGTTTACCACAAAAATAAATTTAATAAATATTTGTCATTTATAAGTATTAGATTTAACTATTAAGCGAAAATATTCATTTATATAAACGCTTATCATATTTAAAGATAAAATGATAAGTTAATCACATTTTGTTTCAGATTTTTTCCGTTGAAATAATAGAAAGCAGTATGAGAAGATACATGTTACCGGAAACTAAGTACTGCAGAGTGTCAGGGGGATATGTATATAATCCAGACCTTTTTGAGCTATATACTTGCGCTCAGTGTTACAGATTTATCGATGAAAGATTATTCGATAATGGGTAAGATTATGATTTTTTTATCTACTTAATTCCTTTAATTTTCTGAAATATAAATCATTTTAAAATATTTACAAACATGTATAAAAAGCATGTCTTTATAATAAAAACTAAATATTATGAAAGAGAAAACTCAGAATATATCGATTCAAATATCTTTATCATTGGATGCCGAGCTGGCAGCCGAATGGTTAGTGCTCTTGCCTTCGGTTCAACAGTTCGTGGGTTCGAATCCCACCTTGGGCATGGATGTTTGTAGTAGTTTGTAATCCACTTTAAATCGTAGTTCCCGTTCTAATTAGCCCTCGTGTGCAAAAAATGATCGTTGAGTGACAAACAAACCAAACAAAAACCTTTATCATCGGATACTTGTCTTCCAAATAATAAGTGAATAATTTCGAATATCGCCTTTTGTTAATTCATTTGAAGCAGCAGATATTTTAAACATATATTAGTGCGATTTAAATGATGGTATTTTAAACAAAAATTTCATTTTGTTTTGATATTTTAAGCAGCTTAAATCATCTCGAAAGTTTTACGTAATTATGCAGTCTCTCTCTCTCTTCATATAAATTTTATAAAAAATGAAGTCCCCCAAATATTGTATATTAAATATTTCTTCCATATCTATGAATCTCATATACTTATCTTTTGATTGAAAGTAACATATTTAAATTTAATGAAACAGTGTTATTTTGCTCCGGAAATAGTTTGTATCTATTTATTTGCTTTTATTTTCACACCTTTTACCATTTCATCCTTCGAATTTTAAGATAATGCTTATGGTTTAGATTCCAAAATTACTTTTTAGTTTATAAAACATAATTTAATATTTATTTGAATTTTGACATTTTATATGTAGTCAGAAACATTCTTACTTATTTTCATGATTTCATACATATAATATCCACATGAGATAATAATAACTGAAGAAACTTAAAATAATAAATTGCTATGCGGATAAAGAAAATATATATGCACATACATAAAAATATATTCGATTTCGAAACTTGATGCTTAAACATTCTATTAAGATTTTATAAATCTATTTAATATTATATTAATTAGTTTTAAATTATATATATCATCGAAATAACTATTTTACTCATCATTTTTTGGAATATAATTAATTCACACGTCTTATTTCATTTTTTTTAAGTTAAATTGATTTTGAAATATTTCTAGCACCAAACTACAACTAGACAGGACAGGGACAGGGTTATGGAACAGAAAAACAAATAAAGTTTATGTTGCAGAATATAGAAACTTGTCAAGTCCTATCTTCAAAACATTTAAAACGACAAAAGTGAAGAATTTATGGGTGAGTTGCTGCCAAGCAGCAGTGGAATGCTGTAAGACCATGAGAAGTACTCCTCCATCATTAGGTACATAAAAAAAAATTTTTTCTAAGCTGAGATTTGTATGCTATGTTTTTACTCTTTTTTTCAAAATAAATTTCTGAAAGTAATTTAGTAATATTGAATTCTTTTTATCAACATTCACTCGTAACTTAGCGATAATTCATATTTTATAATATTTTATGGCTTATTGGTTATACTCAATCGATATGGAAAAAATTTTGCTTTATGTTTTTTTATTTTTTATACTTGGAAGGCAAATTTAAATTTAATATTTATTAAATATTGCATGAAAGATTTATTGAATAAAAATAAGTCTTTTTATTGATTGAGAAAATGTAATTAAATAATACATGCACTCTGTAAGCATTTGTTTGCTAAAATAAATACTAACTGTCAATTTTGCAAATTGATGTCGTATTGAAAGTATGTCTGTTATTTTATATAAATTATCAATAGTTTTTTATCACTGCACTGCAATCTAATAAAATTAAAATATTTGATTATATAAAACTGGAATCTATCATCAGAAAATGATGCTTCTATAATTCACATCTTTCACAAACATTTAAATTCTTTCATGTTAGGAAAAATGTCCGGTGAAACAAATTAATATTTATAAATTAATTTTATAAATATCGATATTTCTTAATGCTTTAGAGGAAACAAGTGATAAATATTGAATAATATTAAATATTGAATACTATGTTTGTGTGTGTGTGTGTGTGCAAAAAATGATGCATTTACAATTGACAAAGTATTTTGCGATTTCTCAACATTATGTAGAGAGGAAAAGATCCTTAACTACAAACAGTTAAATATACTATGTATCTTTACCTTTCTTAATTTAATTTGTTTTCATATTTATTATGTCAAGAATTACGCTATGGTTTTCATTAAACACTGATTAAAAAATCTGCATTGATTATATACAATTGGCCATAAAATTGTAACACCATGAAAGAAAGCAAATAACAAAGGTATTTATTGCACTTAAATAGAAATACTTAAATACTTGCATGAAGACAAAATGATTCAATTTGCAACCAGTTTGAGCTTTACAGAGGTACGAAATTAATGGAAATGATTACCGCCCTTCTCACTTAAGCAGTTCTCACCTAGTTAAACATAAAGTTTAACTGATCTTAGATGAAAGAAATGGGAAACACACTTCCATTTTCTTCAAAATATATGCAATATTTTATCAGAGCCTAGTAGTTGGAGAAAAGTGATAGGCCAATTATTTGGTAACTTATGACCTGTCATTTTCAGTTGGTGGTAGATCTAGAGAACGTGCACAGAACAACACTCGAATACCCTACGCGCCTAGGAAGATTCGTTCAATACGTTCAACATTTTCTCTTGCATTATCTTGTTACAAAAGGGCGTTTCACAAGCCTTAATAGTTGCTGTTATTAAAATAACAGAAATAGTCGCGGTTTGATCGAAATTTTTTGCCGTTCTTATTGCCGTAAACCTAAACTACAGATGTGTGTATCTAATAGTTGCATTCCACCACAGCAGGTGCAGTGCTACTATCACGATATTGGAATGCAGCTATGGAAGAGCGTTCTCCACGAGACACTTATGTCACTAACAAAAAAACTCCATGTAGAATCAGTACTCGTCTAAAAATATAACATTGGGCCACTTCTGCACTCATCTTCTTCTTTGGGCATATCTGACTCACCATGTCTTTCTGTATTGTTAAGAGGACTCACCGTAGTAATAATCCATGCTGCACCAAATGCCATCGGATGTATTGGGCTCACCATACACTAGTGGTAGGAAATACGCTTCAGAGAAGAAAATACTGGGTTTGATCCTAGGTACAGTTGAACAATGAGAGATAGCTGTACCATTTCTGCCTTCCCTTCTGTATGCATGATTGTCGATGTGGATCTTAGGAGTTTTGCGGGATTTCGCCCATGCGAAATTCAAATACGGCGTGCTATTTATGAAAAGTCCTCCCCAAAGACAATTTGGGCTTTGGATGCTAAGATACTTTACAATATCCTTCCATCGTTAAGTTGTCCATGACACGAGGTTTTCAAGCAGACTTCCCAATATATTTATCTTCTCAGCGATAGTTTTGGGTTATTGTTGATTAATTTCAGTATGACCTTTCAAAAACCCATCAATTCCATATTCGCACAACACTAGTTAGATTTCGAATGGTGAGGGTGGCAATTTCCTATAATAATAATCCACCCTCACAATCAGCCGTAATTCTGCATCTGTCGAATTCCAACTATCGATGGTAAGCATTTCTTGACTAGAGACATTCTTGTTACTTGAGACATAATACGATTTTCCGAAGAACTCCAACCTTACAAAATTATTTACAAATGATAAATCCATTCCTCAATTTTTCTTTTGCGCAGTGTTTCAGGTACCTTTTGCCCTTCTTGCTTCGCTTAAATGTGCTGAAGTACTAATCATTTTTATTTTCTCAAAAAGATTTCTTCCTAATGTTACAATTTTTTTTTTTGTGTGACCAACAGAGCATAAGAAAAAGAAAACTATTACCATAGTTCCAATTACATATCTAACTGAACTAACAAATTTTAACTTCCTCAGATCCTAAAATTTGTCCTCGAACTTGGGATGGCTGGAAATGTTGGCCTGATGCTCTGCCTGGCACTATTCTTGAAGCACAATGTCCATCCTATGTTTACTTCCACAGCGATGAACCACAATGCACACGTAAGCTATTTTTTAATATTTCCTATAAGTAATCACAAGGGAAATAACACTAGATCTTTATACTTCATTGATTATTATCAAAATTAGAATATTGAAGATATTTCAAGATTTAAAATATTGTAATAAAATAGCTTCCAAATCATAAAGAGGAAAAAAAGAAAAAAATAGTTGAAAGTTGTGATTTTATTGACACGTGCATAACCAAGTATTGAATTTCCAATGGCACATGTATTCGTGGAATATCATCGACATATTTATTTATAAACAGAATTTAACTTCTTGAATTTTTAATATACAATTAGAAAACTGCCTTTCTCAAAACTGAATTCGATGATTTTATTTTGACTCCTATGCAATTATCTTAGAGATAATACAAGTGGTACTGATTTAGAAGCAATAGAAATGATAACTATTAAATGGTTTATTAGATAATTCATTTAAAAAATGTTTTCAAAGTTTAAACCACTGAAAAGGGGGAAATTAAAAGAAATACTGTCAACACAGAATTCTTCAAAAACTGCATAAAACTTTAAATATTTAAGAGCAATTTGCAATTTATAACACTCTTAATAATGAGTTTTCATATTTATATAAAAATTCACAATACTTTTGTATGGTTTAATAGTTTTTTTTTTTTATTTTAATAATATTTTAAATATAATTCACAAACATACGTGTGTTCTATTGTAAATATATTTATGATGTAAACCTTTCATTTCTCCTTTTTGGAAGTAAAAATAATCCTTTTTTTTTATTTTCACTAGCTAGAAATGAGGCTATTGATTTACTAGAATAATTTATTGCCCGTAGCACTTGACTGATTGATCCGCTTGGGAAACAGAAAAATGATAACCAACCAGTTATGTGGCTGTTTCAGGTGAAAATTCTTCGAAATCTATTCCAAAGGGTATAAAAAAGTTACTAAGCTTTTGACAATAAAGTTGAAAGTTTCCCGGATATAATGACTGTGAGAAATAAAAATGTTTTGTCAAAAAATGCTTTTGTGGAACAAGTTTCACCGCACGCTTTTAATACTCTAGAAAATTTGGTAAAAATAGATGAAAAATAGGTTTGGTTTTATCAAACTATTTCAAAATACATACAAAAATAAAAAATAGGTTATTTAGAAATCCATCTAAGTAAAATTTAATATAATTTCCAGTATTTTGTTTATTACACGAAGTCTATTTAAATGTGATTTAAAGATAAAAAAAATTATTTAAAATATACACTTTTTAGCACAATTTTTTTGCAAATGCCCAATTTGAAAATGGGCATTTTATTGAATTATGCATTTTTTTATGTAAATGTAGTTAGTTTATGTTTAAAATTTAATTTCTATTTTTTAAGTACAAAACGAAGCAAATTATGGAAGGAAAATATAGTAATTACAATCGATAAATACAGCCCTTTAACTTCTGTATTAGAACTTCTAAATATATAATACACAATATATTACAGATCGGAAAATGTGTGCTAATATAATCTAAAAGCTGGTATAAATGTCTGAACATAAAAAAATATTTTCTATTTTCATGTATTTATAATGAGCTTTTTTTTTTTTTTTTAACCAGAAACTTAAATATTATGGATATATAAAACACTGAACTCAAATATCTAATTATTATAACATATATTTAAAAAAAAAATTTTTTTTTCTCAGCTATAATAGGGCGCGAAAATATGTTACGGGCAATTTTTAGCTGAGTAAAAAATATCTGCAGAAAATTGAAATTGATTTATGAAAAATGCTTAAATTGTACTGCTAATTTTTACAAAAATATTTCTTATTGTTATTTAAGAGTGGATAAGTTTAAAATTTATATTTAAATCATTTTAAAACCAATTTCTTCATTAACCCCTTGACTGACGAATTAAATGGAATTTGATGCGACAAAAAAAAAACTATTTAATTTCGCTTAATTGAACTACACCATCAATTTACACCATCATCCCCACTTTCATATAATGCATCCGGCTTATACATGTTACGGGGATTATTTATAATCTTTACTAAACTCAAATATTGGCTAGTATAACATTCACCGTGCGAGACTTCTGCTAAACTGAACTCTTTCTTTCAGTGTACTTTTTTAAATGAGAATCGTCGAACGAGTGAAGCAACTATGTAATCTAATTGTAACTTGCACGGCGTCCGCCGAAAGAAGCGCTTGACGAGTCTGACTCGTCAAAGTCTGTGATGGCCCAGGAAATCAATGACGAGTCAGACTCGTCAAAGTCAGTCAAGGGGTTAAATAAATAATAAAATCTTTAATGAGAATGGTTATTTTCTGTAAAAGATGTATTACTTTAAAGACATTAATATAATATTATAAATTTAACTTTATTTTGAAGGAAACTAGTTTATTTTTTAAAATAATTAATTATAATAAATTGTCCATCTCTTGACAATTATATAAATAGTTTTTCAAAATGCCAAATTTAATTTATAAAATTTTCATTCTAAAATCTAAGACCTAAAATTAGTTACTTAATTTTCTTAATCTATATATTGTTATTTTAATAACTATCTTACCCAATCCTTTATAGGTCAAAACAGTAATATGTATGAAACAAGTCAATTATTTCATATATATGTGTACTTCGCTTTTTGAATTATTCGCTTTAAGCTTTATGTCTTAGTCTAGTGATCACTAACAAATAACTCACAAAAAACCATCGCTGAACGTCAACCAATCAAACCAACTAAATTTTTTCTTCAATTCTACTTGGTAATAGTAATAATTTATCGGTCTTCCTCTCAAGGGTCTTAAAAGTAGAACTGTTTAATTATCTGATAAACAGTTATCATAATCACGAAATTAAAAAATAACCAATATCTAAGAATTGAGCAGCCTCTTATTGTGTTTCTTATTTGAATACATTTGACAGAGAAAGTCAGTGGCCAAAATTTTTAATTCATTTAATGGAAGTTTAATGAAAAAGTTTGCCTTAAAAATGAATGAAATCCATACGTTAAGGATTCGTAAAATATAATTCTTAGAGCTCAGTATAAAAATTGAGCCCCATATTTCTCCATACGAAAGTAGTGACAGTAATTTCATTATTTATAAAATTTACACAGTAATTAAATTTTGTAGTGACAGTAATTTCATTCTGTCACTACAAAAAATTGCATTTACAGTTGAAATTTACTTCCGAAAATTTAGCATATTTCTCTGCCTGCTAAATTTTATAAATAGATGTAAATAAAATCATTGGCAGTTATTCAAAAACTAAAAATAGACATTGAAGATAATACAGCGAATATCACATTAAACAATCTTTCAATTCAACAGATTTAAAGGGAATGTTAAAATAAACTATCATTTATTTCAACAGATTCAAAGGGAATACTCATATAATAAATCGCCGCCCTCCCAGTAGCGTGGTTATGACACTCAGCTGTCACCGAGTGGACCCGAGTTTGAATCCCGAGTAAGGCTTGAATGAAAACAGGGAGAAATCCAGATAGAAACACCAGATGGAAACATGAGACAAAAATATATATTATATGTCGCTAAAATTATTCAACAGAAACAAATTTAATTAAATTCAGTTTAATGTACTTTATAGCTGTGTATGCGCATAATCGTTTACCACAAAAACAATTATTCAAAAAAATTATTATTCATTACTGATCATAAAAAAAAAATTAGAAATGTTCTTGAGGGAGAGAGAGAGAGAGGCTTGTATTTTAAATTTTCCTCCATTAATCTCACGATATATCACTCTCCCTATAAAAATTTGTGAACGTTTTGAATTTTTTGCAATAAAAAACGCAGTATTTACTTAGCCTCCAATTCCAAATAAAATTAATCCTATAGATTATTCCTAATAAAAATAAAGCTTATAAATTTTGTCACATGAAAGGTAAGTACTGTATTTACGCGAATCTAATGCGCATCGTTTTTGGCCAAATGTAGTGTTCAAAATTGGAGTGCGCATTAGATTCGACTGCAAGGTCAGCAGTTCGCCGATGACATTAATGAAATTTAAATCACAGCAATGGATTACTTTGACTACATTTACCGTTACATTTATCATTGACACATTATTGCATACAGGATAAAAACTGCAGAGTACGTAGTCACGAAATAGAGGGCAAACAGAGAAGAATGTCATATGGCCATATTTTTTTCAGCATAAAGTAATTTTTTATGCTGAAAAATGGCAATAGAAAGGCAGAGGAAGAATTCAACGTATCTGAGAGCAATGTTCGTTTGTGGCGGAAACAGAAATTGGCACTGTTTGCAACTAAAGCTAGTAGAAAAAATTCACTGGCCCTAGCAAAGGAAGACACCCTAAAGTTAAAAAAAAATTTTTGGAATTAGTACGTGAAAGGAGGAAGAATAGACAACCTGTGACGCCATAAGAAATAAAGCAAAAGAGGAGGCTGAAGCTCTTGGAATACTGAGACAAAAGTTTAAGGCTAGCCGTGGATAGGTAGATCGGTTTATGAAGAGGATGGGTTTATCTCTAAGACGCCGTACAACAATATGCCAAAAGATTCCTGCAGATTTTCAGGGAAAACTACTAATATTTTAGCGGTATGTCATCACAACACTTTGGAAGGAAAAGAATTTTTCAGTGGGGAAAATTGGCAGAGCAGACAGGACATCAATTTGGTTTGATATGCTTCGTAGCTACACCATTACGGAGAGGGGGACCAAGGAAGTTATCATCAAAATTTCGGAATGTGAAAAACAACGCGTAACAGGGATGCTGGCAATAACAGCTGAGGGGTGCAAACTTCACCCTTTCTTAATCTTCAAACGAAAAACATGCCCTAAAATCCCTAAGAATGAAAAGCTGTTCCCAGATGATGTCCTGAATTGAAACCAAAGAGAAAGGTGAATAACGGAATCATTAATGCTTGATTGGTTCCGAAACGTATGGGAACTCCGTCCCAGAGGGCTTTCCAATCCACTATCAATGCTTTCTCAGGACCCATTTCGTGGTCATCTGACCAACGACGTAATAAAAAAGATGCACAGCCTAGGTATTGATCTTGTTATCGTTCCTGGAGTGATGACGTCTGTGTTACAACCTCTGGACGTAAGTATAAATAAACATTTTAAGGGGTACGTTCAGGCGGAGTATGAAAAATGGTTTTGTGAGCCAAACCGTGAATTGACGCCGACAGGAAAAATTTAACGTGCTGCACCGCACATTGTTGCACACTGGATTTCTGCTGCCTAGAAAATCATCGATAATTGTAAAATCTTTCAAGAAATGATGCATTTCAAAATCATTGAATGACAATGAAAATGGCGTGCTCTGGAGCGCTGAGGATGACAACGACGATGATGATGAGGAGGAAAGAAGAAATAAATCTGCTTCTGACGAAAAGAGCTGCGAGGATACAAGTGATAAAAACATTAGTGAATATAGACGTTTACCATTAATCACTGATTGTAGAAACTGTTAGCTAGATAGAAATGTTACGATTTATTTCATATTCATATTTTAGGATAGGTACCTTATATATCGTAGTGGTAATTAACAATGATAGTTTCACAAAACAATAGCCAACTAATAGGTTATTTCTATGATCTGCTACTTTATGTATAAATCCATTATTGTATAAAATATGGTATCTAAATTTAAATAAAACTATTATACCATTGATTGATGGTTAATATACAAATCCATTGTTGTATAAAATATAATTCAATAAATTCCTCATACCAGTGATGCGCATTACATTCACCAACAAACAATTTTTTTGTTATTTAAAGTTTTAAAATGGGGATGACTATTAGATTCGCATAAATACGGTACATGATACAATTATTTCTAAAATATCCAATTATGTTTAATTAAAAACATAAATGTGTACATCTTTATAAATTAATTTTAATAAGCAAAATAATTTAAAATTAAAAATATACCCAAAGTACATAGCTCAAAATTTCGTAATAAAATCATTTTTACTAAACTCAAAGGAACTGATTGATTTCATTAAATGAATTAGAAAATTAATAGAATTAGATACAACAAATGCTAGCATTTTTTTTTCCTTGTGCTAGGCTGGCAATATGGGGTACGCTGCTCCACTTCTTCTTCACAGTCCAACTTCTTCAGTACCCACATGCCATAGGAACCCGTTTATAGGCTAGGCAACCATTTACACCTCATTCATGCACAGAAAGGACAAAGACAGGATAGATAGAGAGAGAAAGTACGTGCATGCCCGGCATTCGAACCCAGGACATCCCTATCCGCAGTCAGGTACTCTGACTACTATACAGGGTGGACGGCAAACGCTAGCAATTAGGGTTAATAAATAATTCTATTGATACTTAAATTTATTTAACGATTGCTTGCATAGATGTACCTTCTTTACATGTAATTTTATAAAATCTTTAGAACAAATAAAAGTTCTGCAAATCAATAGGTATATGCATTTATAGTGAACGTCAGTTAATCAGTTGAAAACAATAGGCAAATATTTATTGAAGTTGTTCATTTATTTTAGGATATGCAACTAAAGCTTGTTTGCAAAATGGAACTTGGTACCGAAACTTTAAAGGAAATGAATACAGTGACTTTTCAACGTGTGGACAAGGTGAGGTAAGCATTCAAATTAATATTTCTAAATGTTTGAGTAATGAGAACAGTACAATTTTATATATATATATATATATATATATATATATATATATATAAAATTAACATATTTTATCTTCCTATTTTCACACCAAAATTTTCTGGTGATTATTTTACTATTATGAAGACTTTCCACTAATATATATATATAATATATATATATATATTATACTAGATTTGAGTTTTCATTTTTGAGCTGTTTAAAGATCTAACTTCCAAAGTATATATATATATATCCTTAGAAAGTTAAATCTTTAAGCAGCTCAAAAATGAAAACTCATATCTTGCATAATTGGATAGAATTGTAATAATTAAAAGTAAAAATAAATATTGAATGCGCTAAAACTGAATAAAGTAATTTCAAACGATTAAAGACTATAGAATTGAACATTAAGTTCAGATTTCTTTTTATACTTGTATGAGCAAAAAATGTTGGGGCAAAAAATATTTGCTCCAAAAGTTTAGAAATAAAAAGCACAATAAAATAACAAGAAGTCCAAAACTTTTTTTCTAAAATAGTTAAAGCCGATGAATTAAAAAGGAAGAAAAATAACATGCAAGAAAATCAATTTATATATTTTAACTCTGCAAAGTAATTAAAAAAAAGCATTAAATCTTATAAGCACATTCATATTAAATATATGTAATTCTAGAATTTTTTTGTGAATTTGAATGTTGGCAATTATAAAATATGGTCGTGTCATATAAATTAATCACATATTTTCTTCGAATTAAGATAACTTATATGTGGAAATGGAAATTCAGGACAACAGTTCGTACTATTATTTGACATTTTTTTTTTCTTTAAAATATAGAATTCTCAAAGCCTGGTCACAGTTTCAGTAATCGATCAATTAAATAAACCAAGTGATTTTTTTGAGCGATTTAGAAATTGCAACGCGTATTTAAGTGTAAATTTTTACAATGTCAGAGCATAATTAATGACGGTGCCATTTGGAATAAATTCACGAACATTCGACTTAAGTTTATCTCGAGAATTATGTGAATATATAAATTATGGAACTAAGGGATTTCTCCGTCATTTGCTACTGTTTTCATAAGTCTAAGACTAGGGCCGGGTTGACCCAGTTGGTTGAAGCATCATTCTCATTATCAGAAGGTAGTGAATTTGAATCCCGACTTAATCCCTTTGTGTTTTAACAAAACAATATTGCAATTCCTTTTAAGAGCTACACTAAATGGGTTTGTGAACAAAATTTATATAATGAACTGAACAATTGGAAAATATTTGTGGGCTTTTATTTTGTAACTTTACGGAAGTATCTTGAGATTTCATATTGCTGAATTGAAGAAAGTTATATGAATCCGTGGAATAATTGCCAACGAGCAGTTTATTCCCCATGAAAAATGTTTAATGCCTTTCAATTTGAAAGTATATGGAAATACCTTGAGATTTCATATTGCTGAATTAAAGAAATTATTTGAAACCATGGAATAAGTTACCAACACCCACCTGAAAATTCTTGTCATAGTACATTGGTAAAATTTTTGTTAATGTATAAAAATGAGAAAGTAATAAATTATCTTTGTAGTTTATGTAAAATTGAATAAATTTCATATAATTCATTTGTGAAATAAAGTAATATTTTTTGTAAATCTAACTACTGATTTCATCTGTCAAAGTTTATTTTCTTTTTGACACTTTTTGTTCATCAACTTAATTTTGTGTTAATTATTATCTTCATTTAGATGTCTATTATTATTTTGAGTGTAATTAAATTTTGTTTTATGTATTGTATTTCATATGTCAATTTTCAACAAAATTATAGGTTATTAATGTTATTTAGTAAATCACCATCTATCTTGATAACAGAAGTCATCTTTAGAGGAAAATAAAATTAATTCTCAGCAAAAAAAAACCATTCACTTAGAAAATATCTACTCTCAAGATGCTGAATATTTTAATATAAAATTTTAAAAGTTATTTTCAATTTGAAAGGTATCAATAAATAGCTTATATATGTTGTTGTTGTTTAATATAAAAATTAACACCTTTAAAGAGCTACATTAGTTATTGAATCATGTATAGAAATTATATGCACATTTAATTTGATTAAATGAAGTAACAAAAATATGTAACATATATGATATCTTAATAGTTGATGAAATTCACTTTATACATGTATATTCATTGATTTATTTGATATATGTATATATCTATTTTAAAATAAGGACATTAAGATTTTGCTGAGGACTCATGTTATAACATTTGGTCTATCAATAATTTTACTCATACCAGCCTTGGGAATATTCTTTTACTACCGGTAAGATTTTTAATGCTATAAAAATGCATGTCATATTTTATTAATAAATAATTAAATATGATGAAAAAAAACAAATTTTTAACATAAAATTATTTTAATTTCAGACAACTTCAAGTATACAGGATATTTATGCATAAGAATCTCTTCATAGCTTTGCTCCTCACTGCTATTTGTGTAATAATATTTGAAAGTTATTTCATAGTGGATTCCATTCAAAATCCAGATAATAACGTTCTTGAATCAAATAAGGTATATTTGTGTATATTTCTGTAAAATCGTTTTATAGGAAAAAATACAGTATATGTAAATTGAGTTTTGAATAAAAAAATTAGCTAATTATTAATCACAGAAAAATATTGGTTAAGCTCATAAAAATGCATATTCATACAAATGAAAGGAAGGACTAAGTGCAAGCGAAAATAAATATCCTTCAAAATAAAATTACTCCAATAATTCAAACAAGATTTATCACAGTTAAATTCTGATATAATTTGGAAAACTGAACAATAAAGAGACTAAAAATATTTATATTAGTGCAGAAAAAAGAAATTGTAAAGTAAGAATCTTGGGAAAATAGGTTTAAAAATTATCATAAGAAGCTTATCATATTCTCAGTTTAAAAAAATAAAAATCAATAGAATGAGATTTAAATTTTTCAAAAATGTTAATATTTAATTGGGTAACAAAGTTTAATTTAAGAAAAATAAGTTCTTAATGTCCTAATCCATTTCCTGTTTAGTTTTTATGTAACTTAAAAGCCTTAAAATTTTCATTCTAGGCAGGATGTAAAATTTTCTATACCATTACAAAATACTTAAGACTATCAACTTATGCATGGATGTTTTGTGAAGGTTTTTACTTGCACAAGTTAATAGCAGCTGCATTTGCAGAACAGAAAAGTACAAAAATCTATCATGTTATTGGATGGGGTAAGTAATTTATTCATATTATTTATAAAATTGACATTTTTTTTATAATTTCTCTTATAACTATTCTTTATGGTATTCAAATTATAAAAACTAATCAACATTTGTATAGGATATAAATTTATTTAACTCACGAAAGTGTGATTCTGAATTATTCATATAAATTAAATGTATAAAAAGATCATTAATATCAAAATTACATTATTCAATTAACTTACTAAAGAAGTAAGATAAAAATATATAATGAAATTATGAATACAATAACATCAAATTGGAAATATTTGTATTTATGTGTATATTTGTGTTGATGTGTATTTATATGTGTGAATTATAAATTAATAATTTTTAAATTTGACATTTTAAAAATTATTTAATAACAATTAATGTAAACATTTTTGCATAAAATAAAGTTTTAAGGACATTATTATTTTTGCATTTTGTTTTTAAATACCTAGTTTTTTTCCTCTTATCTCTCCAAATGTACTGCAAGAGTTATGAAAAATTTGCGTGTTTAAAAATATATTTTATTAAAGTAGTACATCTTTTAAAAATAAAAATAAAATTAAAAAATTTTATACATTTCTTTAAATTTTGTACAAAATATTATTTATATGTGTATATATTCACAGTTGTTTAATTTATTTGTGAATAAACAAAAGTAATTTACGATTTAATTGCAGGAGCACCAATCATTCCAGTAATAATATGGGCTCTTCTTAGACACTGGAGAGCAGATGAAATGCAAGTGAAAATATTTTCTCTTTACAAAATTTTGAAATACAGAGAATATTAAAACATTTTTAGAACGATTTCAATAACGAATTTAAAAAAAGGTAAATGTTTCAGAATAAAAATTTTTGGCAACAGCTTATTATTTGAAATGAGAAATATCATCTGCTACTTTTCAATTTATTCTTCTTTCAAAATGTCACATATAAACATGCTGTGAACTGAAGGATATGTTTTTGCCCTTTCCGAAGATAAACGATCTTATTCCAGAATTAAAAAATGTTGTGAAATGCATAGTATTAAAATTTCTAAGTGCAAAATAAGCAATATTATTAATCGAATAGGTAAAAACTGTCAATCATTATTTCTACATAGAAAGAAGACTCCAAACGAATATCTGTAAAATGTTTCTAAAGTGAAATCGCTGGTAACAAGAAAAAATCCGCAAACACAGAAATCAATGGCAAAGTCTTTAGATACATCTTAGCAACAATAAATAAAATAATAAACCAGTATCTACAACTTAAAAATGCTAAAAAACATAATGTTCACCAGCTTTTGGCAAGACATGTGGCTCAACGCAAAACATTTTGTAGAATCCTGTATGAAAACCACTTAGCAAGAGATAAATGGGAAAACATTGTGACCCTTGATGAAGCATGGGTTTTCCTAAATGACTAACAAAAAAAGATCTTTTTACAGTAGAAAATGAGGAGAAAAAATTTATAAACCCATTTTCATCAATGTAAAAAATGTTTCAGTAAGAAGTTTATGATTTTCACAGGTTTCTCCTACAATGGGAAATTCAAAATAAGAAGAGTGGAAAGAAATGCTAAAATCAACTCATCATACTATCAGGAGAAAGTTATACACCCAATATTTACAAAAGAATTTCCACTTCTTTATCCCAATGTCTTTGAAAGAGAGAAACTTTATCAAGACAAAGCTAAAAGTCATACTTTGAAAACTACCACTGCATTCCTTGAAAAAATGGTGACTAATACAGGTATTGCATGTATACATTTTCAACATATCCATGCAAAGTCTCCTGACGTTTCACCTATGGACAATTGTACCTTTGATCTGTTAAAAAAGGCTCTTTCTAAACGCAAACCCACCACGATAAATGGACTCTTGAAAGTAGTGGAAGAGGAATGGAAAGCAGTACCCCTGGAAATATTGTAAAAAGCTCTTTCATCATGGAAATCACAATGCAGACTTATGATCCAGAAAAAAGGATATCACATTGAATATTTAAAAAATAATCTTTGCATTTTAAACATTAATTAAACGGCCACAAAATCATTCTAAAAATGTGTCAATACCGTGTGTATTTCCTGAATTTAAGTTTTTTTTTTTCTTTTGTAAATTTAATTTAAAGAATTTTAGTATGAATTTTTATGTGTAAAGCAAACTACTTAAAGTATACAACTTTATGATATTTGTAGGTGTTGGACAGTACCTGCAGGTAACTATGAATGGATTTTGTCAGCACCAATGCTCCTTGCATTAGTGGTAATTCCATTTTTCAATTTTTATGAATCTTGTCATTGAATAATCCCGTAAAAATATTTTCATAATATTTCGTCCTCAGCTCAATCAATAATAACTGTTCAAACAAATTACAAACAATAACGAATGACTTCTGTGGAAAGCAATTTAAAAGTATATTTTTAATGAATAGTTACATTAATAAATCAATTCATTATTTGAGTAAAAGCTTTTCCTAATGATAAGAAATTAAATAAGCAAATGTGAATAGATTATATAATAAATTATGAATGACATAAAAAATGCCTGCCTACAACATTAATGCTGGCATTCGACTATGGTATTAAAAATAAACATGATTATAATTTTCAGTAACAAGTTTGAGAACATGTATGTGTAATTTTAAGCATTCTTCATAATACATAGTTGTCAGTTAGTACACTAATTTGCATCTTTGGATTAACTTAAGAAACTTAAGTTTTGACTTAAGGCACTTAATTTAGAAGTTAATTCAAAGCATAAGCTTATTCCACTAATTTGTAAAACTCTCTTTGGTCATTTATTAAATTTAAAAATAGCCATTAAATTATAGAATTTTTAACATAAAAAATACACTAAATTTCTCATTCAAGAATCGTATCATACTTAATAGAAGCAACTGAATAAAAAGAGTTCACCTGTTAAAAAAATGCTCAATATGAAGATGTGTTTATTATGTATTTAAAAATGGTATCAACACTTTAAAATAGTTACTTATAAGTAGCATAGCAGATTATGATGATCAAAAAAAATATCTAATATTGATTTTTTAATCTGTCCATCTAAAATAAAGAGTGCTGTAAAGAGAATAATATTTATAAATATAAAAATAAGAAATCTGTATCTTTAAGTGTTCGATAAATATTCCCTCCAAAATCCCACCCAACAATAATTATAAAAACTAATATTTTCTAACTAAAAGTAATCTAACTAATAACTAAAAAACTATAAATTAACTAATATTTTCATACATCAATATTGGTTGTGAAATATTCTAATTCATTATTAAAATTTAGACATTATTCTAGATATTTTTAATGGATCAAATTCTTCAGGAATGAAATTAAAAATTTAATACAATAGCACAACCTATGTGATATAAAAAAAAAATTATTCATTTCATTTTGTGCACATTTTATAATCAATATGATTTGATTTTTTTATTTTGTTGCTTTTTTTATACATGATTAAGTTTTTATAACACATTGTACAAATAAAAATATACAATAAATAAATAAATAACAATAAAATAGGATCTATAATTCAAAATTCCATATTTGAAGAATTATTTTTACACTAATGAGAAACTACACACAACAAATATTTCAGTCAAAAATAACTTGACATATTAAATTACCTCTTAAGATTTATGCATTAACTTTTTTTAAATGTACTGGATTATTTAAGAGTTTGTTTAAGCAGTATTGCAGGAAATAAGTTCAATATTAAATATATGGTTTTAAGTTATTATAGTTTAGAACAAAATAAAAACAAAGGCATATCTGACCATACTTACGAAATTTTATTTTAGGAAGAAAAAAATAATATATATATAACATACTTCTTAAAAATCTTATTCATTTCTTTTAATACCATTATTTTTAAAATATCAAGATCTGAATGTTAATACTACTTTACACAAAATGTTGTGCCATATTTCAATTTACAGAGAATTTCATAATCAAGTATTTAAGAAAAGTTGACGTGAAATAATTGGGTAGATTAAATATTTCAAGTGACCAAATTTCGAACAGCATAGAAGTTTATTTAATATTCTTCATTTAAAGTTTCATTATGTAGTCATGAAACTAGTATGGAAATGTTATATAAAAGAACTTCGTATTTAATAGAAAATAATACTATATCCAATAAATATAAAACACTGCTTAAATTAACTAATATTAAAAATCCATATTATGAATACTATATAAAATTGCAAGGCAAATTTGACTAAAAATAATTGAGCCATGAATAATGGAAAAACTTTGCTTACAGAAGAATTAGAAAAATGGCAATTTTTATTTTTCACCATGATATTTATAATAATATATTAATAAATTAACTGTCATTTTTCCAAATAACTAAATATTATCATTTGATTGCATATTGTATAAAAGGTTAATTCATATACAAATGTCAGATTAAAACTATAATCAAATTATGAAACATTTTCCATTAATTTATGAGAAATTTTAACCAATTTAATTTAATAAACATTTAAATGTTAAATATTATTTTCAGATGAATTTTGGTTTCCTTATACATATTGTTCAAATTATAATAACAAAATTAAGATCAAGTAGTGTTGATGAGCCAGCACAGTTCAGGTATGCATTCCTATGAATATTTTTTCCATTCACTTTTAAGACAATAAAGTATTTTTTTTAGTAGATATACTAGTCAAGAAATAAAAATTTGTGAAATACTTCAATTATTAATGTTTAAAAATATATGCCAGATGTAAAAAAAATTAGTTATTTAAAAATGTAGAAATTTTTATAACAAATTTTAAAGTATCTTTGTAGAAATAAACCTTTATTGTAAAATTTTAACTATATATTATGTTTTAGGAGGGCTGTTAAAGCAACTATGGTTCTTATTCCATTATTTGGTTTGCATTTCCTTTTACTCAGTTATCATCCTAAAAAAGGAGATTGTCATATGTTACTCATATACAATATAGCAACATATTCAATGGATGGACTTCAAGTAAGTTAAAATGAATCAATACATATATTTAAGAGTATGCTGGATTGAATTTGCAATATAAGTAGAAAATGACCATTTTTCATTATAGGGTGGAATTGTTTCACTACTATTCTGTTATTTAAATAATGAAGTAAGTTAATATTTTTTATCTATTATACAAGAGCATAAAAGTTATTATAAGAAATAAATTAATACATATCATTATAAAATGCTATAATTTATAGCTAATTTGCAGTTTTATATATAAAAAATAGTTTATTTATTTGCAAGACAAAACCAATTATTTGAACAATTATATTTTATTTTTAGAGAGAGAAAAATAAAACATATTTGATATTTTTCTAGTTAGTTTAAAAGTAAATTTTGAAGGCATAATATTAATTACTTGAAAAAGACATATTAAACAAAAATATCAAAGACTGCTTTAAAGTTTTCAAAATAATTTCTAAAATACATTTAACATCAATGAATTATAATAAATAAGAACAAATAATTTTTCATATAATTTAGTTATTTAATCTGCTATGAATGGAAAAATACAATATTAATAATATTAGATATTCAACAATTTCTGAAATGTTTTGAAGTAATATTATAATACTCAAGAAGATTTTAATTTTTTTCCTAAAATTAATTATTAAACACTTTTAAAGGATCAAAACCCAAAATGCATACAAAATTAAGGCATTTATTTCCTGAATATGTGTTAAAATAACTAAAACAAATTGCTTTTCAACAAGTTTTCATATTTTTTTATAAGTAAAATAAATTAATAGCATATTTTTCTACAGGTATTATATTTATTGAAGCGCACATATAATCAAAAGAAATTAGAGCGAGACATTGCTAGTCACATGAGTAACAGAAGAACTACCCGTGAATCTCGAGCTTCTGTTTCAACAAATATTGAAACAATACAACATGATGGTCGATCATTTAGGAAAAAATGACATCAACTTCGAAGGTGTAAAAAACACCTTCGTAAAATGTATAAGCCAGTGCATGTAACAGCTGTTTAATATTTTCCAAACAAATATAAATATTATGCAATAAGTGGCATAAACTGAAAATTTTACGCACATAGAGGATGTATGATACATTTTATAGATTTTGGAGCATGATATTTGAAACAAAAAATGCTACATGCCTAAAATTACAGGGAAAGGAATATAAAATACTAGCATGTGATAAAGAGCTGTGTAAAATAAAAAGTAATCAAGATTTTTCTCACTCTAAAATGGGAGAGATAATTATATAAATGTGAAAGTATGTAAAATATAAATCTACTTCAACATTGAGAAATTTTTATTTATGAAATTATAGATGTGGATGAAATTATTGAAATGGTTTTAAGCAATGATTTAGTTTTGCATGATGAATATAGTTCAAGGAATAATATGTGTAACTTTGAAAATGTTAAAAGTGTGCAGAAGTATAAATATACTTCAAATTGATTTTGACTGTATACTTAATGTTGAGAAAAAATATTTTTCTATTGATGATACTTTGTTATAGTACTGCTTAGTATATTTCATACAAAATCATGTAAAAAATGTACAAAATTCACAAGTCATGTTAATTTTGTTTAAAAAGTTTAGCCTTTTTAAATAACATATAATGCTTGTTTTTTCATTGTATATAGATTTTTATATTTATTAAATACTGGATTTTGTAAATATTATCTTTTCAAAATAAACTTATTAAATGCGTATATTTGACATTTATGTTTTGTAAAAATATATTTCAGATTCTCTATACTATTAATTTAGGAAAACATTTTTATAAAGTTAAAAATGTAAATTACTTTTGTTATTCTGAAAAAGATATTAGTTGCATGAAGTACCAATTAGAAGATTAATATATCATGTAAAAAAAACCATTTGAAATTATCAAAAACAACTTTTATTCGGAGATTTCTTTTATTAACTTTTACCTAAATGAAGATTATGATTATATCAAAAATAAGATATATACAAGGGAATGAAATAAAATTATTTCACTACATCCCTTTTTTCTCTTCATCAACAGGCGGACGTGATAAAACCGCATCAATGAGGCCAAATTCTTTAGCTTCTTCTGGGTTCATAAATTTATCTCTCTCCATACTTTGTTCTAAATAATGAAAATTTTCATGATTATTTCTTAAACAACTAAAATCTTTATACATTTCATTAAAATATTATGTCCTAAAATTCAGTACTTGCAGAGAAGGAACTCAGTTTTACTTTTAAAAATATGTAGTAAATTATAATTTAATACATATTTTTTTCAATTAAACCTTTGAGCTCCTTAGAGAACACATTTTATATTAGAAAAAAACTGTTAGTAACAGTTAAACTAGTATTTTTTCTAGTTTAGTTTCATAATAATCTGCTCAGTTTTACTAATAAACTTCAAGAGAGCCAAAAATATTATTTTCCATGCTTCATTTCATAAGATAGTCTTGACTGTAAGCATATTTACAGTATTCAAACATTAAGTATTCAAGAACAATTAAATATAATACTTTAAATAATAAAATTTTATATATGAATATATGCTAAATTATTATACACAAAGGATTAGTTAAAAAAAATTATCCAAGCAGCTTCTACTTCCATTATCTAGTTGAATGGAAAATCATTAGAATTATACAAACCTAAATGTTACTGGCACCTACAACTTAAAGTTTACTTCAAATCACTATGTTTACTTCAACATAGAAGTCAGACAAATAAACTGTCAAAGTGAATACAAGAGTATTACTCAACTGGCTTGAATATTGCTGAAATTACAAGTTATTCAGTTAAAGGCTTTTAACTGAAAATATGTAGCTTTTAAAGAATATTACTTCCCATATATATACCATAATAGATTTAGATTATAAATTTCCATAACTAAATGGAGTAAAATATGCAATAATAGAATTTTCACTCAAAACTCAATCTATTTTTTTTTCCTCTTAACCAGAAGGATATTCATTTGTACAGGATACATAATATTTTTATTATTAAATTTCTATGAAAAATTTCCTTAGAATCTAGAATAGGAGTGATTTTTCAAGAACAGTTAATATTAACATATTAAAAAAATACTGATATTAATCATGCACAATATACTTATAACTCATTAAATTGAAAAGCATTTTTTAGTCTAAAATTATTTATGCCATGCATTATGTGATAATGTAAAATTTAAGAGAATTATTATTTGGCACCTCAATCCTAAATTAAGAATGATAAAAAGAAAATTCTAATATACATTGAAATTATTGAATTCTATTATTAAGGTGAAATTACTTCTTTTTAGCAAGTTTAATTATGCATTATTACAGTCATTTCTACTTAATTTAACACAAAAAAATATACAGCATCATACAGTGTATGGCAAAACCATTTTAAAATGGATCTAGAAAATGGTTTTAGTTAATAGAATTATAAATACCAATTAAAAATCCATGCAGTTTGATTTCATGGAAAAACTCCAAAAAAAAAAACCATTTGTCAAGTACAGTAGAGTAAAAAAATATTTTTCTTTTCACTTTACTTTTATCTAATTATTAACTACTGGGAATAATTATTAGATAGTTAATTCAATTAAATACAGTTTAAAAATTTTCATTTTTTACTTACCAATAATTTCAATAGGTCTATTTGTATGTTTTGCATACAAAGAATTAATTCTTTTCTTTAAATACAGGATTTCACTTGCTTGAATTTGAATATCTGTAGCTTGACCCTAAGAAGTAAATAATATAATTATTGCCTATAAAAGGCATATCAAAAGAAAATAAATTAACTGTGAAATAGCATAACAGGTCTCAAAAGTTTACAGCATGAAAGTTGTAAACTGAAGATATGATTCTAGGTACAAACATATAAAAATATAAAGAAATTTTAAAGGAGTATTTTCTGAATAAACTTTGATTTGAGAAACACTGTATAAAATAAAGATAAATGTTTGAATTGTCTCTAGACTCATGAAAATTTAAAATATGTTCGATAACATTATGGAAATATTTTTCAAAAAAAAAAAAATCTTAGAATTAAATTTTCCAATTTAGGAATAGAGAAATGTGTTTTAAAATAGAAAGCTACAATTAAACATAAATATGGTTGGTTGGTTGGTTGGTTTTTATGGCGTAAGGTCCAGACAAGGACAAGCTGCAACAATCACAAGATATTATATACCATTTTTTTCACCCATTAAAATTATAAAATAGAAATATAGTTAAAATGTATATTAAAAGTCTGTAAACATACAATATACACATGTATGAAATTAAAAACTTGAAATTTAAATAAAATATTTTTAAATCAGATAAAATTCATAAATCCTATGTCTTTTAAAAACGCAAATAGATTGCGATGGGGTAGTTCCCCAAGCAGGTCTTCTAATTATAAAATATTACTATTAAAATATCTAAAACGCTGATGGTTAAAATCTGGACACAATTAAAATATAATATACTGTAAATGGTTCATCACACTTTTCACACCATGGTTGGAGATCACTTAAAATCAAATGTTTGTGGGAGAAACCCGTGTGATCAATTCGAAGGCGATTCAGTCTGACATCTGTGCTTCGTGGAGATAAAACAGATAATGGAATGATGTATGAAAATATGGAATGGAGTTTGTTGCTGACTTGCAGGTTCCAGGATTCCTGCCAAAGAGAATATATAAAATGTTTGAATCCTTTCTCATGTCCATTGATGGTATTGAAGGCAAAATGGAAGTAGCTGCAGATTTAGCAGCAGCATCATCTTCCTCATTGCCATCTATTCCTATGTGGCTTGGAATCCAATAAAACAGTATCTCAAATCCCTTGTTAATAATAGAATAAATTAATTTGAATATCTTAGACACAACTGCATAGTAATTATAGTTGTTATTCCTGAAAGCTTCTATCTAATACACTCATACCGTCAGTGTACACACAGAATTTACGTTCATTTTTAGTTTGTAACAGCTGAAGTGCTCGGTATATAGCCGTACCCTCAGCAGTGAAGATGGAGCAGGATTTGTGAAGGCTCTAACTGTAGGAGGTATCATCAAGATCACAACCAACTGATCCTGGACATTTGGATCCATATGTAAATACTGGAGTGTACATAGTATACTGACAGCGATGGAATGAATAAAGCTGTTGAAGAATAGCAGTATTTGTGTCTAATTTTTTATTTTTTCCAAAGGAATTTAGCACAATAATGTGTGGATTCTACCAAGGAGGATGTACAAAAAGGTCGGTAGACTCGATTCGAACATCACATAGGTTAGAAAGCAAAATAATAGATTTAATACGAGAGAGAAAAGGTTGAATGCTTGATAGTCTAGCATTATATAATCTCTTAAGAGCAGCAATTGGATCGTGGAATGTAAGGGATGATGAGGAGTGGATATGATTTTAGAATAATTAAGAGACAGCTGTATCCATCGCAGATTTAATGGTAACTGTTGGCAGATTACATATAGACTCTGGATGGGTGATGTGCGAAATGCTCCACAACAAATCCTTAAAGCAGAGTGATGGACGGTGTCTAATCTTCGTAAAATCGAAAATCTAGCCGATCCATAAGCAACACAACCTTAGTCAATACGAGATTAAATGATTGATTGATAAATTCGGAGCAATGAAGTGCGATCTGCACCCTAAAATATATTCGACAACACCTTGAGGATATTGAGCAATCACTCGCACTCCTTCCGCAGATATAAAGTATGCAGAAGGAAAGTTAACTTCTTATTGAAAATTACTCCGAGGAATTTTATCTCATTGACCACAGGAATAGGTCTATTGCTTATGTGAAGCACAGGATCGGGATGAAGGCTAGTTTTCCTACAGAAATGGACACAGCAACTCTTACTATGAGATATACTAAGACCATTTCGTTCACACCAAGTAGTTAGATTGTTTACAGCTGTTTGCAACTGTCTCTCAATTATATTCATGTTTTAAACCTGATATGAAATTTGTAAGTCATCTACATATAAATTATTATGAACTGAAGATGGTAACTGATGAAGTATGTTATTGATGAAAAAGTTAAAAAGGGTTACGCTGAAAACGCTACCTTGAGGGATACCCTCAGCTTGAATAAAAGTATTGGAAACTATATTTCCAACACATCATTTAAAAAGCCTAGTGGATAGGAAATTCTTTATAAATATTGGAAGATTACTCTTAAAGCCAAGATTATGCATATTACGGAGAAAGCCATAATGCCACGTACAATCGTATGCTTTCTCAATATCGAAGAAGTTTGCAACAAGATGGTTTCTCCTCACGAAAGCATTTCGAATTTGGGATTCCAGATCTACTATATTATCAAGAGTGGATCGTCCTCTTCGAAATCCGCTTTGGTGAAGGGGTATGCAGTTATTCTTCTTTAAGATGTAAATGAGTCTAGCATTGACCATACGCTCAAACGTTTTGAACAAGCAACTCGTAAGAGCTATTGGACAATAACTCAGAGGGTCAGATGAATCTTTGCCAGGTTTCAAAATTGGAATTACTATTGCTTCTCTCCATGACGTAGGATAAGCATGCTCAATCCAGATTCTATTAAACAATGAAAGTATGTTTAATAAAGAATCATGATTTAAATGATGGAGCATTTGATATGAGATTCCATCTGGTCCTGGGCTAGTGTTGTTTGCTTTTGATAAAGCAGTCTTCAATTCTGACATTTGATAATCACAATTATAGGGTAGATTATGTCGATCATGAAAGTTTAGAGGCGCCCGCTCAGCGATTCTTTTAATCCTCAGAAAAGTAGGATTATATGAATCAGAGCTGGAAACACTAGCAAAGGTTTCACCGAGGACATTAGCAATATCTACCGCTGAGGAGCGTATTGCAGCTCCAGTTTTTAATACAAGAATAGAATAATCCTGATAAATACCATTGGCTGCTTTAACTTTCCTCCATAATTGTTTACTTGTTGTCGATGAATTGATTGAAGACACGTAGCGAATCCAAGGTTCTCTTTGACTCTGACGTCTAACTCTTCGAGCTTGAGCTTTGGCTTTTTTAAATGCAGCAAGATTCTCCGTAGTAGGGTATCTTCGGAATATATTCCATTGCTTCCTTTGTTTCTTATAAAAGAGTTGGCATGTTTCATTCCACCAAAGTTTCCTGTATTTATGTAGAATGATGGAATTTTTAGGGATAGCAACATCTGCAACTCGCATTATTGTATCGGTGACATATTTAACGGCATCATCATATCTGTCATAACTCATGTCTCACTGATCACAGCCAATTGCGTGAAAAGTGTCCAATCAGCTCGACTGTACACATAATTAGGTGGGTTGTGATACACACTATTATTTCCAGCCTGAGACATGATTAGAAGGAAATGATCACTGTTGTAAAGGTCATTTCCAACTTCAAAATTCAGCAATGGCAAGAGTGATGGAGAACATATAGCTAAGTCCAGAGAGTGAAATGTCCGTGTAGGTTCGTGAAAATAAGTTTTCTTGTTGGTATTTAGCAGACAGAGGCTATGGTCAGAAATGAACTGCTCTATCTGTCAACCACGAGAATTCGTATCACTACTACCCCACAAGGAACTATGTCCGTTAAAATCACCAAGCAATAAAAATGGAGTTGGGAGTTGATCAACTAAGTCATTCAGTTCCTCTGCTTGGATGATATCATTCGGTGGTAAGTAAAGGCTACATACTGTTATTAGACATGTGATGTGGATTCTCACAGCCACTGCCTGGAATGTAGTTCTTAACTAATGTGCTGTACTGGGGTAATTGTTTGATGTAATTAAACAAACTCCACCAGACACAGCAGCATCACCACCATAATCATTTATAAAGCACTGAAACTCACACATTTTGGTTATAACAGTGGTCTTCAGGTATGTCTCCTGGAGGGCCACACAGGTGGGTTTAAAGCAAGAGATAATGGGTTTGATGTCATCAATGTGAGACCAAAAACCTAAACATAAATATAACCTGAGCTGTTTTATAAACAGACAAATATATAGCTCTTAGATTATTTATTGGAAACTTAATTCATTTTAGTGAAATTTTGAAATGCAAAGCATATTTTAAACATGACAAAAAAACTAACGTTTTCAGTTGGTCAAATGGTATTATCCTACATACCTGCAGATTTTAATGCCAAGCACTGCAGAATTATCTCCTCAACCTAAATCATGCAACTTTGTGCTATACACGACTTTCTAAATCCTGATTGTGTTCAAACTTAAACTTTTAATATTGCAATCTCACAGCATTTTAGATTTCAAATATAAAATTTCAAACATTTAGTTATAATTACTAACTACAAAAGTATTACAAAACTAATAAATAGAAACTAATTTCACAAAGATTACATATTACAAAATAAATATAAAACAATATCACAAGTCTAGAGTGGGAGGCAACCAAACAATAAAATTCAGTGACATAAATATCACATTTTTATGAAAACTTGAGTTTTAATTAACTAAGTAGTAATGCTCATCAATAAAAAATAACATGCATTGCTATAAAAGTTGGGTCTTAATTAGCCACGCAGTAGGTCCCACCTTAAAAAACATCAGTGTAAATGCAATTTAACTCTGAAAAGAACCACGCAATAAAACTAAACCAATCACATAAATAATTTATATTTTCATAAAAACTTGAGATTTTAAATAATATGCATTCGACTTCATGGTAAACCTAAATATATATGCTAAATATTTGTACACTATACTTAATGAATTACATAAATTATTACTTAGAACTACAATTTTAATTCAATAACGCATTAAGTAAAAGTAGTCTTAATCATCAGTTGCAGAAAAATTAAAGAAAACTCAAATTCAATTTACCACTATCTATAACTTTCAGTTCATACATAATACAAAATTCAAAATTTTCAATTTGATACAGTTTCAAAATAAAACATAACTTGAAGCATTTAAATTTCAACCATACATGAAAGAAATTAAACACAGCAAAAACATCAAGGGTTACTAAATCCCCAAATTTTGCATATGTTAACATCAGGCTACATCATAAAATAGCAGATAATGTTATAAAATCACAAGAATACATTCCACTGGTAAAAAGCAATCCGGCACATTTATCGCCAAACCCTCTCATAAGATTTAGTCAGTTGGTTTATTACTTATAGTGCCTCTTTGCATGCATGGTAAAATTAAATAGGACTTACAATCAAAATTAGAATCTAAGTCCTTACAATCATCATTCATGGTGCAATTAAGGATGCAACAAACAAGATATTAAATAGAAGTCCAGAACATAACAGTTAAGCAATTAGTTTGGCATGAAATAAAAGTATTTTGAATATATACATATATGCTACAAATTACCAGCATATCACAAATGAAAAATTTATTGAAGTTCATTATTGATGACTGATGATTAAAAATTCTTTTTCAGCTAGAGAAATGCATAGTAAAAATAGAATCAATAACTAGATCAAAAAAATATTTTTACACACATTTTTGGCTGGTTTTTCTATAATTACAAAATAGCATGTTTACATAAACATACACACATAACTCACTCCATTAAAGATTTCATTTCCTAATTTTCTAAAATAATTTTAAAAAAAATTAGCTGTTGTGAAACAGAACAAAAATAGTAAACTGCAAACTCAAATTTTTAACATATTTTTGTACATCTATTTATTCTATCTATTCTTGTACAAATGATGTTCAATTCTTAAAAAATATCTTAAAATGCTTACAAGAAAAAAACTTAAGCTAATAATATTTTAGAAATAATTACAAATATCTATCACAAAAGTATCTAATAAAGTAACTCTAAATTAGAAAAATAACACTAAAATTTAAAAAAAAAATCTATGGATGGTATTTAATAATTAAACTTACAACAGCTTGACCAGAAGGTTGATGTATCATGATACGGGAATTAGGCAGTGAATGTCTCATTCCAGGCTCTCCAGAACAAAGCAAAAAACTAGCCATACTACAAGCCTGCCCAACACACCAAGTTGCAATAGGAGGTAATATGTATTGCATTGTATCATATATACCCATCCCAGCAGTGACAGATCCACCTAAAATATAAATTCAAGTCTCAAAAAAGATAAACAAAATGCAATAAAAAATTAAATTATATAACATCAGATACCAATACTGATTTTATTATTGGACAATATATTATTTATAAGTTATTGAGCAACATATTACTTTCTTAACTTACCTCATTAGTTAGAGTATTGTGATTTATTTAAAGCTTCTAAAATACACAAAATTAAAGTTTTCTTAGAATCTTACAAGCAAAAATACAATATAAAAAATGTCATGATACATTATTATTATTAAAATGCTTTTAAAGACAAAAAATATTAATTTTTAAAAATTAAAATGAAAAATTCATAAAATTAATAGCATGTTCTAACACAAATAAATGTCTAAAGGAATGAAAAACTTTGGAGAATTATTCACTATTAATAAAAAATAAACTATTTCTAGGAGTTTTCAAAAGTTACATGAACACAGATAATAGTTTAATAAGTTAAATTTATGTATTATAGTTACAGTTCATCCTTAATAAAAACAAAATTAACTCTTACCAGGACTATTTATATACATATGAATTGGTTTCTTGCTACTTTCAGATTGCAGAAATAAAAGTTGAGCAACAACTAGACTGGACATTTCGTCTGAAATCTTAAATTTAAAAAAATGAAATAGTCTAAATATAAAAATATAAATTCATACAAATTATCAACAACTTATACTTAAATATAAAAGTTAAATCATGAGAAAAAAAATAGAAAAAACAAAATCAAACTTGTCTTTTTTTTTCATTTATTGCTTAGCTTTCAAAAAAGCTATTTTCAAAATTTATTTACCAAAAAATATTTAAAAAGTATGTTGAAAAGCTGATATGCAGACACTAAAGAGGAAATTAACAGAAACATTACAGAAAATTAATAAAATATGACAACACAGTCAATAACTTTGATTAAACAAGAATTATATATTAACAACTTTTTTAATGAGTATGAATTGTTCTAAACAAGCAGACTTTGAATGTTGTAGTCACTACAACTATCAATTTAAAGAAATTTGATCCAATGTAAGATACATTTTTAATGACAGCACACTGAATTCATTAATTCAAATCTACTATAGAAAAGTGCTTTTTTGGTGGAAAAAAAAAAAGCATCACTTTCTATATATTTATTTAACTCTTGGAAATGGTGAGTAATTGTAAAACTGAAATTGTAAAATTAACATGCTTCTAAGTCAGCTCAGTTTATTACATATAATAGCCATCTGTTATTCTTCATTTTGAAAGATGTTAGTTCAGTAGATATTCTTAATGTTGGCATAGAACTACCTTAATAGTTCTAGAATTTTACTTTAACGCATTAATTTTTCCAAAAGATACACTTAATACTTATGATCCAAAATTATCACACAATCAAAATCACATTATTACAAAACTGATAATAATCTTTTTATTGTCAAATTAAAGTACTAGAACAAATCTTTTTAACAGTCATGCAACAAGCCTTTCTTTTATTTATATCATTAATGTGAGGAAAATTCATTGACTTATCTCAAAGTACAGATATTGCATAAGAAAATAAGGACAAAAGATCTTATTATTTGCCATTACTTAAGATGGAGAAATAGTTTTCTATTACCACCTTTTTGGATTTCATGAAGTGCATTATATGAGAAATCAATATGTAGACATTAATCAATTCATATCATTTTATTTCTGTGAACAAAATGATATCAATTTCTATTACAGATATGAATCACATATAAGATATAACTTTTTAGACATAAACAGAAAATGAATACATAATAAATATTTTAATTTCCACTTAAAAGAGAACAAAGAAAAATCTTAATTATGAAGCTATGTGATTGTTCCAAAGATTAATCAGCCTGGAAATTTATAATTTAAATTTGACTATTATAAATTTTAAAACATTGACTACAGGATTTTAATTTGACTGAAAAGATACTAACTTCAATATCAATTATTTTGAAGTGCTTTCAATGCATCAATGTTTCAAAAACAGCATGTAAATAAGTCTGACAAGTGCTTTTAATAATGATATTGAACAGGCAAATAGGATTACTTTGTGTTTACTTATTGCACTATGATCCCATTTGGCACATGAAAATTAATTTGACCAGAAATTATAGTTTAAAGAGGATTTTGAATCATTATTACATCCACACTTAAGTTGCCAATCAAACAGAACTGTTGAACTGAAAGTCAAATAGCAAGCCATTCAACTACCTTAATAGTTCATTTGCAGGAAATATTACATTTTGTAATAATATTACATTTCAAATAATGGTCAAAGCAACTTGGCCATTTTACTCCCTTTATTTAGTAAATGGGACCTAAGGTTTAAAATGGATTCCAAACTACTATAAATATCCAAACCTAAGATAGGATTTGAACCCACAAACTATTGAACCAATGGCCACAGAGTGCTAATCATTCAGCTGTCAGCTCATTTAATTTAATGGGATGCATAATTTTACTATAATTCATCAAATTCATTTTAATTACTTAATACCCATGAAATCATTACAATGCATTAAAAAATAAAATACATGGTATTTCATCATAACAAATTAACTTAATCAGCAGCATACATATGGTGAAAATTTTTTATAATTTTTAATTTCAGTATTAATTTTAAAAAATTTTAATAAAAAGTGGACTAAGCATTTTTTTAATTTTATGTGATTTGGAATATTTTAAGAAATAACATCTTATAAATTATTATGTATATTTGGGTAATAGTACAAATTTAGCGACATGAATAGCATTATTTTCATCATAATGTCTTTTATTAATAAAGCAACAGTTTTCAATAAAATAATTTAGAAAATTCTATGTAGTGTTTTGAGGGAAAGGTTAACAATTAGGCAAGGAAACAAAATGCACAGCACACTCTGACTTTTTAATAATTTCTAAATAAAATGAGAAAAAAAATTGAGCTTAGAAAAAAAACAGCTAATTAAATTTGAATTTTAAGTTTCTTATAATATACAAGACCTATGACAATTTTGAAGCATCATATAAAGAAAACAGGTACTTTTCCATTTCACTTGTGTAAGTGTTATCACTAAATGTTATTAACTAGAGCAAAATATCATAAATTGCTGGTTTTACCATTATCTTAACTTTTTACCTTTTACAAGCATTTTAAATAATTAAAAGATAATATTGCTTTCATAATAAAAATTTCTTTTGACCTTATTTTCTATTCCTTATTAATTAAATAAATTTCATTTTCAAATAATAATAATTTTTTTTTTCTGTGGTTGTTACCAAAAATCTTAACAGGATGAAATTTGCATCAACAAAATGGAACAGTACTGGAAAAATATAATACAGCAAAAGCAATATAAAATTTTGCAAAAATATGAAAGATAAGACTTTTCATTACATTCAGTTATGTACAACACAAATAAAACAAATTTTCTTAGTTACAAATTTAAAATTTTCATAACTTCAAAAAATAAGAACACTCAAAACATTGTACACTGCATTTAAAATAAGAGAACTAACTTGCTTTAAGAATCAAACACTAATATAAATGTTTATAAATAGAAAAGATATATAATTCTCAAAAATAGCTATGCAATCCATGCAAATTTTTTATACGAAAGAATTTATTTTGAACTACATTATTTTCTAAGGCACAGGTGCTGTATAATCCATAATTTAAAACTCTGAATTTTTTTGGTGATAGAGAAATGTTGTCAAGATAATGTATTGTGGCATGCATGATAACATAAATACTAGGGTTACCAAAATAGAATTTTCTGCATAATTCTTATATGCATGACATAATAAAAACAAGGTAGCCAGTTATATAAGAAAATTCGCCAAAAAATCACCAATCTCAGAATTTGGTATCCTGGATTATACTGCACCTGTGCCTATTCTCCAAGTGATATAACTCATTTCGTTTTCTTGTTGACAGATAAAATCCCTAATTCTAATGTTTCTCTTTTTTTAAGCAAAATTACAACTAATAGGTTTTGAGAAAATATTTTTATACGTACTGGCCCCATAACACATATGATTCTTTCTTTTAAAAGCCTAGAATATATATCATATGATCTTTCACCTCTTCCAGTTTGTTCAATCACAATGGGAACTAAGGGCATGAAACTATTTGAGCTTCTATGTATACTTCGTTTGTGGACACCAGCTAGTTTTGATACTACTTTTGGAACCTAGTTTGCAAATTCAAAATATTATGAACACATTGATACATACATTTCCACTATTAATGCAAATTTTTATATAATAATAAATTTAACTCAAATTGTTCGCTTGTATATTAAAATAGAATCAATCATTAACCAAGGAATAATTCTAATAGTTGAAAAATAATTGATAATAGTTAACTAATTCTAAAATGAACCATATATACTAAGAATTTCAATTTTCATAATTAAATCCATAAGCGAAATAGGTAAACGCAATTATTACATTTCTTATAACCACTTTTAGAGGTGCAAACATCTTGTAAATGCTTCTTTTTGATACAATTTACATGCAAATTTGAATAAAAATATAAATAAACAGAGCCGGTAAGATTGTAAAACGGAAACTTTCAGTAATTTCAAAATATTTAGATAGCTTCAATGCATTTGTTTCATATATCAACAAACGAAGCGTGTTAACTCAGCCAACTATTTTATAATGCTAAACTTCAGTAAGACAGTGAGCTGACATCCAAATCGGCATTATTTTCAGGAAAATTTCGTATCATATCTTTGAAGGAAAAGTAGAAATCACGAAACTTTGAACATGTATGATTCGCTTTCATCAGTTTTCAATTCAGACAAATGTCAAAAGTGAGACTTTCAAAATTAATTAGCGCAACTCGATTCCTTCCACTCTACTATTATTTTTCCATTGAGTTAGAATTTTATGATTCAGGTGTTGTCGCCTATTTCTGCAAACAGAAGCATTTAACACATGTAACCATTTCATGATTTTAGACTAATGTTATAAGCGGATATATGAAAACGAAGCAGAGACATATTTTTCTTTAAACTTCTGCACGGAGCTTCTTGGAATTAAAGTATTTGGCTGTGACAAGTGTCCAACTAGCTACCTTTCAGACACAAAGAGTGTGACACAATTTGTTTTTGGTTTGATTTAAATTGGTATTTTTCTTTTGCGGTGTCTTTCACCGATTTTTTCGTCGGTATCAACGATTTTTTTCCCATAAATGGTGAGTTTCTGTTCAGTTTTTACAACCTGCACAAGTGTCATCTAAAACTAGCCTCTCCGGAGCATGTTATAGATTACCTGTGTCTAAGTTTAGAGTACCTAATGTCATTTTCACTTCCAGCGATTGACCTTGCTGAAATTCATCGATTCATGGGTCAAATATACTTGCTATTAGATCATGAAGTATTGTTAACAACAATAGTAAGATCTCTCTCTCAATACAATTCATTCCTTTTCTCTTTATAAAAATTGATCATTTATTATATGCAGTAATCTATCGTAGGGAAAATTTTAAATGAAAGGGATAGCATTATTTAGTCAGTTTTCTGTAATTTCAGAAGTTAAGGGAATCATCTATGATTATTTCAAAATAGAAATATTAGTCACCATATTATTCTATACATAATTTAGAGTTCTGATTCAAAAATAAGTCATTTTTAGTAATAAGCTTTTCCTATTTTTAAGTCCTTATCTAGGAAAAAATATCAACCAACCAGAAAGAGATTGTATTTTTTTTTATTAGAATACACATTTTTATTGCCTTTATTACTGAATAAATCGAGGATTCATTTTCAAAAGTAAGGAGGAAAATATATGATATCATTATATGCGCAATAGCAATAAAATGATCATATTTCGATGTCAAAATTAATTAACAAACACTGCACACAATTACCAATAAACACACACTGTATTCTGAAAGTTAGCAACAAAGTGAAAATCGATTAGTGCAAGGAAATAAAGATGATGAGATAAAGTTCATTTGTAAATTCATAATGCAAAAAAAATACTAAATGAAATATTTACATTTTGAAATATGAAGAGAACATAGTATTTTCAAACTATTGAGTTATGATTTAAGTTGAAAAAGATTTCCCAGTAGATTGATGTAGCAAAACACATGTTTCAGAGTAATATATATATTTCAAAGTCTCATATTATGTAGGAATTTCATATGTAGCAAAATCTGTTTCCTGTACAAAGAAAATATAATTCTGTATAAATCTAGGAGAATGCTTTCGAAGTTAGCAATATATTTTCGAATAGGTCACACATATGCTTGTTACCAAATGAATTCACTTGTTTGATTTTTGAGTAGCAGATTCTTCTTCCATTCAATGCTGCACTAGGCGAACTATGCAAGGTGTAGCCTTAAACTATTGTAAAATTAAAGCATCATCCATCTCATATTGCAGCACACAAGGAAAAATAGATTCCGTGTTTCATTTCCTTTTTTATAAGCATAAGGAATTTCGTGTGGCAGAGGGTATATATCTGTTTCACGCAGATCTAAGTATGAAAAAATATTCCTCACAATACGAGAACAATTTATATCGAAAGAAATATTTGTTGCACAATTTACTGCCTTTTTACATACTTAACAGAGGACCTTAAATGTCTAATTTTGTAATGTATAAACGCATTACAATTTACTCTATTAATAATATGGGATTTTGAAAGGAAAGAAACCAAATTCCGTTCATTTTTTAATTTATTTAATTCACTGAAAAAAAATGAATAGAATCTTAAAATTTTAGTAGCTTAAAGAAGTTGAAGAGCAAATTTGTCATTAAATTTAAATGAACTTGATATTTTAGAAATAAATTGTTAGGAAGACCATTAATAGAGATGTATAAAATCCCCGGGAATTTTCAGCAACTGGAATTTACTCGGGAACTTTGAGAATAAATCTGGAATTTTTAAGGGAATAGACTCAACCAATCATGTTTCGTTTAATGGATTATTTTTCATAACAAATAGTGAAATAAACAGATTAAATATACAAAAAAATATCTGTTCAGTCTCCTAGTGTGAAAGTTAATTAATTTCCTATTATGAAAAACAAAAACACTTGTTAAAATAATGAATTAATATTAAATAAAAAATATATCAAGATGTATTTCTGGGGACTTTAAGAATAAATATTGACATTTCTTTGTTTCCTTTGTTATAAATTCGTGCTGAAAGAAAGAAGAAATATTTCTTCAACATTAATTTTTGAAGTTATTCTAAATTAGTCATTAACACAAAATTGTTTTTTAGTGGAAGACTTTCTATTACCATAATTAGCAGCAGAAATCATAAATTTGGTGGATATTTATTTATTTTAAAAAATGCCTCGTAAAAAAAAAATTCAAAAATTTCTAAATCATCTGTAAAATTCCATAACTTTCAAGGTATTTCAAAACTCCAAGGAATTTTTTAAATTTCAAAGGAATGAACCTGATTTATTCCTGGAAATAAGCCTGGTTTTTTCCCTCCTTTATAGCACTAGTCCAGTATGGGTTGTGATGCAGGAGAATTAATTAAGTGGGATTTAAAAAAAGAGAACAAAAGAAAGGATTGTGGAATTAAAGGATTTTCACTTCACATTGGCGAAACGAAATTTATTCAGAAAAATTAATTTCATTTAAAAAATATTACTACCTCTCTTTACAAATGTATAAGTAAAAAATAATGAATTTCGTAACTTAGTTGTTAAAAGTTTTTCCTGAATCTGATACTCTTGTATTTTATGGTAAGGAATATCAGTATGCTTTAAAAATAAGTTAGTTTTCAAAAAGATGAATTTTAATGAAAACGTTTTATGCAAGTTCAAGTGTCATGATTATTTTGAAAAAAATTACCATTCACTTTTTTTTTCTTTATTTATTTTATCATTTCAAAACGTTTAATATATTTTAAGATCACTAATATCCTTATTAAAATGGGGAAATCATATGAGATTTGCTATCATGTTCATTTTTTACACTCATCATATCAAAATGCATAGTATGCGAAAAGAATAAGTGGTATTATATGTGGTTTGAGAAAGTATGAACTAGGAACATGATGTTTAGTATGAAGCTTCTTTATTTAAATTCAATGGTAAAAATCATCTCGTTGTTACATACGATTTAAAGATTTCTTATTAGGAGAAGAATAAAATATATCAAAAACTTAGAACATGATTTCTCAAAAAAATATAGTAGTTCCTTTAGTAGAAATTTGTCATATAGTTAATAAAAAAAAACGATAAATAACAATATTATAAATTATAATATACTACAGCACAGAAATGAAAAAGGTAGTGATGATAACAATGTAATTCAGAGAAGAAAGCAATAGCTTATAATCTATTAGTGCATAAAAAATCATGTATGTATTTTGTATGATAATACAGTTGTAACTAAATTAAAATCATATTCTCATTTTCAAGCAGGAAATAAATCTTGCTATTTCAATGTCAATAAGAACGATATATTGCTGAATTATGATTTATGTGAATTAGCAGTTAGTGAAAAGAATTGGCAGTTTATTTATCAAATACATTTTTTAATTATGCTTAACACATTAAAGACAAGTAATTACATTGCTTTCAATATAGCCAAATAAGTGCTAGGAATGTATGAAAAATAAGCGAATTTATTTAAATAATCGAGAATTTATTTGTAGAAAATTTCAATATCTTTATTTATACAACTGCAATTATTTTAACAAAATTTAATTCATGTATATTAATTAGTTAATATTGATTTGTTCTCTGAAAATCGGATACAAGATATTGAGAATTGCGATATTTTATGAAGAGCATAAGATTTGTGAGAAATACTATTTTCCTAAAAATATATTAGGTTGTTCAGAAGGTTATTTCGTTTTTTATTAAAATGAAAAACGTAGAGCGAATGAAAATTTAATTTAAATGTATATTGTCATTTCTAGTGCAATAACTTTTGTCATCTCCTTGGTAGTACAATAAATCCACGCTTTCAAAATGGTTGGTTTTTACTAGCAAGAAAACTTATCCAAGTGAGAAAAACGAAATTGCTTCCCGAACAATTCAATAGTATTTTCTCATTGAAATACTTGTACGTAATGATTAAAATATAGCATTTTCTCTTGAAAATAGGTATATGTAATATCTAAGAATGAAAATTCACTTGAAATCCCGTTTTTATATACATCATTTATCATTCAAATAAAAAAAAATTGCATTGCATCTATTTTTTAAAGTTAAATAATTAATTAATTCTCAAGAATAGTGTCTTTACCATTACATAGAAATTCCTTGCTCAGAGCACATAAAATTTGTATGAAAATAAAATAATCGGAAATATAATTTCAGAATAAAGAAAATAAATTCCAAGCTTTTATAATAAAAATTACTTTCTTAGTCTTAATACTATAACGCGCGAATTTTTTTTTTCACAGGAAATGATTTATAATAAAAATCAAAATATATCAACGATTGGAAATAAATTTTTTTTTAAATCATTCTAAATTAATCAGATTAATTTAGATAAAAATTAGTGAGTTTTAACTGTATTTTCCAAGCATTGTATTTTCAAAACATTCATTTTTTTTTAAAGCTTTAACTGATTATTTCCACTTTATATTCTTTTCTTTGCATAAAAAAGGGTTTAAATTAGGAAAAAAAAATTAAACTATATATATATTATACTTTTGTGAAAACTAACAAAAAATGAATACACATGGATGTAAAACATTTTTTCGTCTGCAAATTTAATAATGTCTCTAATTAGTTAAAATATATACTAACTATTGCAATTTCTTTATCAAGATTGCAATTTTATTAAAATTTCTTGAATAAAATTTAAAATCATCATATGTTTATTACTTTAAACTAACAAAATGGAGCAAGGGAAAAAATTATAAGTATTAAAACATTATACCTGCAAACACATTTGAGACCAAAAATTATGCCCTTCTGTTTTTAAATTTCTTGGTATGTATATTTGTTAATATATATTCATTTCTCAGTAAGGTATTATCATTGATGATTTGTTCTCGTCTAACTTGCGAGGAATTTAATATTCAATTTATGAATTATTTTTCCGTTTTCCACCAGTATATTTAATAAAATTAAAACATTTAATGAATTAATAAATGTTAAAGAAATAAAGCAAATGAAAAAATGAATCGTACTTAAAAGTATTCAGTGGCTTTTGAATGAATGGTTTTAGATTGCATTCAGAACTGTAAGTTTATTCATAGAGTTGCAAGGTATTTAAAATTTAAATTTATGCAATTTTTCCCTCTCTTATAGCTATGTATTGTATAAAAAATGAACATATTTAATAAATACATAAGATTTAAAGCAATATAATTAAATCAATTTCTGAATCATACGCAAAAGCTTTCAAGGGCTAAATTGCTGTTTGATGAATGGTTTTAAATCGGATTATCGATTATTCGTTTACCCATGTTTTGCAAACTATTAAAAATTATATTTATAAAGCATTTTTCTCCCTTTTAGCAATATGCTGAATGAAAATTATAACATTCAATAAATTAACGATGGTTAAAGCATATTATATTATTAAAATAAATTTATGAATCACGTATAAAAACATTCAGGGTCAAAATTAAATTTGGAAGAAATTTTGAACATAATACAGAAATTCTTAATTATATATTTGCATTCCATTTCATTTTATAAAACATTCCAGAACAAATTGTTGTGCGTCATAATAGTAAGCCGAGCATCAATTTTATAGGAAAAAGTTTGCCAAGTGATGGTAAGATATACTATCCAACGTTTTATCTGTGTTTGATCAGGCAGTATAATTGGAAAGATTTCGTGCCTGGAGAATTGTCAGTTTCTGTTGGAAGAAGAAAAGTTTTCCTGATAATGCGAAACCAAATCTTATAAAATAAAATAGTGTAAAAAATTAATGGAATACTGAGTGAAATCACTTATAACAATTCGTGAAAACTAGTTTTAGTTTATAATTTTGATCTATAAGATTAATAGATAGAAGATCTCAAGCATATAAAAAAATAATTGAACATATGATATTATTCGTTATTCAAATTCGACACACACACACACAAACACACACACACACACAGACACACACCCACCCACACACACATATATATATATATATATATGTACATTTATACAGAAAACATTAAACATTTTGTATACAAATAATATTCAAAATTATCAAAGTATTTAATTATTTTATGAAAAAAATTGAAAAATTATTGCATCAACATTAAATCTTCAACACAGTGTTACACACTTAGAAAATGTTTTATTACATATTTTAATTATTAAAATTCCAGTATTATTGCGTATTACGTAAATTATATAAAAAAAATTCCAATCTACTCTTACTATTCATATGATATTTTGCATGTCACTGTTTCCAAATATCTATAGTAGGAAAAAAAATTGTTTAAATAACGGCACTTTTGTGTGTCTGACCCTTCGCCCCAACATAGCTGGAAACAGGTATTTAATTGTCATTACCCAGTGGGCACCTGTGATCCAAGTAACGGAGGCTAATAGCATTGCACAAGCCACACCACCACAAATCCGTTTATAGGGTGGGCCACATTCATACATCATCTCAGAAGAAAGGATTGTGAAACACCGAGAGAAAGTAACATCCCTGCCCGAAATGGGATTCGAACAGGAGTCAGGAACACAAACCACTAAGCCATCGGTCTGCAAGTTGGAATAAATGGAATGTGATAATTTTTTGGTTTAATAATTTTGGCATTAATTTTGAAGTAGTTTCAATTATTAGGTGCTTGAACTATATTAAACTCAAAGCAGAAAATTTCAATAGTTATAGCACAATAAATTCTTCTTAAGAAAGCATTTTAAAAACTTTTATAATAAAATTCCGTTGAATTTATTTGAAAGATTGCTTCAAATGTCACTTTTCATCGCAAAAATTTGAGACAATAATATTTGGAAAATTATTTCTTAGATCAATTAGTTTAATTTCTTTTCAAATGAAACGTTTTTAGAAATTTATTGCTAAATATAGTTAATAAGAAATCTGGTCAGTTCTTTCTCTGATTTATCAAAAAATTCTGATATGAGAAAAAAATATAATTCAAAAGAAAAGTGTTCAATTTCCTTAGTTCTCACTTCTTTCATTAATTTAGCAAAAAATTCTATTTTCGTTAATATAATCTGATTGAATCATAGTATATTATTAGCGAGAAGCTGGACGCACAGTGTACTATTTCGTTTAAAATAGCCTTCATATTATTGAAAAAATTCAAAGATATTTGAGAATTCTTAGTTTTCATTGGCAGAGTTTTAGATATTGAGAACTCATTTAATTAATTAATTATCTAAACCATATTTCTTTAAATTACTCAAAAATTATAATTGTTTCTATTGGAAATTGCTTTGAGAACTTTTAGTGTTTTGTATTCTTTAACATTTCTTTACCACTCTACCGATTTCAAAAGTCCTGTAGTATGTGGCACAACAGTCGACTCATATTTCAGCAAATCTTCAGTTAAGTAAGTTAAGAGCTTATACCTCGTAGGGCCACAAAAATAGTGAGAATGAACTTCACAGAAGGTGTGGAGGTCATTCTCACTATGTCAGTTTAAAATGAGCAAGCAGATAGGGCTAAACTAGTCTTCTAACTTTGGTGTTTCGTGTCCTAAGATTAATCGAAACTGCTTCCTTTTTAATATCAGGGAAATGTTTGGTTTTATTGAGATCATGTTGTCGCTACACTATCTGGAAACAGAAACAGCAACAACAAAATTTAAAATAATGTGTCTAAATTATATATATTGTAAAAAACTTATTTCAACTGATTTACAAAAACTGCAATTGCTGTTTTTGTTACAAAGAGATCTTTTACTTTTTAGAATTTAATTACATTGCTGATCACCGTGAATGTAACACCCTGAAGGAAGTATGTAAATAACATGAAATTTACAACATTCCTTAGAAAAGGGGGCGTATCCAAACGATTAGAATTTCACATCATGCATACCTGTGGCGCCACTTCAGAGCGTTATTTAAAAGTTTGGCATTTGAACATTTCAACAGTTCGGCAATTGTGTCTTTTTTGTAGTTTTTTTCAAAGCTATCAATTGTACTTCTTATTTTTGATCATTTTTGATAAAGTATGCAAGTTCGACTACTGAGAGTGTGGATTACCTTCCAGAGAAATTTGCAGTCATGTTGAATGAAATCAAATAATTGTAATGTGGATATGTGATCATTTTATGCAGGAAGAAATGATGTACGATCGCATCTACCTCAGTGCACCATTTCACGTGATGACAGGAAAATTGTGTGCATGGCAATGACGGATCACTCAGTCATATATCAAACCATAGCACCACACATTCAGTCTGCAACGCATCATCCAGTGTCTCCGCGTACCATTCGATGCCGTTTACAGAAGAGTGGTCTGTGTGCAAGGCATTCTTTGCTTCGCAGACGCAGAACAGCAAACATCTCCACCACCAATGGTGCAATGAAAAAAGAATTAGGAGAGCTGAGTGGAATGAAATTGTCTTCACTGACGAGCTACGTTTCTATCAGCAACACCACAATATTCTCACTGTAGTCTAGAGACATCATGGAGAAAGGATGCTGAACAGCTGCGTTATGCACCACCACACTGGTCCTTCATCGGGTATTATGGTATGGGCATTAGATACACTCGGTATTAGATATAACTCTGGAACTCCTCTAGTACGTATTGCGGGTACTTTAATAGCACTACATCTCCAAGGTGTTGGAGCCAGTTGTCTTTCCTTATCCTCAGGGCTTGCACACAGTCATATTTCAAAAGGCAAAGAGCCCTTGGACACATGGCACAGATTGTCCAAGGGTTCTTCGCCAGTCACCCGATTGAATTGCTTCCCTGGTCGGTACGCTCTCTGGATCTTTCACCGACAGAAAAAAAATGTGGGCCATGGTTGCTCAATGATTGACCCAGATTACATTCCCAGCTGCCACATGATATCAACTTAGGTAACGTGTGGAAGCTGCTTAATCAGCTGTACTCCAATAACACTTCCAAAGTCTCTTTGAATCAATGCCAAGGCGTGTGGCTACTGTGATCTCCAACAGTGGCGGCTATTCGACTGATTTTGGTAAGAACCACACTCCAAAGAAGACTATAAATTTAATCATTTGATCCTTGATCAACATGTTATCTACAAAATAAATTTTGTTGTGTTATCTCTTGTCTTTCTTGATGTTACAATTTGGGTGGTCAGCAGTGTATTTTCAAAAACTTACGTGAATATTTTGATAACTGTTAAATTTCTCGAAATTTATTTTGAAATAAATGCTTTTCGGAGAAACACTTGTTGTGGTCAATATCTCTGGTTTATAAATAAATGGACTGCATGATTTGAAAATAAAAAAAACTCTTTATTCTTTGTAGCTGATAGCAATTAGTCCTATGAAATTTGTGGGTCACATATGCCGAATGAACTCTTTATCAGTAACATTTAAAACGTTCTATCATAAGCCTTTGGGAACTAGAAAAAGGGTTGAGATGGTTGATGGACTATGTAGGTGGAGATTTTAAGATCCTAAGAGTAACTAATTAGAGACCATCTGCAAAAAATACATCAGAATAGAAAAAAAAGATTTTTGGTAGGCTTTGGTTCATCAGGAGCTGTAGTGTCAATAGAAGAAGAATGATGATTTCTTCAGATTTAACAGTTATGCAGTTGATTAAGCATATTATTTTAATGATATCATTAAATTCTCCTTTTCTTTAGGCTGATTCTTGTACATCTTTTATCAAAATTTTTGTCATCATCCAGATCGGAATATATTTAGATAAAAAATTCCTAAGCAAAAATGCCCTCTTATTTTCTCAGACACAACCTACAGGTTTTATTAAATTTATAAATAGATACATTAACTTTAAACTTGTTTAGGAATGATATTCATCTTTTAATAATAAAACGTTTCTATAACTGATTCCTTTTTATTGTGATATTTTAAGTAATAAGACATTTATTTATTTTAGTTTCTTTATATCTTAACTTAAAGACACATTAATAGCATTTTGTCTATTGAAAAGTCTAAATATTTTGTCTATTTTAAAAAAAAATCTGTTTATTGAAAAGTATTATCAAATATGTATAAGAGTTTTTAAGTTTGAAAAATAAAAGATTTGATGATTTATTCTGATTGCTTTATAACCAACATTGATCTAAAGAAAAATTAACACCATAATGAATACTCGTTTGTATTTTTAATGTTTCAATAGATATATCATGGCGATCTTTATTGATTCATGAATAAGATACACACAAACCTTAGAAACGGAAATAAGCAAGCATTTTATTCAATAAGTATATTTCTTTATAAGTATCTTTATAAGAGATTTTAAACATTGGAAATTCGAGTTAATAAGAATTGGAACTCAAGAAAGTTTTTTAATATATTTAGAGGAAAAATTTAACATTTTTCATAAGAATTTTTTATGTGATTCTATTTTGTAGCAAACAATAATTTGTAGTTGATATTTGGTCAATACACTTTTAAAATTAAAGTTTTACTCTTTAACTTTCGTACATTCAAAAAAATATATTTCCAAGAGATTTCATAAAAAATTAAAAGAAAATGCATTCTTATTATATTTAATCAAAATAGTCCAAATAACAAATATTCTCAAGAAATGGTATTTGAAAAGTTTTACAGTAATCCCCTTAATAACACGGTACTCTTAAAACGCGTTTTCATATTACTCGATTTCATGTACCTCGTATAATACGAATTTCCTCTCCTCCCTCCATATAACGTGTTAATTTCCACGCAATCAATTTCGCGTACGTTTCCAAATTCTGGCAATTATGTTCTTATAAAATTAAATTAAATTCTATTATTGACCTTTGAACATTCTGCTAAAACAAGATATATGTGAAACGTTATACTTCAGATATTTCCTACAGCGAATAAACATGCAATAAAACTACTTTTGGAACAATTTTTTTTTATTTTGAAATTTGCTGTTTATCAGGTATATTTGCCTGTGTTTCTTATTTAAAATGTTCTTAATTTGATTTTAGTAAAACGTGCACATTTCATTCAAAACATAGTTTCTCCTTAATATTCGATTTATTACCCTATTTAACGAGAAAAGTTAAACGAAAATCATTTCCACATAAAATTTTATAGGAAGCTATTATAGCTCGTTTTATGTAAATGTTCGTTCAACATGTAATTAATATACCGTGTTATAGGAGGATTATTGTAATTTAAAATTTATGTGAGACTTCAGATTTAATTCTATAATATAGATACATATTTTTTTAAATCAATACCGTGTTATACCCTATATAAAATTGATGGCTATATATAGTTTCCATTTACGCAGCTGCAATTTACTTAAGCTTCATCATTATTGTAGGTACTTTTCTAACAAATACCATTTTCCGTCTTATGAAACTTTAAAGATGAAATTAATTTTTATATTAAAATCATTTTATCTTTCATCTTTCATTTAAATCTTTATTGAATTGTAAGTATTAATTGATTAATTATGTTTTGAATAGCAAAAGCAGATCAATGACATGTTTTTAATTTAAATTACTTGTTAAATTTAATATTCGTCCTGGATATTATTTTGAATGTAATAACGATGCACGTAATCTTTCCTCCATAGACAATATCATCAAATAATTGTCACACATAGAATTTAAAATCAGGTGTAACAGTTTTAAGCAAAATTGTAACCATTTTCCGACAAAGACATTTGAAATATAAATATTAGGAAATAAGTGATAAAATACTTTCGTCCATAAATAATCCTAAGGCCTTTCAGATCATTACAATGTAAATATCTAATTACACCAGCTTTTTAGGCCTTTTAACTTATTATTTAAGCCCAGTAGCTTAGTTGTAGCGCTTCGCTTTCCCAAAACATAGGACGTAGATTCCATTCTTAGACAGAGCAAGGTCGACTCAGCCTTTGATCTCTTCAGTTGATCGATAAACTGAGTATCAAGCATGCTTGATAACTAAACATTGGAGATTTCGCTCTAGGATGACACCCTAACGGGACATATGTTGCCCACCCCAGGGCCCTCGGTCAGGAAAACAGATATGGGTGCTTCAGGCCTTGCTCCACATTTGGGATATGGTAGCACAGGTTTAAGTCTTATTTATTATTTATTAAACTGGGAAATAGTTTTAGCTCACATGATAAATCAATTATTTTTTAATCGTAAATATACGTTAATAGATAATAAACTTCACATACCAAGGAAATATTGAATACGTAAAGCATAAAGCAAACGTTAAAATACATCAATATCTACTGAATGGAAAAGAAGAATAGAATATTTTCTTAACTGTGTTCTTTTCACCAATGATTTTTTTGTTTTGCAAAAAGTTCAAGATTTAAATAGTTTTAATATAAGGAAAAATCAACTCAGAATTGCAGTATCCTGGACATTGACCTACTGTATCTGGAAATTAAAAAAATGGGACTCAGTCACCTTTTAAAAGAAAAGCTATTTCTGTGTGTTTTTCAAAAATAAAAAAAATCACCATTTTAGTTCATTGGACGAAACTTTTATGAAAAATATATTGTTCATTAAAGTATTAGAAAAAAATATTTTTTGAAAATTTTTTAGATGTTAACAGCGTTATCAGAAAACTTATTTATATATTTAGCATGGATACTAAATGTATTATTATAAGTATTTAATAGCTAAGAAAATTACATTTACAAATTAAATATAATAGGATATTTATATTAAAATTTTCACATACGTATATCGGAAACATAATTTACGACATATGTTTCTTTGGTAAGACTAGTGATATTTTTTAATTAATTAGTATGAAGATTTTTAAATCTTACAATGCAAAAAAGCTATATCATAAAACAAAAAAGGTAATAGATTCCATGTATATGAATAAAATTCGTTGTCCACTAAAAGCAGTTTAGTTAAAGACATTTCTAAAGTAGTAAGATATTCTGGAAAAAAATCTAAAACAAGATAAATGACGGAATACCACTTATATATGTTAAATATATGCTTCATAAACAAGTCTAATATTGTTTATAAAGCAATCACTATTTAAATATCACCTTTTATAATACTTGCTTTGGAAATTTCTAAAATTGTTTATATAATCAACACAAATCCAATTCATATTTGCTTTTGGTGCTTTCAAAACATTCCAATCTATAATCATATAACAGTTTAATTAAATTAAAATTTATTTAATAAACATGAACAAAAATGAAAACTTAAAAAAGAAACATAAACGAAAGTAATACAAAGATATGTGTTTGCATATGAGGCATTCAATAACGGAAAGTGAAAGCAGTTAAAAAATAGTTTTATGAATTTGAACAATATTTAGTTTATTAGCATAACTATTTCTTGCTAGCAGTGAAATCAGTTTGCTTAGATCATCATGTTGTTTCATTTAGAAAAAGAAAAAAAAATATAATGAACAAATTGAAAATTTATGAGATTATACTATATTAAAATATATGAAACACACACACAAAAAGCAACACTCTATAGATAAAATAAACAATTGTCAAAATTTCATAACTTCAGCTGTCAAACGTTATAATCAGTTATAATAATAAACATAGAGTTTAGTAGTTTTATGAATAATATGTATAAAGCACATAAAATATATTTTATATATTCCCTAATTATTTTTTTAGTATTTGTGTACGTATTAAATTCAAATATTAAAGGAAATTTTGTTAAACAAATTTTGTAATGAAGTTATGTAAAAATTTCTCGCAATTTTATCAAATAAATGAAAAATATACTGCTCTGAGTCTGAAAATCCGTTTTTTGTTTGTCAAATACTTTAAGACATTTTGCAATGAATCTAGAAATTCTCATGTTAACAAAAGGATTTCAGCTATTGGTTCAGACGAAGGAATTAACAAAAATATTCATAAAAAACAAAGCATTTGCATAGCTTTGAATCATCTTTCAAACACAATTTTGAATGCTTGTAATTTCAGTAGATGATCCAAAGAAAAAGATGATTCTTTTCTTGACAATTATTAATTCATTATTTTATTTATATAACTATTAATTAAATATTCATTTCAATTATAATAGTGTTAAATTAACCATAATTTTTAAAGGAATGAGAGTTATTTCAAAATGAACATTATATGCACGGTTTCCAATTTGTAAAATATTTTTAAGTTATAAATTTATATTATTAAAAATAAGACATTCAACATATAAAATACACTACTGGCCATTAAAATTGCTACACCTGGAAGAAATGCAGATAACAAAATGATATTTATTGCACAAATATATTATACTAGAAATAAGAAGTGATTAAATTTTCAAAAAATTTGGCTGGATAGATCCTGAGAAATCAGTACCCAGAACAACTACCTCTGGCAGTAATAACAGCAGTTATACGCCTGGGCATTGAGTCAAACAGAGATTGGATTGCATGTACAGGTACAGATGCCCATGCAGCTTCAACACGATGCCACAGTTCATCAACCGTAGTGACTGGCGTTTGGTGACGAGCCAGTCGCTCGGCAACCATTGACCAGACGTTTTCTATTGGTGAAATATCTGGAGAACGTGCTGGCCAGGGCAACATCCGAACATGTTCTATATCAAGGAAGGTCCGTACATTACCGGCAACATGCGGTCGGGCATTATACTGCTGAAACGTAGGGTTTCGCAGGGCTCGAATAAAGGATAGAGCCAAGGGTCGTAACACACCAGAAATGTAACGTGCATTGTTCAAAGCACCGTCAATGCGAACAAGAGGTGACCGAGACGTGTATCCAATGGTACCCCATACCATCACGCCAGGTGATGGGCCAGTATGACGATGACGAATACACGCTGCCAGTGTGCGTTCACCACGATGCCGCCAAACACGGATGCGACCATCATGATGCTGTACACAGAACCTGGATTCATCTGAAAAGATGACGTCTCGCCATTCGTGCGCCCAGGTTCGTCGTTGATCACACCATTGAAGGCGCTCTTGTCTATGACGCAGCGTCAAGGGAAGCCGCAGCCATGGTCTTCGAGCTGAGAGTCCATGCTGCTGCAAACGTAGTCGAACTGTTCGTGCAGACACTTGTTGTCTTCCAAACGACACCGTTTCTTGACTCACGGCTCGTGACGTGGTTGCACGATCCATTACGGCCATGCGGATAATATACCTGTCTTCTCGGCTGCTAGTGATAAGTGGCCGTTGAGATCCTGCATGGCGTTCCGTATTACCGTCCTGAACCCATCGATTCCATATTCTGCTAACAGTCATTGGATCTCGACCGACGCGAGCAGCAATACTGCGATAAGATAAACCGCAATCCTGGTACGCTACATTTCGACCTTTATCAAAGTCAGAAACGTGCTGTTACGCATTTCTCCTTCTTACACGAGGCATCACAACAACTTTTCACCAGGCAACAACGTTCAAATGCAATTTGTGTATGAGGTACAGGCAGAACAATTTCCTCATTTAAGTACAATGTAGGTGTCGCTACTGGCGCCTGCTTTGTCTGAATGCGCTGAAAAGCTAATCATTTGCATATCACAGCATCTTCTTCCTTTCGTATAAATTTCACGTCTGTAGCATGTCGCCTTCTTGGTGTAGCAATTTTAATGGCCAGTAGTGTATTTTGCATTAGTTAATTAGGAAAACGGAATAATTACATTAACGTAATTAAATTTTTTATCTTTAAGTAAAACTCTTACGATTTATTATGAATTATTACTTTGAAAACAACTTAGTTTAAAGTAATTTAGATTGGGCAATTTAATTTAATACATATGGTGCATTATATTAAAGATTAAATTTTGGATGAAATATCTAAACTGCATTTTAATGAGCGAGTAAATTTCGATTATTAGAGATTAATATACATAAAAATATGAGGAAAAAATTATATTATTAATATTTAGCAATGATTTATATGAATTCAAAACAAGTATTTTAAAAAATATTAAAACAGGTATTTTTAAAAGGAGAATTAAACTGATTCTAATAGAATTTAGCATTTTATGATTGTGTTCAAAAACTAACTTCAAAATATGCATAGAATTTTATCGCAAGCAAATGTTAATATTTAGAATTTATTCCTCGCACTTTAATCCCCAAGATTTGTTTCATAGCGTAGAAAAAGGAATAAAATTCTGAACACTTTCATCTTTTTATGTAAAAAAAATCTAAAATACGCAATAATTTAAATTTTCAATTTTATCAAACCTGAAGTAAACATTTGTAAAAAAGTAAAAGAATTATTACGAGCTGATGCTGAAATTCTAAAGGTAAGTGTAAAATTATATTTTGAAGGAATTTTTCCTTGAAAAATACCACGTTAGTCATTTTCTTTGTCATAATTTTAGTCATAATTTTTAATATATTGTATAAAATATTCTGTTTACGTGCTCTTGTGTGTGTGTGATTTCTTCTGCTTTAATATTTTTCGTATGAAAATGGATTTTATTATTTTAGAATAATAGTGAATGTATTATGTTTTTTATGAATGTAATAATTTTAACTAAAAAATTAGTAAATGAAGGTTCTATAAAAAATGCACATCGTAGTAAAACATTTGTACGCACGCACTCAATATCAAACGTTAAACTCGAAAATTAAATATGTATTTGTAAAAAATTATCATGTAAAAAATATATGTATATAATAATTCTTTCCTTGATACAAAATTCTGTAGGGTTTCTTCATTATAGCAAAACGACGAAATTATTAACACTATAGAATTGAGCAGTAGTTTAAAAAAAATACTGCCTTTATTGATGCAAATTGTGGTAGGATTCCTTCATTACAGTAAAATGACGAAACGACTAACACCCGCGATTTGAGTGGTAAATATACGTAATTATCTGTTCCATTAGTTTGACTGTTTATAAAACATTCCATATATTTTCGAGAAATTACAAAATCATTTCTTTCTTGAAAACAAATTGCACAAAATTTTTCAACACTTTTTTCTGCATTTACAAAAATCTTCTGTAATACAGCACACACATACACAATGCTAGATTTCTATACGACAACTTTTCCTTATATTTTTTCAGATGAAATAGTAATAGGTTGTCATGCACATAGGTTATGATATACATTTTCCTACTTTTAACGAAACCTATGGGGAACTAAGGCCTCTTCCATTTGATTAGTGCAAGTTTTTTTTTCTCCGCTTAGTAAATATTTGGAAAGGAGTGAATATATAAATATCATTTACATTTTACCTTAACATGCGTAATTTAACCGAAATGCTAACAGAACGGAACTAATTTACGAAACACAATTCACTTTTATAATATTTTAACAAAATGCATAAGATATATAAATACCCAAGGATAATTATTATAGCCTATTTGACATTTTATATTATTAAAGGAACACCGACCCACCCGAAGGTATGCGGTGGAGGACGTCGTTGGATAGTACAGTCGTAGAGGGAAGCACTGGTGAGGCAATAGCCAAATTCGGAACTTGTACAGGAAGTCCAAAGGACAAAGGGTCTCCTAAATGTGGTGGGGGGCCCAGATCATCAAGAAAGTGAAAACATCCAAAGGGTAAAGGTCTTGAAAAGGCGTCCATTGGGACTCTGTCTGACTGGAAGATCTGAGGCCAAGAGGCTATATTGAAAACACATATGTACAGAGGTATTTACAATGAAAGGAATATATGCAAATTTACAATAAATACAACAAAGTGCAGCTTCTATCTGGACATCTGGAGGTGCATTTCAGCCAGCAGGATCCCCTTTGAGTTCGGTCTCGAACCCTTGGTGATTAAGGAGTTGGGGGGACGTTGACCGGTTTGGCGTGCTTTGGGAAATGCATGCTTCGGATATCCTGGTAGTGGCTACAGTTGAACACCAAGCGCCCGGGGTCTTGTATCTCGTCATCGTGTGGGCAGAGGTTGCTATGGCCATGAAACTTGTTACGATAGGTTTCAAAGGAGCTATGCCCTATCAGCAGCTGATTAGTGAAGAAGTCCGCCAATACTCTTGTCTTGGAGACCTTGGGAAAGAGGGAATGTAGTCTCCTGGATTTTGTGGAGACCTCCCAATGCTATTGCCAAGTGCTCATGACTTCATCCTCTGTGAAAGTGACTATTTGTTGTCTGCTAAGTCTGACAACAATGTCCACGTCATCTCTGGTGGTTGCTTTCTTGGCGGCTGCGTCTGCTCCTTCGTTGAGCTAGATTCCAACATGCGCCTTGAACCAGTGGAAGGAGAAGACGTTGGTGGAGGAGTGAAGGAGAGCCTGAATCTCCCTGACGGTGTCGCTCTTGACATCCGGGGTGGAGAGCACCTTGAGGATCGACTGGGAGTCCGTGTGGATGTGGCAACTGAGGATTTGGCTTTGGATGACGAATTGCATCGTGAGGAGAATGGCGGTAGCTTCAGCTGCAAAAACAACAGTGGCGAAGTCGTTGAGTCCAGCAAGCTGTCTGTGTACGAGGTCTCCGTCGGTGAAGATGAAGGTGGCACATCCGGTTTTGTTTTCGATACGAGAACCGTTGGTGTATGCAAAGCAGCCCTGGTGGTGTTGATATGTAGTCCAGTCGATGTGACATCGTGTTCATGGGGGAACATGATGAAAGTTGCGAGTCCAGGTGTTGTGGTGGGTCCATTCCATGTCGTTGATTGTGACTTTGGTTCCATAATTCCAAAGTTCAAATCTCTTTTGGTAGGAGTGAATTGTCAAGTGGATTGGTGGGCATCCTGCGAGGATTTGGAGAGCATCTGCTGCGGTGATCCTGTAGGACTTCGTGACCCTGAGCAGTGCGATTCTTTGAATCTAGGAGGGCTTGATGTTGATGGAATGGGTGTTTTTGTACCAGACCTGGCAGCTGTAGAGTATGATACTCTCTGCGACACTGGTGTAAAGGAGCTTCAAGATAGCTGCTCTGGTGATTCTGGCTAGCTTGTTCTACACATTTTCAATGCGGTTCTTGAGGTCGTTGATGTGTAGAATCCAGCTGAGCTTAAGGTCCAAGATGATGCCAAGATACTTGATGTCGGCGGAGTAGCTGATGCGGTGTCCAGAGATAGAGATTCCATGTCTCCTTGTGATGAGGACAAAGATAGTGTATTGGAATTTGCTGAGTCTGAGAGACAGTCCATACTGCTTTGTCCAAGAATCAACCAATTTGAGAGGTTTGAGAGCCAGCTTGGAGAACTTGTAGTAGTAGGATTTCGAGTGCAGAAGGATGGTCACATCGTCTGCAAACGCCTGGCAGTGGACATTGCTTCCAAAGTTCTGGGTCAGGAGCTCATTGGCTATAAGCAACCACAGAAAGGGACCCCAACTGGAAACTTGCGGGACTCCAATACTGTAGGGGTTTTTCTTGCCGTTGCTGTCGATGTAGGCTCTGTTGTGGAGGAAAGATCGGGCCAGCCAGTAGAGGTTATCTGGCGCCTTGTATTTCCGGAAAAGATGCAGGATGTTCTTCCATATGGCATTGTCGAACGCTCTCTTTATATACAGGGATATGAGGCAGTAATTTTTCTTTTCTTTGAGGTCCTGGATTCGTTTGACGTTCTCGTAGGGCGTCGGAGGGACTTTTACCGTTAAGAAATTCGAATTGGTACCTGTTGAGGAAGTTGTTGGACTGGAAATGGTAGTGCAAACGTCGCATGACGAGTTTGTCCAGGATTTTCCCCCAGATGGGGAGGAGGCAGATAGGCTGGTAGGAGTCTCTAAGGTTCTTATCTTTGCCACACTTGGGAATCAGGATAACCTTCGCTACTTTCCAGTCATCTGGAATAGTTCCTTGTTCGAGGCAAGAGTTGAGGATCTCAGTGAACCAGCTCTTGTTGGCATTGAACAGTTCAGCGTAAATTTCCAGGCCGATGTTGTTGTGTCCCGGAGCATTGCTTCAGTCCATCTCCTTGATGGCAGCCTCAGTTTCAAAGATGGTAAACTGAGGATCTTGTAGATCAAGACCATAGTCCTCCGGTGCTCCTGAGTCACCTATAAAGAGAAATTGGTACCTCAAGATGGCGTTGATAGATTCTGAAACGTCTTTGACAGGTTCACCATTTTCAAGAAGGACTAAGTTGGTGACTTCTGGGCGGGTGAGCTTGTCTCTTACAATTTTGTAGTGTCCTCCAAAGGCAGTGGTGGGAGTGACCGAGCTGAGATAATCTCTAAATGCTCGCTGCTTATGATCGAGAATGTTCTTTTTATACCTGGAATCTGCTTGTTTAAATTCGATTTTCCGTTTCTTTCTAATGTCTGGATCATGTTCCTTTTGGAATCTACGTCTGAGTGCTCTAATGCGGCTCCGTTCAATGGTGAGCTCCTGTGTCCACCAAAAATGGTTCTTGCAAAGATTAGGGGGACTTCCTTTTATGAGCTCGGCAAAGTTCCAAGAGCTTAAGCTTTATCTTGTTAGTGAAGCTCCCAATCTCCTGGAGCTTGTCTACGGGAAGCTCATCCGGAATATTGGAGAGGTCTTTGATAAAGTTAGTCCAGTCCAGTGTCCTGGAATTTCATCTCCATTGATGATTTTTCGAGACTTTACCAAGTCCAAATTCGCAAGTCATTAGGTTATGATCACTGGCAGTATAGTGATCATGGATTTTCCAGTTTCTAACTTCGTCATCGTGCAAATTCTTAGTGAACATTAAGTCAATCCAGCTGCCACCAATGATGCTAGAAAAGCTGGGGTTACTTTCTGGATCGTTTTCAATACTGATGTTGTTCCTATAACAGAAGTCCTGAAGGACCTGTCCTCTCTGGTCACTAGGCCTGAGACTCCATGTTGATGACTTGGCGTTAAAATCACCAAAAATTAGCCATTTCTCGGTGTTATATTTAGCAATCTGGAGCTGAAATGGTTTCAGAGAGTCCTGAAGTCTTTTCGATAGAGGACTGTAAATAGAAGAGACAAAAAGTCCAATATAAAGTGGTTTTTTACCTTAATTTTGATAATGACAAGTTCATTATCCAAATAGACTGGGCAAACAAATAGAGACTTGTTGCTGATGATTGCAGCATGGAGGTCAGGAGAGTAAGTGACACAAAGGTCGATAGGGAAGCCTGTGATGAAACCCTTGTAGGAGTAAGAATCGTTGATGGAAGCCACGTCTGTGTTGAGTTGCTTGATGTCCTGGGCATGTAGGATGTTAGCAGCTCTACAGTGATGCAGATTAAGATGTGAGAACTTTAATGAAGAGTCTTGAGGCTTAATATCCATTGTCGGTCTTACTGATGATGTTGTTTAGCTCTCTTTCATATGCGTGACATGCCCTGCTTCTTGCATCATGGTTGGTCTTCACTTTGTGTTTGTCTTTCCTGTTGTACTCGGCGCAGTTGCAGCACTTGATTTCCTTCTGACAATTCTTGCTCAGGTGGTTTTCGCCGCATCTTCCTGTCCAGGTCTCCTGTCCTCGACAGTCCTTCGCATGGAGGCACTTGAAACATTGAGAGACTCGATTGTACTCCTTGAATTTGACACTGGTCCAACCCACGAAAAGCTTCTTCCGTTCCTTCAGCGTCTTGAAGCTCTCTGCGTCGACCGCCAGGACCCAGTTGATTCCGTGCTTACCTTGGAAGCTGAATACTGGTTCCAACTAAATGTTCTCGTCTAGATGGTTCTGTTTCTGGATTGGAATTAAAATAGATATAAAAAAATTATTGTACCTTAATTTTTAAGTTTTTAGAATGAAATTGAATGAAAAAAGCTACTGTATCTAGAATTACTATTTTTAAATGAAGTTTCACATCTAACTATTGGGTTCAGGTGTCGTACAATATATCACAAAAGTTTCATTTTTCTTCCCTATAGAGCAGAGAGATACTTTTAATCCAGAATAGTTGATTTCCCTTGCAAAAAAATGTTAAATATTGATTATCACCGTACTTACCAAGTAATGTAAATATAGCAAAATATTAGGTTTGCTACCACTATTATGTCCGTAAATAGTACTGGAAAACTTGTATTATTATTAATAGTTATTTTGTATAACTATTCATTTATGAAAAAAATTCTTTCAATGCTGAGGAAAAACTGATTTACCATTAATTTTCCATTATTTAACAGAGTTCCAAAATAAAAAGCTTGTTAAAATAAGAAATCTTTAATTTTTTTTTAAAAAAAAGGGGATCATTGCATTAATTCTAAAATTACAGAAACATACACATTATTTTTCTTTTAACCCATCAGAAATGTAACATTGCTCTCTGAAATAGATCTCACATCCTCAATAATGAAATGATTTAGTGCCATGAAAATAGTAATGTATAAATTTTCTTCAAAAGTACATGACTAATCAAAAAACACAAGCATAAAGAACGTAAGACAGTAACATCTAATAGGTACCATACTAAGTGTTTCCCACAAATTCGATAAGATATGAATAGTAAAAGACTTCTTGAAGAATTCTCACAACAATCACTTTTTATTAGCCAATGTTAGAAGAAACATATGTACCGCAAGAGAGTACATACTTTTATTTACCAAAAATAAAATTTGAGATTCTTACACACAACACAAATAACAATTTAAGTGCATAATCATGAAATCATAATGCATTTGAAATTTGATTAGTCAGTGAAGTAAGTTAAATATCTTCGACAAAACAGATCTAATAAAAAATTTCATCAAAAACTGAAATAATGTATATGCTTTTGTTGAACGAAAAAAAAATTTTTTTTTATAATTCTTTTTTATTATTCTTGTTATTTTTTATCATACCGTTTGAATGATGTATGGCAAAAAAATATTTCGAAATAAAACAACTGATTTTACTTTATAAAAAAGTATGCATGTTAAGGGAGAGTAATTAACAAAATAACTGTGGAAAAATTCTTTCAATGGTTAATTTCTCGCTTTCATTTCAATGTTGCTTAGTAAACATTAAATTGCAACATAAGTTAACATTTAATAAACATGATACATTAAATTAGCATACATTAAATTAGCAGTTAACAGACATTAAATTATAACATTGGTCTGTAACATTAGATTTACAAATTTTAAAATTATGATAACGAAATAAAATTTAGTAAATTTTTTCAATTGCAATAATGAAATAAGATTAATCGTTTAAGTATAAACTTTGTTCACAATTTGCTGTAGTTTTATGTTCTAGGATGAATTTTTTTTTAATTTGAATAAACCAAGTTACATATTAATTCAATATAGTATATAATTTTTTCTCATTTTGTAAAAAGTAATTTTGACAAATTATAAAAGCTATCTAATACAAACACATATTAAAGCAATTAATTTATGTTTTATTAACAAAACTATTGCATCCGTTACTTTTATTAAAGATTTATTACACAAATCTATTGAATATCAATTAATTTAGATGATACATAATATTGCTTATATCAATTATAAATTTTATAATGAATTTTTTGAAATCCTTTAACTACTTTTTTAAATGCAATAATTTTTAATAAATTTCTGACTTGATTTTGAAAATATGAATCTAAAATGAAGCAGAATTGTTTGGGGAAATCAGCTGAACAATTCTTTTAATTTGTAATTTTCCGGTGAGAATGTTAACAAAATTATTTAATTATTTCTGGAATACTCATTTATTTTAAATGGAATTAGAAATTTTTTATGAAAATATTGATAAAATAGTTTTTATGAAATCATGATTAACTTAGTTAAGTAAATTATGAGTGAAATTATATTCAATTTTAATAAAAAGCTTAGTTTCGTGTTGAAATGTTTTACAAATAAATGTTTTGGAAGTATGAATTTAGAATATGTTGCAATGCAAGTTTTATTTTAGCTAATTCATCGTTTTAAAAATCAAGATGAAATCTTTAAAATGTTGATATTTTTAGTATTTATTTTTCAATAAAATTTAGCGAAGTTTTTATAATAGCATATTTGAAGATGTGAATATTACTAATATAAATATTTGTTTCAAATGAGTAAAATAAAAATAAAATACTAATTAGTGTTTTTCTTTTCTTTTCAAAATTGTTTATTTTTTTTAGAATTCAGAATTTATAAAAATTTATAACTTCAATTGAGCTTTATACCATTTAAGTTAACGATTCCTTATTAGTTTGAATCGTTTTGCTAAAATTATTTTTTGAATTTATAAAGTTCTGAAAACTTTTTAACAAATAATTGTTTTCAAAATTTGATATGACACTTTTTATGAAACATTTTACTAATAAAAATTTGAATATTATTTTAAGGTTTTTCTAAAACTTAGTTAAAAATTGTGCCTAAATTTGAATGGGTTTATCAAATATTTTACAAATATTAGCAATGCTAAATATGATTCATTTTTTACAGCTATATATTTACTCATATTTAACAATATACTAATTTTTAAGAAAATATAATTTGTAGGGAGGGAGTTAATATGTGCGGGAAACTGTGAGTAATTGTTACTTATATTAATAAGCATGAGATATTTAAATTTCTGACTATAATAATTACTGAGATAAACAATGATTTAAATTAATTTCTTAATACTTAATTAATTTAAAAAAGCTTAGTTAAATTGTTTAAATATTGAAAATAAAACTATTGAACATGATGAACAACAAAAATTATTTGAATCACATTATTTCATTTCATGTAAATCATAATAATTGAAAAATTAAATATTTTTAGTATTCCCTTATGGTGTATAGAATTACTTTAATCGTTTTAAATTAAGTTTTAATTCACAACTTTTGTAATATATATATAGATAATTAAAATCCTATATTATGTTTGTTGAATTAGGTACAAAAAGTGTACTATAAATACCTTGAGCAAATACCGTAATATTTTATAATATTATGTAATATATTAAATTTATTTATGCATTTTTTCTCATTCAATAGAAAATGAAATGTATACTTGTAGTTTAAAAGTATATCATTTTTAATAAAGATATGTAAAAAATACGTAAGTAATATTAAAGAAGTAAAATAAATATGTATATATTTTCAGTATCTCCTAAAAATGTTATTTTAATTATAGATTTGTTCAAGCAGTTGTTCCTACGGAAATTGTTGATGATATTTTCCTTGAACTACTGATTTATACTGTATTTCATCATAATTATGTAACATCCTGGACCAGTTAAATAAGCAAAAAATGACAGCAAATGTGTAAAATTAAACTAAAATAAACTAAGGAAAGTAGATAAGTTGAGGTGTTTTAATTCTGATAAAACTATCAACATTAACAAAAGCGTTGAAAAATTATAACGACACTTATCTTCGTTATTAAAACATTGTTTTATCGTTTTCTGCAACCATATTAAATTTAACAAGCGAAATATTCATATTTGATTGAAACATTTTGTTTGTTTTATCAATTTGCTGATGTTACAGTTATGTTTGATAACAAAGGCTCTTTCGATTACTGTTAAAATGATTTCCATATCACAGCAAACATCCACACTCGAAATGGAAATCGAAACCACGAACTTTTGAACTGTAAGCAAATGAGAGAATTTAGTTTATCACACAAGCTTTGTAAAACTGTTGAAAGGTAAACAGTGGTTAATCATTTAACTTATAATAGTTTCTTTGAAGAAATAGGAAGTTGATTTACGATTTCATCAAATAAATGCTTGATAATGTCCGCATGAATGGATTCCTGCACATCCTAAAAAATATGTTCGATTATCTTTTTCAAAATTTTGTCTATTAGTGTAGACTTATCTATAATGGGTTGTCCTGTGTATCTGTAGAGTTAAAATCTAGCCTTTCTAAATTCTGTATTTACATGTGGGCGTAATCTGATCATTTCGTGACGTATATTTCGAAAGAATCTTTGCTGCTAAGAAGAGATTCAGTCACATAACTATGGTGATTTGAATAAGAAGCTTATTAGTGTTGTATCAGTGACGGAGTCGTGACTATTAAGAAAAGGCATTCTACAAATAGGTCAAGTAAGAATTTTAACGCCCATTTGAATCAGTTTTCATCGAAATGCTGCGAACGCCTATTTTCTCGGCCTTACTAGGGCTAATAATTTGTCATATTCAAGGTAAGCTTTATATTTAATAGATACAATGCCCACTTTTAATCCTTTGTTTTCTGACTCTCGATGATAGGAAAAAAAACTGAAAATTTAAAAGTAACTCACTTTCAATTACGCCTTACATTGCATTCACTATAACTAAGCATAGATAGTAATGAAAAATATCAAAAGCACTTAATTATTTCCTATAAACAAATAACTTATTTTACAGGAATGCTTTTGTTAGTGCTTGTAGAATGCTTTTGTTAGTGTTTGTGTCCTTAAATCACTAACAAAATGTGGATAATAAGGAATTAGAAAATCCCAATCAAGTGGATTTTCTAATTCCTTATTAGCAATTGATATTCATATGTATACAAAATTTATCTTATTAAAAAAAGCGTTTTTATACACATATTTATAATAATATATACATTCTGTATTATCATGTCGCATATATATACAAAAAATTTAATTTTTTATCATGTGAAAACTATGACTTATTAACGTACTATGTTGGAGATTTTACAAATTAATTCTATAGTCAATTGGGATGCCCCGCACGGAGCGCAATGATCTAGGTGCGCCAAAATCAAGGAAAATGAAAATAACTGGTAAAAAAAATTAAGTTACAGGCTTTTATAAAATACACTAAAAAGTAAAGAATATTTTTTATCATTCTGATATCATATCAATAAACTATTTTTCATAATATTGCGTTGTCATCGGACCCTTATATTGTAAGTATACCAAATATCATTGAAATCGGTTCACGGGAATTTTCATAAAACGGGTTGCAAGATTTGACTGATAATTTTGATTTTGATTTCGAAACCAAGCGAAACGAGATCTACTTTTTAATTGCATATAAAAAAGTAGACTTAACACAATGCATTAAATAAATTATAATATCAGTTGAGTAGTTATGAAATTTTATTTTTGTATAAATTAACGGGACGCAACAATTTGTTTTTTTAAAGGAGGGCGCACCAATTTTTGAAAAGGGGGGCACCGGTACCATAAGGCTGGAAACCACTGCCTTATTTCTTTAATTTTATCGCATTCCTTATTTCTTCATCTAAAGACAGTTATGGCCTTCTTAAATTAATACACAAGTGTCACAACAAGCTTTCGTTTCGTTAGAGAGGCTACTGATCAACGAATAAGGCAATGATTCCCATTCTTCCAAAAAGTACTGATTTAACGTCTAAAGAATCCAGGAAATATGATATCAATATGCAATGATCTAAATCATCTCTTATTAGATGTATGGATATGTAGTCTGGTAACCTCCTTCATCGTAAATTCTTCTTCCAGATAATCGTCGACATAGTCAGCCAAAATTATCTGGAGCTACCGTCTTTAAGAAGCATTGATCTCAAACAATCTCTCTTAAAAGGTTTTTCGAAAATGTTGCACTCTGGATTCTAGAATCTAATACCCACTGCATCTGGATATTGTTCTTGTGCCACTGCACGAGTCAATAAAAATATGAAATGGTGTACAATCATGTTTACCATGATCCTTCGCTATTCAAGTATCAAAATGTCACCAAAGAGATCAATTTCTCTAATGTTGGATAGTTGATAGTTCTTTCAAATTCTACTAGGAGGAAAATTCATTACGAATTGCTTTATCTGTTGAATCTCGACTCATCACGAAAGAGGACACTATGAGATTTTTCAGTTTATCCAATTGATGTGTTTACGTTTTTAAGATTGACATGCTTTTTTGCGAAACTGCGTAAAGAAAACAGCAACAAAAATTTTTGGTGCCTTACATTTAAAACCATATAACGATTTTGTAAAAAGGATTGCGACACTTGAACAGCCCTTTGTAAAATCCCCCTAGTATTTCACCCAGTGGCTGAAACTAATACTATAATTAGGAGATCAACATTATAAGCATCAATTGAAGCCAACGAGCGAGTTTTAATCCAATATATCAACCTCACTATCATATTTACCAACCAATATATTTACATCACATTTCATTCTTTAAATGATTCTATGTAGACATTTTAATTGGAATTTTTGACTTGGGCTGCTTTTCTAAAAGTGGAACTCTACACAAAAATTTGGTAGTTTCAATAATATTCAAATTTTTAACTTTAAATTGGTTTTATGCTTAGTAGTCTTATTTATTATATATTTAGAGAACTAGTGAAAGCAGATACATGAAATACACTATATGAAATCCTTTTTTTTTCAAAAAATAATTATGATAAATATCTTTATAGTCCTTTATTACAAAAATATGTTAGTGACTAAATTTTGGACATCTTATCAGATTGATAATATATATACTTGCCAGTAAAATCTGTACAAACGCACACTAAACATTTTAAAATTTTAAAAATAATAAAATTACATTATATTGTCAACATTAATTCCATTTTTATAAAATGCTTTTCTTTAACAATTCTTTAAATATTATTAACAATTTCAGAAAGATAAAGCACATTGTTTTAGATTAATAATAATAATTAGAAATTGCATAAAAAGCGTTCAGAAAATGCTTCCGTATAGATGAGAAAAGTCTTTAAAAAATAGCTTCCATGGGTTGTCAATTAAACTTTCCTGTCTGGTTTGAAAGTTTTTAAGGCTAAAAACTTCTTTAAAACGCTTAAGCATAGAGTGAATTAGCTTGGTTTCTGCAGATGAAAAATTATTCCATTCCATCAAAATTACTCTTTTTTTGTCACATTTTTCGATATTATGTTATATTGACGAATGATGCGTCAAAATAAGTCCCATAAATGTTCGATGAGTTTAAGTCGGACGATTGTGAAAAAGAATGCAAATGATATTTAATGTTGTACAACAGACAGAATTTTACTTTGCGAACAGTGTGTTTTGGATCATTGACTAGTTGAAATCAATCGTCATCGCCAATTTTCAAATCTTGTGCTGTCTGCTTCAAATTTTCTTTTAATATATTTAGATATCCTGTATGACCTAATGTGGAGTCTATAAACGAAAGTCTATAAAAGATTGTTCAACTCCACTTGTTGGCATGCACTACAAATCATTGCTCCACTTTCACCGTGTCTAACTGTATACACAAAATCTCGCTCCTCAAAAGGCGTATTTGCTTTCTTTACGCCAGTTTACGCCCTTTTATGCCAAATACACAAAAATTGCTTTCAGCAGTTTTAAAAAAACTCAGAAGCATTATTAACATACTTTATGGCAAAATTTAAACGGGTTTGCTTATTGGCAGTTTACATGACTTTATATGAACTACACGGCCGTGATAGCCAGAGTTTTTCACACTTTTTCGCATTGTATCTTTATGAAAGTATTTTTTAAAACCTTTCTCTAAAATCAAGGGATATTTGATATGCAGTAATTTTTATATTTACACGTAAGGAATTCAGGTTGCATATCTTTTCTCGTAAAGTCAGCTTAGAGCGTCATTTACTAAGATTACTGATACCGATGAATTGGAATTATTGATTATTCTTTGGATGGAAGAATGAGTTCTCCCAACTACCTTTTCAATTGTTCGAAGAGTTTTACCTTCATTCCTTTGGATTAAGATGATTTTTTTTCATCCGAAACAATCTATTTTCTTTTAGAATCCATTTTAAATCTATTTTTTAGTAAGTACTAATGTATCATATCAACAAAACAATGTTTTTTATTCCATTTGTTGCGTTGCTACCAGAGTTAATATGAATAAAAAATAAATGCTGACAACACATTATTTCATACAAGATCACGGAGACTAAAAAATTAAGATTAATTTGCAAATATCTTTGTAATTTGTACCAATGCACAAACTTTTTCTGATAACTTGGTAATTTTTAATAATAATTTGGTAATTTTTAATGTTAATTTTTAATTGTTATTATCACTTTTAAAAATTGTGTGTTATTTTTCTGAAGTTGCTACAGATATTAAAGGAATTATTAAAGAAAAGCTTTGTACAAAAATAGAAATTATATTGACAATATAATGTATATTTATTCTCCGTAGAATGTTTGCTGTGCATTTATCCGCAGATTTTTTTATGACTAGTGTATATTAGTCAGATATATATATACCACGAAAGAATGTTTAATTTCTACAAAAATATAAAAATATTTATCAGTGAAATAACATATGAAAACTGTATAGTAAGCAATTTTTACATAAAATTACAAAATATATCTGTCTATAATCTAGTTTGTATAGGTGCGTGCAAAATAAGAAAATTTATAATTTGTGTGTTGTGAGTCAAATAGATTATGAGTGATCTACATTTTCACATGCATATATTTTCAAAACAAATAGTTTCCATTTGTTCATTTTTAATAAGTCATTGTTTTTCTTTTATTTATACATTTATTTCAAACCAGTTGAATTTTTTAGTTTAAATTTGGATGACAAAACTTTTTCATAAGAAATGCGGAAACATAATGTCTTGTTTATTAAATAATATTATTTTATCCATAAACAAATCATGAATGAGATATTTGTTCCAGTTGCCAAAAAATTGAGAAATATATGAAAAATTATAAATGGTCATATAAAAATTTCTAGTAATATATATATATATATATAATCTCGAACGAAATGATTCAATTACATATTAAAACTTTTTCGTCCAATGTTTTTAGATCACTTAAAATACTGCATAAGTATTCCTTGATTTAGATTTTATAATTTAGGAATAAAACACATAAACTTTTAAAAGTATATTTGTTATTTCTTTATTTTGTCATAATATCTATGCATTTTGTCAATGATACAATGTTTTTGTTGTAAATCCTATTTACTTTACTTTATTGAAAATATGTTTTATTTTTTTTACATTTTCCAGTTTTCGCCGAACAAGTTGGTAAGTTCAAATATCGTACTATTTGATTTCTTTTTTTATCTAGCTAAAAACATTAATTGTAATATTTACTATTTATTTTTTTTTACTTTTATATAATATTTTTAAATGAATCATATGTGTAAAATACCTTTTTAAACAGATAGATATTGCTGATAAAATTTCTTTTCTTTTATGTAAATAATTTGAAAGTATTTGCCAGTCAATATTTTTTTAACCTTTATAACATAGTGTACATATTTCATTCATTACATGTGTATACACACATACATTATTTTAAAATCAATTAAAGCTAAACATCCTCTGAAAAACCTCTGATATCTCAACATCGAAAGAAAATTGCTGATTTTCAGACTCATATCTAAACAGTAGAAAACTGAAATTCCCTCTAAAAAAGATTTAAATATGCAAATATGTTATGTAACAACCAATCCCTCCGTTTCCTCTAAAAATATTTTTAGAAAATTATAAAGTGCCATTTTAAATCGATCCATTGAAAACACTCAAGCTATTTCAGATGTTGTTCGAATATTCAACATTTTTCTGTAATTTTGAAATTTTGGTGACAATTAAAAGTAGCCAAATACTTGCCTTAAGATTTGTGTGTTTTTGTCTGAGAGTAAAGACCCCCAATAGACATATTATTATTGGATTAGAAGTATAAGGGTGACTAGAATGTCTTCATGTTATCCCTGTGACCAGCAATTTTATTGACGTGTTTTTGGGATGGCTGTTCAGTAATAAATATAAAGATCAAAACGTTGGTGTTATGGATTACGTTACGTAAACGGATGGTGTTATGAGATTATACTTTGCATAAGTCTGCCATACTTTCCTTTAAAGAAACGATAATGAGCATACCGACAAAGCTGCCATTAGTGGAATGTATGGTGTAGACTAATGAATGAAAACACAATCAAAGGGTTAAAATTTTTATGTGAAGAAATAAACTTCAGATGACCTATAAATGCATTCTCTACATTTCGAAATTTTGGAATATATTTAGATAAACTTATGGAAATTATCAGAAAAAAAGAGGCCACAATATTTTTGTTTAAAGTACATGAGGTTTCTTACAATTTTACAGGAATATTGTGACTTTTAATTTACCTTTCCCTATGACACATTGATGTTAATGTTCAGGTTTGCTGCTTTTCATTCACTATCAATTTTTCTTTCATTTACTGTGAGCTTTGTAGATGGACGTGATTTTTAATGAAACTGAGTTTCATAGTCAGAGCACATATTCTAGACTTAATCAGGATCAGACACCAGTTTATGCCTCATATAGACAAAATTAAACTAAATTTCAAATTTTCTGATAGTAACGTTCTTTTAAAATTGATGCTTCCTCGTTCATTCTTCAATAAAGCTAGCATATGGGTTAGATCTGTATTTAGTAATTTTTAATAACCTCTGAAATCTAGCTTTAACTAGATGCTTCCTCAAAAAAAATGAATCATCTATTTGAAACTGAAAATCATTACTTGTAATGATGCAACTGCGACATAGATTTACAACAATAGTTACTTTTGAAAGTATAATAAACAGAATTAAACATAAATAAGTGTTTTTCAATTTAATCTTAGCTAAGAGCATTATTAATTTAAAATTAACAGCCACACACATAAAATGTGAAATTTATAAATGTTCCTTATTAGTTAATTTGTTCAGAAATTACTATTATTTACCTATTATTTCTTTACAAATGAGTCATATGAGGAATAAATAATTGGGTATGGAATTCGTGTTTCATCTTTATAAAGAAATATATATGCTTACTCCAGAATATATAATTATAAAAAATTTTCATTCACTGAAGATTAATGTTTGTATATTAATTCTCCGAAGATTAATATATTAATCTTCGATTGCTCACCACTAATGTCTTATCCTTTTGTCATGATTTCATTTTCCTAAGCTTCTCTTGCTTCACTTAAGTACATATTAGTTCTTCAGCAGCATTTCCTTTTACGTTTTGCCTTTATAGGTCTTTAAATAGGTGTTCACGATAAATCTCTCGTGTTACATATTAATTCATAACCATGCTACATATACTTACTGAAAGAGAGATTGTTGAATGTCTGTTTATTTTATGTGAAATGTGTATAAATTTTTCTACTTTCAAACATTTAACAATCTTTTATCTTTTAAAATCATCCTTGATTTTTAATTTTGTACTCTTTACGTTTTATCCTACAGTAAATAAATCTGTAAATTTTGACTAATTTAATGTAGTTTTCCCTTGAATCCTTCATTATTCTTAAACCAAATTAATTTTATAATATCTAACTAAGCCACTATATTAATGAGTTGTTGTTTTATTAATTGATCGTTATATTAATAATGGTTATTAATTTCCTTTCAAGATCTAATTATTTTTCCACCTTAAATTTTGAGATAAATAATTAGAATAATATTACAGTAAATGTTGAAAGATATGTCACGTTAAATTTTTAAAATATATGAATAATTTTAGATAATTAGAGGATTATATAATGATGAAATTGAAGTAAAAAAATTGCATAAAGCCCCTCTGTTAGTCCCACTATATACTTTCAACTCTTGAGTGGTTAATAGGAGGAAATTCTAAGAGTCGGGGATTGTGCAACATTTGCTTAAAGCAGCTTAAAATTCGAAATTATTTCAACTCAAGTAAAAATTCAATTACTATAAAATTGTATGCTAAGACTGTTACAGTGCAAATATATATTATCAGATTTATGTCTCAGTTTAAAGGAAAATCTGAAGACTCGTGGCTTCTTAGTCACTGGACTAAGAATGGCTTCATATATTATAAGCAAAATAATTTATAGGAAACTGAAATGAAAAGATACTTTAGTCCACTTTCTTACTGTTCAAACATTTTTATTCTAAAAATAAAAAATTTAGAAAATTTATTTAAAATACTTTAAGCGTTGAACGATGATAATTTATTAATACTCCAGAAGAGACGTGGCTGTTATTAAGTGATGCAAGGAAAAAGAGTAATTTTATAATTTTTAACTTTCTAGAACGACGACAGAAAACTGCTTTATACTTTGTGCGCTTATATATAGATATATATATATATATATATATAATATATATATACATATATATATATAATATATATATATATATATATATATATATATATATATAATATATATATATATATATATATATATATATATATATATATATATATATATATATATATATATATATATATATATATATATATATATATATATATATATATATATATAAAGAGATGTTTTTATAAAGAAGAATTTATGCACTACTCCCCTTAATAATATTAAAATTTCTCAGTTAAAAATTCAATAAATTTTTGCACTTCTTAAGGAAAAAAGCTGAAATATTTTTCTCATTAAGGAAATTTATATAAACTCATCATTAATAGATGTGAGTTGTTGTTCTTAATGTATATGTTGATAATATTTGATAAATCTTTACATGGTATCTGTTATCCACCAAACTGAAACAAATCAATTATTTCTAAACATCGATTGTATATTTATGTATAAAATATTATTGTTACAAATATTTTTATATATTTGAGAGTTAATTTTAGTATTTTATAAGAATTTAGGGCTAAATTATATAATTTATTATAGTAATTCAAATGTATATTATATTATGGAGTAAAATTATTATTCAAATTCGGGAAATGTTTTCTGATATTTCTCGATAAAATCGCGATACAAATATATTTCTTTTAATTAAGGATAAATTTATATCATTTTGAGATTCTAAATGCTTGAGAAAATTTTGATTCTTTAAATAATTAAAGAAGTTTATATTCCTTTTTTATTCAAAGTATACACAATAATTTTATTAAATTATTTAATAACTTCTTAAATGTTATTTTTAAGCTTATATAGTTAACTAAAAACTTCTTAAGCACTTCGGAGTTACCAGGATTGGTATTTGAATGAAATATATTTGAACATAAATTCCTTATTTAAACAGAAATACCTTATTATTATCAAAATCATTTTCACCAATAATGAATCAGAGGAGAAAAACAGAAGGATTACAACTACTAAAAATATTATAAGAAACTTGAAAACTCTTTTGCTGATATTACACATGTTAATACTGAGAAACATTTTAATGAAGAATATCAGCTGTCGCATTATTGCATGAGCATGTTCTTATTGTTCAAATGTTGGCTCTACTCGTGACAAAAGTCTAAAATTTTGCTTAAACATTATTAGATATACTGAACATTCTCGAAAAGGTACAATTTTTTATTTTAATATTTTTTATAATCACATTTGAAAATATACTAGGGATGAATATAAAACAATAAAGGGACTTACTCAGATGATTTCTTAAACAAAATTTTGTAACAAATTTTTAAGTGCTTATGTTAATTTAGAATAATAATATTTAAAAATTCGTAGAATTGCCAAATATATCAAATTTAAATTTCTCCAAACCCTAAACTATGTCTCATAATATTACAAATTTTTCATTCAAACGCAATTTAAAAATTGTATCAAATAGAACACAAGCAGATTTTTCAAAAAAGATGCATGTAATAAAAGAAATATAAATATAATTTGTTAAAAATATAAATAAATGTAATAATTATAATTAATCTAAATATTTCTGAAAGTTTTTTTTTTATTTTACACAAAAAATTAACGTTTTCGTTATATGGTTCAATACATTATTCTTGAAATTCTACAATTCTATTTTCTAATATCAACATAAAGGGATATTAATTACTTTTAATATGTTTTCAGAGAGTGAAGTATTTTTTAATAATTAATTACAATGTATTTATTAGATGTACATAGAAAATATATTTTGCCTCAATTTTTATTACAATCAATCAATGTTAATTATAATAAATAAAATTAATCAGGATCTTTTGATTTGTCTCATAAATTTCTGATTGCAAATTTTTATTTTAACATAATGCAATATAACTATTATTATTTTAAAAATATAAAATTTCTGTAATATAAGCTTTTAAAAATGATATTGGAAACACAAATATATTCTATAGTAAACAAAAAATAATAATGAAATGTAAAAGAGAATGAAAAAAAATAGAATTCCGTTGCTTAATAAATTAATTTTGATGTTTAAATCACTAACTTAAAAAGAAAGGATATTATTGAAAAATTAACAAAAATTTTAATTGCTTTCCTTTAAAATTAATCCATTTTAATTTGTTCAGCAATTTTTTCCTTGTACTGACGATAAAATTAATAACATATATATAAAATATATACATTTACTTAATATACAAATGTTAATAAGAGAACTAGTTTTAAAACAAACTAAAATTTAAAAATTTATTATTTTTATTAATTATAAGATAAATAAAGTTATTAATACAAATTAAAACATTTGTATTTTGAAATCTATACACGTATATTCTACTAAAATCCTCTAAAGCCTATTTCCTTTAAAATGAAATAAATTTATTTCGTCTAGTCTTATCAATCTTTAGTCTACCTGATGTACTTTAGCTCTTAGGATTCAACCAAACATTTTTTTTCGTCATTTCTTGTTATAAGTGATTAAAAAATTTATTCAATTTTTCCTTGTGAGGAAACTTAGCAACTTCAGACGTAAAAAAAACTACCTGTTTGATACCGAAGAATGTCGTGTTAAAAATGTCAATGCACATTAAGTATTCTTAAGACCATAATATCTTTTCGTTAAGTCAAAATATTACAGAGAAGGAATATCAACTAATTTGTTCGTTTATTAACTTGATCACAATTCAAAACTAAGGGAAATGGGTCATGTTTAGCTTCTTAATTTTGCTAAAACAAGGGTTCGTATAAATGTATAAAATCATAGAAGAACACTAAGTTTAACTAATATTTATCAGCGTGACATAGCATGGAAAGATGACATGTTAGTTCAGGTTTTATACACGTTATATGACAGTAGTTCAAAATTATGAAATGATTGGTTGTGTTAAGTAAACAGATTCTTAATCTGTGGAAAAAGGCAGCCAGAAACATAACACAATAATTGAATTATATGTTATATATCTATATATATATATATATATATATATATATATATATATATATATATATATATATATATATATATATATATATATATATATTTAAGTGCAACTAAAATAGTAAGTTTCTTTGTTTGGACATACGGACAGTTTGGACGTAAGTTAAGCAATTGCTCTTTCATTCATACGAAATCAATCGAAATGTTTATAAGTTTTATAAATTAATGAATATTTACAGCATTAATCTAATGTTTAAACTGAGATTTTAATAAATGATGCATTTTTTTAGCTATTTTAATAAAAATTTTAATAGTTTTGATACTAAAAATTTTATTAAAATAGCTAAATAAAATTCATCATTTATTACAGGTTACTTCAGATCATTAAATATTAAAATTGAAATTTCAAGATTATATTTGTCCAAAAGTTTTGTAGTTAATATTCTGCTGGTAAATCTCTTTTTTATACTATTTAAAATGCAAAATTTAAGACTAGCCTTTAAAATTCATTACTTAAAAATATGGTTTTGAAAAAGACAACATTGTTGAAAAAATAAAAAGAATAATTTACTTCAGTAGATTAATAGGCATTGAAAAAGTCCTAAATTCTCTTGTGTCCCTTCCAAATGTTAAAAGAAATATGGATTCTGTCTGATAGAAAAAGTCCGATTCAGCACTTGACCAATTGGCAAAGTGTGAGAGACCGTGTTGGAGTATGGATACTCAATAAACTATAACCGCTCTCCATATCCCTTGGTATTCATCTTCAGTGGGTATCTTCCCATGTTGATCGAGAGGGAAATGAAACGGCAGACACCTTGGACAAGGCACGAGCTCGTGAGGCCTCTGAGTCGTTGGCACCTCTCACCTTTTTGGAAATGTTTTCAAGAGTAAAAAGCAGGATTAACAACCACATGGATTGTCCCTCCTGAGCACCAACGGTATCAGTGTTCTTGTCCGGGAAGCTTACTAGCTCACGGCCTTAAAAGACAGAAACAAACTGCTCACTCCTGCTTTCACCTCAGATCATTAAAATTTTCTAAAGGCACCACAGTATTCAAGATTTCTACCAACTGTCCATCTGAACAAGCTATGCCAGAACACATCCTTGAGTGCCTAGGTATATCCAAGCATGATTTATGTAATACAGATCCTTTAATTGTGCTTGATTTTTCGGGGGTGTTTGTTGTTATACACCTCTGGCCAAAGAGGGTATGAAACAATATCATACTTTAACTATAATCCTAAAAAGAGGCAATACTAATGAAAATTTAAAAAATATGCTTAATCATTGTCTTGAAAAATGTCAAATAACGTGTGTTATTTCTTGACAAGTGAAATTGACAGATATATAAAACAAAATTATAAAAAAATATTAAATAATATACAAGCAATATTTATGAGGAATTATTGAGGAGGTAAATAATGTCTCGCTTACACAGAAATGATTTTTTTCACTATTTTTTTTTTATAAATGTAATTGATAAATGGTTTATTCAAATGCGAATAAATAAAATCAAATCATCACGTATTTTCTTAGGTCACACACGCCCTTAAGCTTTTGGAAATATGATCGTTCGAATTTCTTCAGTGACTAAAACAGTTTTTAGCATTTTAATCTAAAAACAGTAAAACACGTGTAAAATATTTTAAGGATTCCTACACCTTTGAATTTTTCAATAGTTGAATTCACTCATTTACAGTCATTTTTGAAAATTAAACGCAGATATGAATTTTATAAAGACCGGCAGAAACATTATTTAGGGATTATTAGAAGTCACCTCAGTTTATCAATATCTTCTCACACAGTTATCCTTTTGCTAATATAAGAGAGACAGAATAATTTCTGCAGAGATTGGTATAACATAAAATACGCTTGAAAGAATGGCGATAAATTAACTCTTTCTCTTAATAGAATTTAGATACAATATATTCTACATTAGCAATTTTTAAATCCAAATATAAGTTAAATTACATAAATAAAAATGATAATAATATGAAATAAATTTTTTAAGCTTTTTTTAAAAAAAATATTATTAGTTTTCGGAGAGAGGGTTATGTAAAAGAAAAGTATAATATTCACCCAAATTTATTTTTATTTTTTATAGTCATTCTATTTTTTTACAGTTAGATATTTTCTGTATTATAATAATAGGTTACTCTTTTAGTAAGATATACTTTCTTACTCCGATGCACTTTTTACATCGGAGTAAATTTTAGACCATTGATAGTGACTATCTGGATTCGAACTTAAACTAACTGGATTGGAAAGCAGCTATTTCAGATTCAGGCATAATAATGTGTTTATTCCTGCCATTCATTATTTATTTTAAATTTATGATATTTATAAGTAAAACTAGGAGTAAAATCCAAGAAATTGTTTTTACTCTTAATTTGTTGACGTATGTTTTAAATAAGTGATATCGGTATTTAATAAAAATATGCTACACCACACATATAAATTTATAGTGTATAAATCAGCTTAAAAACTTTTTATGTTTAAAACGAAGGAACATTTTACTCAACCAAATTATATCACACCGTTGTTAGGACTTCTTAAAAAAATTTTTAAGAATGTCCATATTTTTACTTTTTTTTAATATATCACCCCAAATAATTAAGATTCCGACAAATTCTGAAATGTACTAAAATAATTTAAGTTAGTTATCATATTACAGTATTTAAAATTAGTATAATAGTATATTTTAACTATTTCAGCATTTCTTATTTTTATCAATCGATTAAATTATATGCCAACCTAATTTTAAATTACAACATATTATTTTAATTTATTACTTTTTCAATTTTTTAACTTTCAAGCATTTATTTTCTTACGAAAATAGCAAATGCTATATAATTTCATTTGATGCTGATAAGAAATCAATACAGTATTTGTTAAGAAATACATATCAGTAGCCATACCGAATTTCAAATTATTTGGCTATTCATTTTTAAAATGTTCCTCAGAATGGTTAACAAAGATTTTCTAATTTATTTGCGTTGAAGTAACTTGGTAGAAAAGAGTCGTGAAGGGCAGAAGGTTGTAAGTTTGATACTGGACCCCAGAGAATAGAGTCAGGTAAGGGAACTTATACGGTAGTCTTTTGTGGAATCGAACGCCCATCAATTGTTTTGATGTGAATGGCTATAAAAGAGTTGGTATTGATCTCGGAACTTGACCAATTAGCTAGCTGTATTTACAAGCTTCGGTCAACCAAAATAATCAGTTGAAAATTATTGCAATAACCTAACCTAATTAATTAATATCATATAAAATAAGCATTTTAAACCTGACAGGGAAAATAGATTTTTTTCTCTGTATCCACATTAGTAAGTGTTTTACTGTTGTCAAAAATATTAATTTTGTAAAATTTACAACCCCTATAAAAAAAACTGTTGAATTATTCCATTATTTCTTTGTTAGATATGGAACTTTATCAATGTAATCAGTGATAAATTTGACTGTAGAAAAACTAACTTAATTGTATTGACTGAGATTCAAATAAAATTTAGAGTCGAGGTCTCAAAAACATGAAAATAATATATATGCAAGTACATATGTTTTTATAAAACTAATATGACACAACATTTTTGTTAAACAAAATATTCTATAAAAATATTAAAAAGAAAAACATTAAAAATATCTCCAGTTAGGATTAACATAATTTCATTCTAAATCAAAAAAAAAATGATAGAAAAGTTGTTATAAAAATGAATCAAGGTAATATTTATCTTTTCGAATGCTTATAAGGATATCAAAATAAATATCAACTGAATATAAAATATTTAATAAAAAATTGCTATTATAGATTTAAAATTCATGAAGAAAGACGAGGTTATAATCATCAGAAAGTTAGGAAGAAAATATTACCCTACTTTTTCCCTTTTTTTTTTCCCAGATTAGCAGTACGGACTGTTTAATTCCCATTTTTAATACTTAATTTACTACAATAACTAAATTCAATTTATGGAATTTATCACTGGGAATACATCGCTAAATTCTTATAGTGTTAATGGTTGCAAAGTGAAAAAATACAAAATGGGGTAAAAAATTCATACACATTTTAATGAACTAGATAAATAAATGAATAAATTTTCTGTCATGAATAATACTATTTATATTGATGAAGTGCTAGACATGTCTTCTGATTCGCAATAATTTGTTGATTAAAAAGAATTTTCAAGCCTCATGCGCCATTTTATTTCTCCTTAACTTATTTTTATTTAACACTATTTAGCGGTATAAAACAGTGTTTTGATTAAAAGTAAGTAAATAATAAGTATGTGAAGACGTGTGACTTAGTGGTAGCACTTTGCGCTTCAAAAGCACCAACTCGATGTTCGATCCTTAGGCTGCCATCGAGTCAGCTTTTCACCCCTTCAATGAGAAGGTAAACTGAGTATCAAGCATGCTTACAAACTAAACAATACGGCGTTAGGTTCACCAACTAATCGGGACATAAGTTTCTGACATCAGGGCCCTCGGTCCGGAAAATAAATATGAGTACAGAAGGCCTTGGTCCGCATTAAGGCTGACGTGCCACAGGTTTCGTTTTGAATTTAAATGACAAGTATCGTTAAAATTTAAGTATTGTTGTTTTTCAAAAATCTTGATTTACATCTTGCACTTGAAACCTTGTTCACCAGACTTTTACATTGATTAATGGAGCAGGTTTTCAATTTTCAAGCATGTCTAAAACTATTGAAGACAAACTACAGAGAGCATCAAAAATGTATACACACTTTGAACCTTCACAGAAAATTTATATTTCCTTCTACAAAGTTCAATTACTAGAAATGGAAAGTTTGAAGTCAATGGTAAAATGTAATGGTCTCTTTTTCAAATGAATGTGAACACTGTTAAACATAATGGCTTTCAGCGTAAATTCATTTCTGTGTATGAATCACCACAAATTGCATATATCATACCAACATAACCAGTTGCCTTTCTCCGCACTCTGCTTGATTTTCATTCCAAAGTGTGTTTAGGTTATGTGGTTTGTGTTAATTACGTGGTTAAGCTAGTTACGTGGTTATGTTAGCCAATGGTGTTAATGGTGGAGAAGAAACTCGGTTGCATCACATTCAGTGGCCTGGCAAATTTTGATGTAGATATGATTGTCCGTCGCGATAATAGTGGGAAGGGGTGCCTTCTTGCTGGAAATAAAGATTTTCATTACCTTATAATGTACGAATGTCAAGGAATATGGAATCAACAATTATTGTAGGTGTTTTTCGCTTTTTACACTACCTATAAAATGGAAAGGCCCAATAAGTTTCCTTGCAGACAGACCTCATTATTGTATATATTATATTAATTTCTCGCAAAAGTGTTGCACTGTATCAAGAGAAATATGATTTCTATAATAGTTCAAATTGTGCATATATTTTTTGACGCCCACTGTATAAAAAAACATTGTTACTTGAATATCTTGTGGTTTTTCAAATTGTTTTATTTCAAATGCATATGAATTCTAATTATAATGCTTAAGTATTTCCAACAAGTTCTTTAAATAAATAACTAAAACATATTCTGAGAAAAAAAATTCAGTTGTTTTATTTAATTATTTAAAAGAAGCATATTTATACTACCCTAGGCATTTGATATATTCGTCTCCTCTAATTCTTTCTCATTATAAACCGATTCATTTGTTCGGCTTATAATAAGAAGGGCTTAGTTTTTCAGAAAATAAAATAAAAGTCTAATAATCTAACCATTTGTTCTAGCATAAAACGTATGTATATATTTCAAATTCAGGAGAAACAGAAAATTTATTATTACTTCTTTGTTTGTTCCGTGCTCTTCGCTTTCAATAGTTATCATTTTATTTCATTCATTTCGTAAAGTAATTTCATTCTCAAAACGTGTATTCACATCTGTTTATTTCTCTCAACAGAAGCAATTTTTCTCTGTGAAATATCGTATACTTATGAGCAAAATTCAAATCATAATGCAATTTGAATCATTCGCATCAAATATCTACACCACGCTATTACTGAAACAAAGAATTCATTAAATAATTATTCTTCAAATGGCAGTTCTAAAGCTCGGTCAAACATACACCATTTATATCATCACATAATTTAAGAAAAATTTTAGTTACATGACATGAAATATTCTCTCAGTCTCTCTGTTTGTGTACATGTTAACTTTGTTAATTGTTTGACTACTAATATATTTGTTTTTAAATAAAATTTTATGTATTTTCTAATTTCCTGTGTATTTAACAGAAGGACAAAATGGACAAAAATATGAAATCTTAGGAGGTAAAATGTATTTTAATAATTATAGTTCACTAAATATTTATAGCTATTGATAAACTGATAATTATGGATCAATATAAGTAAACATTTTGCTTAAGAATTTTTATTTTTTAACTATATTGACTAATTTGTTTTATTTTGTGTCTGCTTTACTCTTATATTTTTATAACTTATTATACTATGAGATTATGTCCAATATTAATATTTTAAGAATAATTTAATAGTTAGAAATTTAGAAACAGTATCATCGAAAAGAATCACAGAATCAACAACCAATATCAGGTACTATTTCATTAATTAGGTTTGCTTTCCTGTTAAAATTGCGTGTGTGGATGAGTAATTTAAATTATACATTTATCCATTTTTATTAACGTTAGTTCCAAAACACATTTCGATTTGATAATACTAACATTTATATTGCCTTTGCAGACTATTACTTGTAAATTTATTATCGATAATTTATTATGTTAGTACCCAGAAATAGAGACAATTTTTTTGAATATTTTCTAAATTAATTTTTTCTCTGTGTTAATATGAAATGCTATTTACTTGTTACAATTCTCATTCCCTAAGATTTTTTTATAAACTTCAAATAAAAAAATAAAGCGGACTGCGTAAAATTCAGATACTGAGAGCAATGAATAAGATTCTTATAGCAATTTATTATGAAGATGGATCTTTATTATAAAACAATTTATTATAAAACTCGCCTTTCTTTTACAGAAAGCAATCCAGTAAATAACTGGTTATCAGGAATTTGTCATAAAACAGTGATTTGAATATGCTTTTTGATACCAAAAGTGTTTTCTTTTTAAGTTCTTAATATTTTTTTGTTTTTTTTCTGAAAAATATTTTCTGTGCATTATATTCTGTACAGTGCTGTACGTATATACATAATATATATGCGTGTGTGCATGCGCGCGTGCGTGTGTGCGTGCGTGTGTGTTCGTGCGTGCGTGTGTGTGTGCGTGCGTGTGTGTGTGCGTGCGCGTGTGTGTGCGTGCGCGTGTGTGAGAGAGCGCGCGTGTGTGTGTGTGCGTGTGTGAGTGTGCGTGCGTGTGTGTGTGTGTGTGTGTGTGTGTGTGTGTGTTTGAGTGAGTGTGTGTGTGTGTGTGTGTGTGTGTGTGTGTGTGTGTGTGTGTGTGTGTGTGTACTATTGGTTCAAAGTAATATTAACATTTTTGAACGAAAATACGTAAAAACACACATTTAAATTTGCTTAACTCCTTATCCTTCCTTCTTTATTCATAGGCAATTTAAGCGAACTTCCAGATTGGCTAAAAAAATTGATTGGTATGTAAACTATGATCTTTTTATTAGTTTATTTTCTTCTCAAATTTCTCTTAAAATTCTTTCTTTATTTTTAACGTTAATTCATTAAAAATATCAGACAAATTATAATGTAAATATTGAAGTTTTCTCGCATAAAAAACATTTAAAATAATCTGCATAATAAAGAAAATAAAAATTCAAAATTTAACAATCAATTTGCTGAATAATTTTTTCAAATAATTATTTCTTATAAGTCAAGGTTGTTTTAGCATTCATAAATTTAATATTGGTTTTCATAAAAAATTAGGGACCTGCACATTGAAAGGAAATATCCATTCTTATAAATCTGCAGCAATCTTCTCTAAAATTGTGACTTGGAAAAAAAGAAACATAATTCTTATATCCTATTGATCAGCTGTAACATTAGAGGATAGTGTAACAAAGATAGGCATTTACACATTTTCTAAATTTCATTTTCCAGTAAAATAGTTATCCGTAGAAATTTTTCCTTGCGTGTTATTCCATATATAACTCTATCCAATATATTCTATTATTCAATAAAAAATTTCAGGAATATGTTTTTTATTTAATTCTAATCTTATATATATATACTTTTATTTTAAAACACCCTTTATATATATATATATATATATATATATATATATATATATATATATATATATATATATATATATATATATATATATATATATATATATATATATATATATATATATATATATATATATATATATATATATATATATATATATATATATATATATATATATATATATATATATATATATATATATATATATATATATATTTATATATATTATATATATATAATATATATATATATTTAAAAGTTAATATCATTTATGCTTAAAATTTACATTAGAGTCAGGAGCACTGAAACCTGGAAAAAGTTATACTTATTACATCCCGGGAGAAAGTGGTGGTGGTAAAGAAGAACCTGCTGCTAATCTGCCTCCAGGTGAGAAGTTCTCTCTCTCTCTCTCTTTTAGATTTACAATAATTTATATAAACTGTGTTAATATATATATATATATATATATATATATATATATATATATATATATATATATATATATATATATATATATATATATATATATATATATATATATAATATATAAAATCATAGTCCTTTCCATAATTTTTTTCTCTAATAATTAAATTTTAGTGAAAGAATGATAATAAGTAACTCCTACTAATAATGTGCATGCCTAAACGCTCCCTACTTCCTTATTTTTTACATCAACTCGAATAAATATATATATTTAGAACTGAAATAATTTCTCAAGTTTCATTTATATATTTGATGTGATGAACGGATTTTAATTGAAAGATTAATTTCTTAAAAAATAAAAATAGTTTAGTTATATTTGGTGTAAGTGTTTTAATGATATTTATTTCATTCCTCAATACAAAAATGTATAGCATTTGTAATAAGGACTATTCTTTTTTTTATTTATTTTATTTTTTTCATTATAACCATAAGAACACGAGTCACTTGATTTTGAATGCTCAGTAACAATTTTGGTCATTTTTATAAATTTTAAATATTCTCTAACTCATTTAATGAAGTAAAATTAAATAAATTTAACATTTATTTTATTTATTTTTATGAATAATAAGAATATCATTTTAACAACTGTATTTATTAAAAAATATTCAACAGAAATTCCATTGAATTTTAATAGATTTACCCGTTAATTAAATATACTAGTTTTACTATTTATTACTCATTCATTTTTGCTGCATAGTGTTCGTTATTTTAGACAGTAATACAAAAAGATGGTTCATATCTTTAGCATTAAAATTACGTATGTGAACCTCCTTTACTTTTAAGGATTTTGAAGCCATGTTAATTAGAGAAGACGCCTTAGATATTCTATGAATGTCTTTGCTAAGAGCTGTTGGTAGTTGTTATGTTTAAAAATAGATAGAAACCAAAATAAGCAACCAAAATAAGAACTATACCAAAATAAGCAACCAAAATAAGAACTATGCCAAAATAAGCAACCAAAATAAGAACTATACCAAAATAAGCAATACAGATTATCACAGGAGGATTTTTTCACATTGCTGAACCGTAGTTTCTTGCAAACCATTACTTGGAATAATAGTAATTTATATAGATAGTAAATAAATACAACTGTGCTTCACACCAAAAATAAAGTTAATAAATCAGTAAATCTATATATATATATATATATGTAAGATTGAAGAGTTATTCTAAGAATCTTTACAGAAAAAATACAATCAGTTCCTGAGATTAGTTCTTAAATTAAATTTTATTTCTGAAAGCATTTGTATTTAATGAGTATTTCTTTATTATCTTTTAATGATCTTGTTTGTGTTTGAAGATAAGCTTGATTGTTGCCTCTCTTCAACTTTTTCATAATTATGATGCATTCTTTCTCTGTTAAGGTATTATTTTGCATCACTATCACATCTATTTAATCCTTTAAGCAATGACTCTTGAGAAATATCATAGTTTCCACCGGATGGATCCTAGAAGAGCCCACATCCTTGGCGAGAATGATTTTGGTTGGCGAAAATTGTGACTTGTGCCAATCTTGTTAACACTACTTCATTACACTAGATATAATAAACCAAATTATTTCTGAAATTTCTTTCTGGTTTGGCACCTTTCTCAGTATATTGCCAAGGGCATGAGCTCCCTAGGATTTTACCATTTACACCAATATGAGCCGTCGATATTGATGTCTTTCTCCTTAAATGCAAAAATATTGTTCCGAAGACCCATTTAGGAAATATTCAGTCGCAAGTAGTATAGTTATCACAAAATATTTACCAGAAGTTGAAATTCTATCATCAGCTTCGTGGACACATTAATTAATATTGAGTATGTATGGGACTATCTGAATCATTTGTGAGGTCATTTTTCCTGTTATTTCAATTTAAAGACCTATTTTGTGCTGTTTATAATTACAAATACCTTAAAATATTTGAAAATAATTTTAATCCTTATATATTTCAATTAGAAGCAATTTAATATTAATTTAGATTTTCTTATGCTTATGAATTTTTCAATAATATACAGACATTCTCATTCGAAATTTTCATCCTTTAATTTAAAAAAAGCGATGGTTATGAATTCTAATTTTTTAATTAAATTTTACTATATCTTTTTTTATAATTTTAATATTTTACAATGTATATAATCTCTTCTATATCTAATGCAACATCACTGACTATGTTGATTAAAAAAATTCATAAATTAAAATGTTGCACTTCTCTTATACTGTTACACTTAAGATAATGTATTTGGACATGCAAAGATTATTTTATGATTATTTTTCATTTTAGGAACATATATCATCGGTGGTCAAAAAGGCAGTGGTACAGGCAGTGATCAAGAAAGCAGTGGATCAGGTAATTATTTTTTTAACAGTTTTGTATGGTAAAAAATAAATTAAAAGCAATACGTAAAATTAGTATCTTTATATATATATATATATATATATATATATATATATATATATATATATATATATATATATATATATATATTTAATTACTTTAAAAATATATAAAATTGCTATAAACGATAGTTTAGAGCATAGGTTCTCAAAGTGGTCCGTGTGGACCCCCAGGGGACCCCAGGAGACCACACGTGGTCCACGTAGACGTAAAAAAGAAAGCAGGGGTTCACAAGTTGTAAATGGGGGACCACGAAACATTTTCTGGTTTTCATAATAAAGAACTAACAATTTGGCTGGGATTAACCTATCAACGTAGGAAGGTAGCATTATTAACTAGATAAGTGCTCAAAAATATTCAATACTCAGTTCAAACACAGTATTGAATAGAACAATAGATAATAGTACAAGTGTACACCATATGTCATCAGTGCACCCGAGCAATAGATTGCACCAATCGCTTCAATTTGTGATTAACTCAATTTATAAAGTAAGAAGAGTAATGCTTTGAATACCCGTTTATTTGCACTATTGTGAGATGAAAATGATGAAGATTTCCAACGACTGCTCTTACATACTGAAGTACCCTGGTTGTCGAAAGTTGCATGCTTATCGAGATTTTACTCACTTTTCGAATCAGTGATAAAGTTTTTGGAATCAAAAGTCCTAGATTTAAAAGGGCATCTAATCAAATATAAAGCGGACATTGCGTACTTAACAGTGTTGTTTAAAAAATTTAATGACGTTAACTTGCAGTTACAAGGGGAACAGTCTTAATTTAATAAAAATAAAGGTTGTAATTTCGGCTTTTCTTGATAAATTGAAATTAATGAAGCAAAATATTAGTCGTTGTGAATTCTTCCAGTTTCCATACATATCACAGATTCAATGTCTTGATGAGGATATTCATACTTCCGCTCACCGTTTAAATACCCTGCATGATGGCTTCAAAAATAGGTTTGAAGATATTCTGACGATGGAATTACCACTGTGGATCATAACTCCATTTGATGAAACGGAAGAGGCGAATGGGGTATTATAATAGGAGCTACTTGAGCTCAGCTCCAACGAGAAACTGGAGGTGAAATTTAAAAAAGGCTATCAAACATTTTGGTTGCAGGCAGAAATCTCTGAAAAATATCCTGGGCTGTGGGAAATTAAGAGAAAATTTGTGATAGCATTTCCGTCGTCATATCTTGTCGAAAGAAATTTTAGTGAAGTTACCAACCTGTTAACAAAACAAAGGAGCAGATTGAACATCACAAAATGGGAAGATTTGGGATTACTTTTTGCAAAACTGAAGCCAAATAATATTAATTTGCTCTCAATTCCTCAAGTACATTCGTCTCATTAAAAGTATGACTATTTTTTATTGTTGATTTATACATTTCTGAGTTCATTGTTGATTTCTTTACAGTTGCTGATTGCTTGTAATAATAAATGTTTATAATTTTAGACAACCATAAGTATTATTTTAATAAATAGGACACACAAGAAAATGTGCTACTTTTTTTCATCTTAATACTCCCAATTTAGGGTGATATTTTTTAGGAGTTTTGGGAATACAATAGAAATGTAGAAGTTGGGGGTCTACTGAAAAAAGTAAAACTTTGAAAGTGGTCTACGAGAAAAAAAAAGTTTGGGAACCCATAGATTAACGCTTATAAATAATAATATTTTTGATATATGATATACGTGAAAAATAAATAACATTGTAAATAATATCTGATAATATATGAAAAATAGATAACGTTGCTATAAAATAATATATCAAATGTATGATTTAAGTGATTACATGAAATAAAGTTTGCCTAGTGAATATGTATAAATTAGTATTAATTATGACAATGTTTGTGTAAGATGTAATCACAATAATTTATAAGAGAATTTAAACAATACCTAAATATTTTCATGAAATTTAAAATGGATTATTGCGTGGTTCTTAAGTAAGAATAAATCTTTGATATTATTAATATATACTGGAAATTTTAATACAGATATGCAATTTGATAACAGAATATTGATAATAATTTTAATTAATTTTTGTATTACTTATTTTAATAGAATAATTCTATCTAATAGTTAATTATGTTATCTATTTTTATCTAAATAGAATACAAAATGCTATAAAACCTGTGCAAGTAATAGGTAAATTGAGAACGTTTTTATCAAAAACTAAAAATGATTTCAAAAATTTTAAATGTTAAACCATTTAAAATTTTTGAAATCATGTTTAGTTTTTGATGAAAATTGTTTAATTTCTAAAATAAATTTACAAATAATTTTGAATGTAAGAAATGAGGTTTAAAATATTCTTACATATAAATAAGATGAATGTTTCCAGCAAATATAGTTTATTTTCAAAATTCTCAAAATTTCAGTTTTTAATTTTAAAAAATTCATTATATTACATAAATAAATATGGTAAATAATAAAAATAAGCTGTTCTAAGTTATGATTATTTTTCTCTCGCAATTCTCATAAGCTTTTTTTAAATTGTTTCATTAAAAACGTTATTTTTTAATTTTAAAATTAAAAATTAGTTTCAATTTAACTATTTTCAGCAAGCTCATTATTGAAAAAAATATGAATTCAAAAAATTACCAATTGGAAAATAAGTAGTTTATCCTGAAATATAATCTTAAAGTGGTTTATATGCTCTGAAATAATAATTAAAAAAATTTAGTGACTAACAAGTTCCATTTTAATAAGAAAATTTTTATGTCGATTAAATGCCTTATTGCAAAAATATATTGGAATATAATGTGCTTTTAATATTCATTCCAGATTCATATTCGGTAGAAGAGTACAGTTATGAAAGTGGTAATTATGTTTTCTTTTTTATGAATGATTAAAATATAAAAAAAAGCACTATTTAACTTACATTTAAGGTTATTCTACTTACATTGCCATTTTATACATCATTTGCTTCCTAAACGTCTGCCAAATTTTAACAAGCAGCTTAAGAGATCAGCGGTGATGATTTAGTGGTATAGAATTTAGTATGTACTTTTTTAAGGTTTCTTTGTATTTTTCTAGCTTTATATGCATAAATAAATGCAACTCAGCTAATTAGTTAACAAAACTCAATAATATTTAACAAAAAGGAAAGAAAGCGAATGAATTTTTAATTTTACCTCTGCATATCTTTTAATAAACAACATATAAAAACCTCAAGTCCTATTATTCGATACTTTCTATATTAAATTCAAAATTCCTACAAATTTGAAATAATTTAAATTTAATTTAACGAATTTGGTAGTGAGCTAAATATACTCTTTTAATGAAATATATGGAACTAATAGAATGTACCCGTCCAATTGGCTACTTTTGTGACTTCTTTACGTCGCCAAGCAACCTAAACTGTGTTGTCACTTAGGAAAACTATATATATCTATATAGTTTATATGTATAAACTTGGCAACAAAGTAACCCGAAAAGGAAACAAAAACTCACATTAGTCACAGAAAAGGGGAAATTGGCACACTATAATCAAAACAAAGGTCTCCAGATGTGGCAAGAAATCTCTTATGGTGGATATATCACACTTATACCAATATTTGATTATCTTTCTTTTTAAGGTAGCTCAGAGATGTAAAATACAAATAAAGATTGATATTGATAGAACATGACAGGATAATATAAAGATACTATTAGCAACAACATAATTAAACCAATATATTCATTACAAACTTATCTATCATTCAGTAACTGATATTTATTACGAGTATTCAAACGCAATCTTATTATGAGTAGTATGGAAATTCATTTGCATAAGATAAAAATTGGTGTTGTTTTTACTTCGAGAGGGATTAAGTGATATCTGTTGCATAAAGGGGAAAATATCATAATTTTAAAATCAAAAAATGTTCATTCTTATATATGTTTATGGGATTCACTTATGATGAAATTTACAATATTTATGTTTACTATTTGTAGTATAAGTCACTAATGAATAGTAATTTGTGAAAGAAGTAAGAAATATTAGAATTTTTTTATCACCAACAATTTTCTTTTGTGGTTTAAATAAATATTAAAATATTTGGTTAAGTAGTTTTGTTTTTCTAATATAACTCAGCGCAACTTTTTTTCAGAATTTAAAAAAAAATAAGGAAAATTAATTAATTAAACACATTTTTTCCAAGCTTTTAAATTATATGGTAGAAGAGCTCTACTTTGAATTTAACTCATAGTATAAACTCCTAGCAGCAAAAATCTCAATGAGCACTTTTTTGATACCAAATAGCTTTATATATCTGATTAGTTTTTAAAAAGATAGCATAAAATTTCATAAAATAAAAATTTGTTCAACACAAATGAGGATAGTTATTGAAATCTTGAATTTACAGTAACTTAAAGAAACGATTCTATCTTTTGTTTTACAAAACAAATTTTAATTAATGAATAGAAGTAATTAGGTTCTGATATTCATGGAAAAATACCCAAATGTTTTCCTACCACATATATATGATTCGTTATGTTCCGCACTCACAAGCTTTAATCTGTGTATTAGAGGAGTCACTCACTGAAATCATGATTAAAATGTTTTAATCTTCCCTGTTGTATTTCACTGTAATAGTTATCGGGAATAATTTTATTAAGAGTTATCCCTTTTTAATTTTAATGTTGAAAAAATCATTTGAAAAAATTTATTTTTCTATACGCATTTTTATTGTTTAGACTTATCTACTTTTATTTCACATACAACATATTGTTGCAGTGACGTTAATTATTACATTTCATTAATTTAAAAAACTCTAACGAAATATTCCATAATTTAAGTATAACTCGTTGTTGTTTTTGTTGTTTCCAATCCTTGTGATCAGGAAAGCTAGATCAGGTCCATGAGTCCATTCACCCTAAAAAAGTCAAGCACCAAAAGAGGATCCCAAATCAGGTCTTGCTTGGTAAGTCCCAAACAAGATAAAATGTGGTCAGGAGAGGCCTGCACCGAATAACACTTAGTGCAGGTCTCGAAATGTTTGTTACCACCTACGAAAAGTCATGGAATGCAGATGGCCACTAAGAAAACGTGCTAGTGCAGTTTGATCTCATCTACTGCAGCCTGGAGTCAAGGAGCCACCAGGACACCTCATCTGGTACCAAGGATGTATAGGTGGGACAATCCAGGATGCCATGATAGTTGCCCTAAATTTAGAAAAAAGCTCCATATGAATAAGAGAAGCGGCAGGCGTGGTGAAATCGCTAGCACCGGCTCTAGCCAAACTGTCCGCAATTTCATTACCAGCAACATCCACATGGGACGGAATCCACTGAAAGTGGACATGATGACCATAGGAAAGATATTTTAGTTTCCTGAGGATGTCTGCACTAGCACTATCCCTCACATGATGCCAATCGGCCAAATGCTGAATCAGAAATGATCTAGATATCCTTTAACTGCAGAAGCATAATGATGGAGTCCAGACCTTCTAGAATTACAATAAGCTCACTTCGGAAAACACTGAGCAGAACTCTGGACTTCTTTTCTGGATTTTTATTTCTTTATCCCGAAATGTAATATAAACGCCACTGCCAGAATAGCCGTTATCAAGTGTACTGCCGTCATTGTATAATTGAACAGCATCCACAGGGACATTAGTATTACTCGAAACATGTTAAACTACAAATATTATATTGAATCCACAGTCTTTTAATACTTTTTAGGCGGGCATTTCATCGGCATAAATTTTATTTAAAATTGAATAATTTAAGACAGAAATTATGCATTTCTAACTACAATACTTTATATAAAAACTCTTTTAGAGGATTGTAATTATTAAATCACTCTTATTATATGAGACTTCTCAATTGAATTAATTGCTTTTTCATCTAAATTGTTTATTCATAATTGAATAAATTACTTTTGGAAAAAGAAGGAATTATACAACGTTGTCCATAAGAAATGCAGTCTAAAATTCTGTAAATATTCCTTTTAAAATGAATAAAATATGAAAGTTATTATGAAATGTTCAAATATAAAAAGTAATTTTTGTATACTTTTTATTTCAGAGCAGAAAATCATAATATCAGAAGAAGAAAGTAAGAATATTTTTATTTATTTTTTTTACATTTTTACATAAATACAATAAAGCATCATGAAAATTAATTAAATAATATATAATTATTTTTATAAAATTATATTATTTCATAAATTTATATATATTCAAGATAAAATACTAAAATTATATACATTTCATTTCAGCTTCTGGTGAAAAGGAAGGTAATAATATTTGCATTACTTACTCCATTTTTATGAACAATTAATATTTCATTATTAACTTAATATGAGTCACAAATATCTTTTTTAAGATAATTTAGAGTGTCACTTTCTCATGTTTACGAAAACAATAGTGAATGAAAAAAATTCATTACCTGCTTACAATAACTTAATGCTATCATATTTGTTTGATACAATTTTAATATTAGAATTATGTTATACTAAAGCGGTGTTTAACAAGAAATTTTAAACTTGATTGGATATTTGTGTTTTAAAAATCTACCTCATACTTGAAAAATGAATTTTTATTTTAATAATTTATTTTCGTAATAATTTTTTTTTAATTTATACATCAATAAATTAAAACATTTTGTTGAATACAAAAAGAAATTTTAACACAATAAAAAATAGACACAATGAAAATTTTTAATTTATTGAATTTCATTTAAAGTATGTTAATAATGTGTTAAACATTTATTTTCTATTGTAATGCTTGTTTCTTAATTAATATTATGTAACGAATTTTAAAAAATATCTTTGATTCTTTTAATATTTATGAGTCATAGGGCTAATTTTTTTCTAGATTTTTATAATGCAAAAAGGTAGCATAGAAATATCTGTTTAAATTAATGCAAATGTTAATGTTTATTTTAAAGCAGTAAGTTTTATACTATTAGTATTTCTAAAAATCTAAAAAAATGCAGTTACTGTTAGAAAAATATAATTATTGAATTAAATAAACACACTTCTTGAATTTCAACGAAACAAATTTTCATATTAGTCTATTAATAATAAACTAATATAATATTATATGCTATCAACTTTCATGTATAACATTTTAATATTTCTTAAATTTTTTTAATGGTGTCAGAATAATTTAATATTCTGATAGTTGATTTGTTTTTAAAAAGCATTTGTTAGGAAAATATTTAGCACTGAAAACTATCACAATTGGAAATTGTAATTATCTCCACTGTATAAAACTATGTAAGTCATGCTAAAAGAATATGCTTTTTATTCACTGCGAACCTATCATATTGTTACGTAACATTCGAAATGAAACTCTCTTCATCATATTCTATTTATTTAAAATAATTTTAATTTTTATACTACTGTAATATTTTACTTCATGATTGAAGTAAAAATGACTTTTTTAACTTCAAAATTTATATTTTTACAAAGATTTCAAAAATTAGGAATTTATATTTTATTTTTATTCTAATTTGAAGACTTAATATAATTGAATTTATATCACTAATGAAGTTTTCTTAATTTTTCAGATTACGTCATAGATATTCCTGACAATGGTAAAAATTTTGATATTTTTTCTTTAAGAAATAAATATAGAAATAATCACATTTGCTTAAATTCTCTTTTACTAGGTAAACTAAAATAATCTTCGTATTACTAGAATCAAAATTTCCAGTTCAACAGATTTCCTCCTTTACTTTTCGATTGCCATAATTATATTGCTCAACAAAACAAATTAAATTAAATTTTTAGGATTTCTGATAATACAATGCTTATAAAACATCTGAGTACTGTGTGACACAATAAGTTAAATAATCAACTGATCATAAAACATTTTTACTAACCATTTTTAATAATGGCAAGGTTATAGAATCATGTATTAAGTTAAGGGTAGAATACAAAGCTCATGTCGTCGTTTCAACACAAAATTGGATCATTCCGTTTGAAATTAATGGAACAGTATAAAGTCGATAAACTGTGAATCAGTTTTCAAAACAATCTTCATAATTTGTAAAAATAAATGTAATATCGGAACATTGGAAAGGGGATAGAGGACGACAATAGAAATATAACTTAAGAAAATTTAGTTGAGAAAATTACCTAAATGAGATATTGAGGCATTAAAACACAATAAGTCAGCAACACATCCAAATAAAAGGAACATAGTGTGTAATGTAAAATTCTTTATTGCATAGCAAAAAGACACAATGAAGGACGTACAAACATAACAGCTGTTGTTTAAAATGACTCATACTAACATGGATTTCACGCATGAAATGGCAAAATTTTCATAAATATTTGGAATTTTACTGATCATAGCAGCAGTGATAGAGATTCTTGCCGCCAGGATTGTTTCAAAACTAAAAATCCAAACGAAGGGATCACCACAACTAATCCAATTGTTTTCAAACGCTTGGTCTTAATGAACACCTAATGTGGCAATCAGGTACTTCGTCTTGTTTGAGACACATTCCACATCTATGCATGCACAGGGATATCGTTAAGCAGTTCCAGAAATAGCTACTGAAGACCAAGGGTATATAACTGAGCTTACTGTCAAAGCTGTAAGATGCATAGTCCCACTAAATTGTTCTGTTTAATAATGACGCTTTGTTGTGTATATATTGGTTCTGTATTTTGGTTCCAAGTGGGTTATTTTAAACTTAGATGAACAGATGTTGTTTCTATTGGACAACTCGTTATGTGAAATGACTGTTTTATCACTGAACAAGACAGAACTAAAAATTACATATGGACTGCCTTTTGATAAAAAAAAAATCACTGTGCAAAAGCGATATAGTGGTCATTCGTTTGCTATGATTGAACTCCATGACGAAGGAGGAAGATGAAAAGGATATAAAGTTTTGCCTGGCTCAACGCGTGAACAGATTATTAAGAAGTTCTAGTAATAACAGTAAGCGCCTATACACTTGGGCAATTATTTCGATTTACATCATTCAGAAGCTCTTTTAATTTTGGTGTGTTCGTGGCTGCCCAATATTCTGTATCGTGTTCGCAAAAGATCTACATTCTTCATGATTCTGATATGTTCGATTGAAAACTTGATGATTTTGAAAGCACCTGTTTAAATATCTTTACTAATATCACCGAAAAGTACTGCTTTCATTTTGGTCGATAGATGAAATGGATGTCTTTGAATTTCGTATTTATGAAATGATTCCTGTTTATCGCTCGCAGAATGCGTCAAGAGTGAGTTTATTTTAAAATTTTACATGGGTACAGTGCCTCCTGTGCTTTTTGTGGAATTATTTTTCAGGATAATATTATGCATCTTCCCTCCAAGTTTGTTCACAAAACTCTGAATCTCCACCGATACTTAAATTGAAAATAATTTTTTTTCTGAAACAATTTTATACTTTTGTGTGGTATAATGCACTGCAAATAATTAATTCAGACTTTCTAACACCCAGGAAAACTTATTATGCGCTTTTAGCTATTTCCAAATAAATGACGAAGATCATCATTCATCGAAAAATTATATATGAATTTAGATGGAGGGACACTATCGTTTCCTTAATAATACTCAGTCTGTTTTATTATTATTATTATTATTTCTCACAAATTAATATAACTTCAAAGTTCTAAATTCATAACTCCACTGATTTTACTCAAATTTTTTAATGTTTATCCAAAGTATTATTAATGATATAAATTTACTGAACTATTTTAATTTCCTTCTTCATTATCCAGATCTTTCATTGAAATAAGATTCATATCCAACTTGGAAATTTGCAAAGAGTTAACAATAATGTTGGACATTCAAAAAAATTTGGTTATATGCATTTTGTATTCTTTTCACTTTTAAAAAAGTATTTTCCTTTTTTAAAAAGATATTGTTACTTTTCTGTTATTTTGACAAGATTTAGAGATTACCAAATCCACAATTGGCAAAAAATTGAGCGCATACTAAGAATCATCAAAATGTGTATAATATTTTCCTACACATGTTATAAATTCTGAAGAAATCAACTTTGAAAAACAATACATTCTTGCAAAGAAATATTGGACTATAGCATGAGCCTCATAAGAATTTTAAGTAAAACAATTACAGTAAATCTGATACCAAGAGAATAAGTTATCTTTAACAAAGTAAATATTGAATGCAATGAGGGTAATTATCTTAAAGGTATCTTAAAGGAAGCAAATGATAACAGCAGATGAAATGCTAAGTTGAAGATAAATTCAAATCTGACTATTCCTACTTATCTTATACATCTATCCTCTAAACAGTTTTACATAGAAATTTTCCAACACTTTCTATTAAAAACATTTTATAGATTTTTTAATGAAAATATTTGTATTTTTATAATTCTTATTCCTAATTTTATAACCAAATCTACACATTTGGCCTAACAAATTCAGAGACCTACTAAATACTGAAAATCTTTCTATCTTTTAATAATAAAGAATCTAATTCTGTATAAAAGAAAAAAAAATAAATCACAGTTCTGTAGAAAGCAGAGATTTATGTTATTAAATATAGTCACGAATTTGAAAATATTTTATATCAGAAAAAATAAATCTTTAATATCAATTTCAAAATGTCTGCACATTTTAAAATTAGTATAAAATGATATTTTCATAAAGTTAGTATCTTAAATAATCTCATTTTACTTAAAATAACATAAGATGGAATAATTTTAAAATTTGTAAATTTTTATTTTGCATTTAAGTTGTCAGAAAACTATATATAATGTGAAAATTTACTTATTTAGATGTCACTTTTTCATTATTTTATGTTTTACAAATCTTAATATAGTGTGGAAGAAACACATTTTAATTTGCAAGTATACCAATAAAAAGATGTTTTTCATTAAATACATACATTTTCTCAGAAATCAGTTTTTAAGATACTATGGATATAAAACTATTGCTAAATTATCTTGAATATTATTATGAAAAGAAAATTTCAAATCATCGAAATAGGTTTTCAAATAATCATTTTATTGTAAACTTCTTATAATTAGTAACGTCACTCAGGTGTTTTCATTCAAAAAAACATTTTTTTGAAGAATCTACAGCAATTTCATAAAAAATAAATCTTGAATGTAAATGTCAACTATTGTATTTTATTTTCCACTTGAAAAATAATTACTTAAGAGATTGGACACCTTTAATTTATTGTATTACAAAATGCTTTTTCTTTAAACACACAGTTCTTATAATATTAGCATTCCTTAGACAGTGATTTAAGTTAGGTAAGATTTAATTGTTATTGTATAAGAAATGAACCTATTTTCTTTTTCTAAGTTTAAATTTATTATCAAAAAGTTTTCTTTATCATTTATTTATTTTACCTAATCTTATTTTATTTCAGGAGGTCAAATTTCTGTGGAAAAAACAATCGAACCTGAAAAAGGAACCCCAGGTAAATTGAATTTAATTTAAATAATGTTACTTTTAAAAATCGGTAATGAATTTTTTGACTGATTCTATTTTATTAATAAACATTTTATCCAAAATATACTCTAATAATAATCTAAAGTTATATTTAAAAACATTCATCGTTTTTTTTCCACGAGAATTATTCGGTACTTAGCAATATTTATAGGGATATGATTTACATTATTTAAATCTTACAAAGGCTTTTTTTTAAATAAATAAATTAAGAGAAATACTTATTTTTGCAAAAATGTTGAACTTTTTCAAGTATTCTTGAAAATGGCCAATTTTGTGTAAGTATTTCATTAATTGGATATAACGCAATTATTTAAATGTTATTAAATAATTGTTAAATTTATTATAATAATATAATTATGATAATATTATTAAATATTTACTTAATAAATTAAAATATTATTAAATAGTATTTCAAATAGTACATTTCTTCCTACATAAAAAATAATTTTATTATAAATGTGTCACTCAAATAATTTTTATTGTAAAATAAGTTTTCTTTTGATACATAAATGAAAATAGTAAATTGTAAAATGGTTTGAAATTTTAATAACGATACACAAAAGTTTGAGCAATATAAAATTTAATAACAAATATATGAATCACATTTCTAAATTAAATAATAGAATAATTATTTTTAAGGACTTGATATTATTATGAAAATAGTTTAAATTTTACTAGAGAATATAAATATTAGTATTCTTAATATATATACATACACTTCTGCTGATTGTTTTGAATTTAGACTACGTGAAACGTCAGAATGGTTTATTTTATATTAATTATTAAAAATTTTAAATTCATTTGTTATTCTTATGATAAAATTATACATTTTTCTCTTCACTTACTTTCTTAAATAAAGTCAAATCTGGAAATGAATTTTTACAGAAAATAAAATTTTCTAATTGAGTAATTCACGCTAAGCTATTAAATAAAGCGTCAAATATATATATATATATATATATATATATATATATATATATATATATATATATATATATATATATATATATATATATATATATATATATATATATATATATATATATATATATATATATGTATGTATGTATGTATGTATGTATGTATGTATGTATGTATGTATGTATGTATGCATGTATGTATGAATGCATGTATGTATGTATGCATGTATGTATGTACATTGCAAAAAATAATAATTATAACGGTTATAATATTCATAACGGTTATAATATACATCAAAGCATTGAAATTTAAAATTCAAAAATATTTTTTTTAATTTTTGGCCTATTATTTGCATTTTATGTAATTATCCAGATTCATATAAATTTCTAACTGAATTTTCAAATAAATGTCATAGGTTTTTATTAACTATTTTCCTTTATTTGAATTCAAGAAAAAATCATTCACGAATAGAACCAAGTATATGTGCCTAACTTTCTGTAAGAATTTGTTACATTAAATGCAGTTATTTTTAATAAAAAACATAGCGACTAATAAATTCTGCAGATGTTTTTAATTATTTATTCTTATTAGCTCACACCATTTTCTTTATTTTAAAATAGGTTGAATATGAATTCAATGTTTTTAAATATACACGTTTGCTTACCTAACAGTTTCATTGCACAGAAATTACTCATATCAGATTTTTTGGAAATAAACTAGTTATTACAAATGCTATAATGAATTATATTTATAATTCAACTACACACTTGATTTATTTCCTACTACGAATAAAGTAACATCATTTCCTTTCCATTTTTATAGCTTGGATAGCCTGGATTCTTGGAGGAGGTAAGAATATGGACTTTGCACTTCCAGTTATATTTAAATAATCTAAAATGATAAGAGACAAGTTCTAATTTTTACTCAAAATTATAGTCTTATATTTTTTACGAAGAGAATAATGAGCTATTCAGAATAATGAACTGTTCATAAATTTATGAATATTTAATTAAATTTTATTGATGATATAGCTTCATCCGAGAACATTATTGTTCTAGGAATCAATCGGGAGAAATGTCATAAATTTATTTTCTAAATCAAAGATAATAAGCCTGTTTTCTGAATCACATAGATTGGATATCATAAAAGAAGGAGTATAGCTGTGCTCATAATCTTAATTATAAAATTATTGCAGCATTTTCAGTTGACCACTTAAGCTCAATAGCTGTCAATTTTGTTCTAATTAATGGAAACTATAATTGAATATCATTCAGTATTGTAAATATTTTATTCTTTCAGTTTTATTAGATTCCATATTAAAGACAACTTCGTTGTAACAAACCTTTTACTTTTTATTAATTTTGCTTATTCTACAATATACAAACACCATTATTTTTTCATATCTCTGTATATTATGCTTTACAAAATTTTTCATATTAAGACACAATATTACACTTAAATATAAATTTCAATATATTTTCCATAACCATTATAAATGGATTTTTAAATTTATGCTTAGAAATCTGTATAATTTTAAGTATAATTTGTATAGTTCCTTCACTGTAAAATTTGTGATACAGTATTTTTTCAATGTAACATTAAAACATAACAAAATATCGTTGATTGCCATAGATCTAATTAAATATCATATTCTGTATCTCATACAAAAAATATTTTTTAAATCATATTTACAAAAATAAATACTTTGTATGTTCCTCTAGTTATAACGAAAATGCAAATATAGTCCAATTTATTAATTTGGATGATGGTGTTGATGTTGTTGTTACAAGTTTGAGTGCTTATAACATGTTGCTGCAGAAATACTTAGTTAAATTGATTTCATAAGATCTCTATTTTATCGATCAAATATAGTTGAAATATCTTTATCAGATAAAATTATGTTGCCCAACATTTGCTAACAAATGGTTTTGTTAACAACCAATATAATTTTTTAATTTATTTATATCGCATATTTATATTCTTACAAGTACTATTGTGAAACCTCAAATGGTTATTAGTCATTATAATGAGTAACATTTCTGCAAATAATGGACAAAAAATTTCTATTGCCGTATTTTCAAGTTAATATATTCTCGAATTCGTGTGACCTGATTTTTTACCATATTACGTAACTTTTATTTATTTTTGTATTGATGGTAATTCTTATTCTGTGACATGTATTTCATTTTAATTGCAGTTAATATAGATATAAAGGTTTTGAGAGAAGTTTTTAGAATCAAAAATTTTTGTTTATAAATCAATTTCATGGAAAATATTAACCATTATAATATTTAGCATAAGTTCGGCTGATTTTATAACATTTACAATTTTTGACAGTGTTTTATCAGATAATGCATGATTAAACTGTCAATCATTGAAAGTTTACATCTTGTAGATTTTATTAAATGATAAAAATTCCTGGAGTATGTTTTACTTAATTTAGATCTTCTTTAATGCTTCTTAATAAGAATAATAGTTTAAATAATTTATTAGCATTTTATCAAAAAAGCACTGATTAAGCATAGGTTATTTATGACTAATTGCCATATAATATATTCATTTCAGGTGGATCTCGTCAACCAACTAGCAAACCAACATCAAACGGTATAAGTTTATATTTTCTAAAAAATAAATAATAACTTCCTAAATTACACATTTAACTATTTCATCGTCTCAACATTAAAATCTTTCGCTTCGTCTTATTATATTGTTAATAATCACTTTAGGCAATATTAATAATGAATAATTTCATTTGACAATTCTTTCACAAAAACTTGTGAAAAGATCTAATAATTTAAGAAAATATTACTGAGTTTTATAATAGTACAATTAGCATTCAACTAAATTGTAAGCATTTGAACGAAAATTTTTAACACTGATTTCAGGCAATGCTTAAGAAATGGTATAAAATTCTGAAATTTTAACTGAATTCCGTTCCAAAAAATTACTTGCATTTTGTATATTCATAGAAATAGAAGAATATTTATAGAAAGTAAGAGTTCGCTTGAAACATTTTTATTTTTCATATGCTTTTCTTCAGTCCTTGTTTTATATATCCTATACAGCTTAACACTTATAATCTCTATCTAATATTCTTAGAAACGTAGATGAATTCTGAAGTGATCTTTATTTAAAGTAATACGTAAAATAAAATAATTATATTGATTTAATTTTCTTATATTCAACTCGGTTAATTAAATTTAATATTTCATTCTATAATCATGGATACTCTAAATTAAATCATTATTAAAATGTATAATTTTTGATAAATACAAATGTTACTATTTTTAAATGCATATATGGATAATACTCAGTATTCTACCAAAATTATAGCATAAAGATATAATTAGGATCGAAAAAAATTATTTGGGAGATAATTCAAACATCAAATGATCATTTAAATATTCAAAGATCATATCATTAAAATTGTTGCAACTGGTGAAATATAGATGTGTAACCCCTATTTGTTAATTATAACCGCAGAACCATACCTCGGTAACGAATCAGAGAGACTTTGTATGTATCCTTGGGGTATAGAAATCCATGCAGCAAATACTACCAAAGTCTATTTGATGTATCATCAAATAGTGTATCCGGGATCTGTTTCTGTAGAAGAAAGTACCACGTGCCTTCGATTAACAATGGATTGGAAAAACAAGCAATTAAATCTGAAGGATAAATAAAGGTTCTTGAACATTGCGTGCCATATGTGGTTGTGCATTATCCTGGTGGAATGCTAGTGATGGCAAAAGTTGAATATATGGAAGATCTAAGGGCTCTAACATCTCAAAATTACAATGGCTGTTCAATGTACCGGCAATGAGTACTAAAGGCATGCGGAAAAGAAATTTAGTGTCCCTGCAAATCATAATACCAACCACTGGACTAGTGGGGAGATATATGCTAAACGTATCACTTTAACAATTTTTCGTCATGATGTCTCGGAACTTTAATCCGACCATCGTAGTGTTGCTAGTAGTAAATACAATGTCATTCCATTCTTTGCATATGAGTGTCGTTCATGGCACCATTAACGGTGAAACAGCAATGTAATTTTGAATCAAATGTAAATGAAACAATGGTGGCCTCAGCAGCAAGCGTTCCCTGCGAGCCTGCAGGGAAACGTTGGCGGTACATCCTTGCTGTTGATCATGAAACAACAAAAACAAGATGACCATTTATGTCGTTTGCTGCTGGTACAATGATAATATTTCCCTCAGCAGCAAACAACGTTAATGGTTCAATCAGATAACGAATGATGCGTAAATAGACTAAATCCGTTGTACTATGGTTCATAATGTGGCTGATCAAGTCATCAGTAAACACATGCAATGGTAAAATAAGGTGTTGCATTCGATACAGTTGGTCCACTGCTCCCTTTAATATCCAGCAATTAAATATTTGCATTATTGTTATTTTGCTTAGTCTTGCACTATCACTGATTTCTCTAAAGGATAATCTGCAATCCTGTAAGGATACCATTCTTCCTCCGTCAAACACAGAAATTTGCTTGATGATGAATATATGGTGTATGCTGATTTTCTACGGTGCACAATTAAACAACTTATGCAAAAAAATAATACTCGAAAAAACAATTTCCGAGGCAATCTCGGTATCTCTCTCTTTCTCTCTTCTCACATTACATTGTGCTTGCAGGAGTCCCCTGATGTGCGTATGTAATACAATGCCAATATCTTGAATATCTCATTACCACAAACATATAATCAAATTCCTTATACTTTGCCTACTTTCTTCAGAATGTTATATTTTGTATCATGTATTTCTTACATATCAAAAATTTATTTATCTTAATAAATTTATGTTTTATATTTATTCCTGATATGTAAGATAACAATTTAATTTTTCTTTGCTTTCAGGTCAAAATGGATTCTTTAATTGGTTCCAAGGTAAAGCGTGTTATAAATTTATTAATTTAAACAAAATCAAAGATGTAAGAAATAATAATAATTGATGCACAAACACAAGAGATTTATAAATCTCTTTAGTGTTTATGTATAAATAATTATATTATTATTATCAATTGTTAGTAAACAATTAATCTATTATTCTCTTCTTTAATATAACGGATGTATTAGCTAGTTTCAAAGTAGAGTTTGTTAAAAATTTAATAACTTAAACTCAAAGATGTAAGAAATAAGAATAATTGATGTATAAAAAAATAGAGATTTATAAATCTAGGTTTTTTTTATTATTCTTGTTCTTTTTAGTCTCTTTTTTTATTATTTTGTATTTATTTAACCTTTAAATATGTTTAAGATTCAGAGTTAAACATTGGTGAAATCTAAAACAACACAAATTTTTTTATGCCCTAAAATTTTTTAATTTTAATTTATCTTAAGTAAGTATATTAATTCAAATATTTAAAAAAGATTTCGCTTACTTGATTTAAAATAGAGTACCATTAAAAATCTTTAATAAATATTACCACCATTAAAATTAATTTTAATATTTTTCAATTTACGTAAATTAAATTTATACGATCTACTCATTCATTTGAATTTTTTTATAAAATGTTATTAGAATATATACCTATCGGTTAGTTCTCGTATTAAAAAATGAAAAATAGATGAAAATATTATAGTATAGGCAGTATTTTCTGAACAACCAAACTGCTTGTATTCTCCGAAAAGTTTATTAAATAACAGTTTTCTGACATTTCTTTTTATTAAAATTATTATAAGTTGTACTTATACAATAAATAGTTACCACATAGGAGGGTTATAAATATAAATGTTTAAATTACAATCTATTTAAATCCTTTTTTTATACTGACTTGAGTATATCATAAAAAATAAAAAATAAGCTTCATTCTATTGTTTAATATATTAAATTTTTATTAATCAATTATGTTTCATTATTATATTGAAACTTTGTTTCTCTCAAAATATGTAAATATATTCTGCTCAAACTTTTTCGGTGATTAGTGTTTAAATTATACCAAAAAATATGGACAACTGCTTTTAAATTCATGCAAATGAAGAAACTTAATCTTCAATCTATATCTGTATAATTTTACATCTAAAATTAAATTCATTCAAAATAAAAATTCATTAATATTTTTATACTCATCAAAATAAAAATTAATACACTAGTTATATTACATATAATGATGTTCGTATATTTGTCTCTTTCATAAATAAAAAATTTAAACTCTTTTATATTTATGAAAATGTAGAATTAAATAGGAATACACAAAAATAATAATAATCTTTTCAGTCATTTGTAATATTTATATTTTATTTCTGCTTTTTTTTTTTTTTTAAACAAACAACTGGAGAAAATTTCTCCGTAATTCCTAGAAATGCTACAATTTGAAATAGAAATCATGAAAAATTAGAATTTGATGATTTTTTAGTAAATACGTGCATATAAGATATTAATGCGATCGCGATTTAATTTTTATCATTTACTCCTACCTTTGCTTGGAACATTACTAATGTTAAGTTCCAGAATGAAGTAAATGTATAGTGTTTTAATATGTTTACTATACTACATCTGTTAGATTTTGTTGTGCCTAGTAAATAATTTAACAGAGCTGCCTTTTAACAGTTGGTTTTATTATTTTTCTTAAAAATGAATTTAAAAAAATTTATATTATTTAAAGATAAACATATCCAATTTCATATACATTTCTGCCTAGAAAAAATATCCCTCAAATAAATGTGAGAAAATATGCATCTATTGCATTGTTCTTAAAATGCAATGCTAAACTCAATGTTAAAAACATAATTAATAATTTGTCTACCAATAAAAGAAGTACCAAGTCGTAATATTACATACTATAATTAATATTATAGCATTTTTATTTGATAATGAATAACTGCAGTAGCATTACATTTTGCTTTTAAAATCTTGAAATTTAAATCACATCATTCTTAATACATGTACAAATATATTGATGTATTTTTTAGTTAATATACAATTTCAAATATTGTTTATCGTGAAATTATGATTTAAAAATAGTATAATTAAAGAAAATACTGTAAATATTTATTAAAATTTTGAAACTTATGTTAAAAAAATATGTATTAATTTCCCGTTATATTGTTCTATTTTAGGAGGATCAGAACAAACTTCGCAAACAAATGAACAAAAAGGTAAAATCTGAATAAATTGTTGCGCATTGTCATTGATACTGTTGATTGTCTTTTAGAAATATGAAAACTATAATAATTTAGGACTTACAAGCGTTACATTGAGTAAATCATTTTTAGATAGAATAAAATTTAACAATACATTTATATCAATTTTCATAATTTTACTTATCACTGATAATAAAATGATAGGGTACCAAGTCATCAAGAGTCTAACATTTTGTAAAATGTTATGTAAAATTAACTTGTTAATTTTTATCTTCTTCTAGTGCAAAATAATTTGCAAGCTGTATCACAATATTTGAATATTATGATTCGCAAACCTGTCTGTTGAACACTCGAGAATTTAATTAAAGTGTCAATAAATCCAATAATGGAAAATTATGTTGAGATTACTTGCCGTTAAATAAGTTTTTCCAACATTATAATTTTTAAATAAATTGTTCATATTTCAAATCTTAATTCTTTCTCAGCAATTATTAGTTTTTTTAAATTTCATGACAAAATTGTCCCAATTATAAATTTAATAGATAAATAATTACATTGCCAGCTGAAAAGAGTTTGGACTTAATTTTTTCCTAAATTCAGTAAAATGTTTTGAATAAAACAGTAAATTAAAATTGTTTTGTGTATTATGGTTTAAGGCCACTATCATTTAAGGGCACAGATTCCGTATAATCTAGGATGCCAAATTCTGATTCGGTGCCTTTTTGGCGGATTTTCTTAGGTATCTGACTACATGGCTTTTATTAGGTCATAGATATGGAGACTTAGAAAATTTATATAGTAAAATTTTATTTTGACAACATAAAGTATATATGTCATCTTGACAACATTTCTTCATCACCAAAAAAAAATTTAGAATTTGGAATCCTGGATTATACGGCATTTGTGCCTATTTGTATTTGTATCAAGAATTAGAGATTGGACATCAATCATTTTTCGAAAAATAAGAGAATCAACCGACAAAAATCTCCCATAATACACTAATTTTGAGAACATAACAAAACAAAATATCATTGCAATTAATCATGCATGAAAACAATTTGCTAGAGGATTGCCGAGTATTTTTTTTTGGGGGGGAGGATGGAAAAATGACTTCTTCCTTACTTGATAGTAAATTTTATCATGTTTGGATTCTCAAATAACTGTCATGAGTTACAACTACTTAATTATTTGAATAAACATAGTTTTTTTTATCATATTGATATTAAAGAAACTTGACATAGAAACATTAGTCAGTTACTTAAGATATCTCTTGTATTCCTATTACACAATATAAAACTGTGACAGTAAAACTGCCTCATAACATCTCACTAAACAATTTCCAAATATTTTTTGGGTGAAAAGGAAAATAACATTTATTTTGCATCATTTATAAGTAACCCTTTGTTTTAAATTCAAAAGCATTAAACAATCATTTTGCCTTTGAATTTTAATTTTATTTTAATATTTTTACTTTAAGAAGTAAATTCAACCCTTTAACAGAGAAAATATTTTGTCCCTACTTTGCTTACATAATTTGAGTAAATATTTAATATTTTCTAAATTAATCTTCTACTTTTTTCTTTTACAGGAGGAAGTATTGAATATTATAAATGGCTTCAACGTATGATAATACTTTTTGTTCTTTTAAATCTGCAATATGAAATATTTTTAAGAAAATCATGAATATTTTCTAATTAAAATCAGCTTTATTAAATGTCAAGGATAGAAAAAATTCTATATTTATGTTTATAATATTAACTTTTAGAAATTAAAATATTTATTTATAAACTTCTACATGAACATATTTTTAATGTTCATTATAACAATCCTATTTTTCAAATTTGGAATAGATAAGTACATTACTTTCTTTAAAAACGCCGTTAAAAATGATCAAAATTTATAAAATTGAGAAATGATTTAATTCAATTATAAATGCAAATAACAAGTTTACCAAAATTTAAAATATTTTAAAACACTTGATTTTCGGAGAAAATAAATAAATGGAAAATAAATTTCTTTCAGAGACACAACCACATAACACTTAGAAAAACGGTATTATCATTTACCATGCTTTTAATGCAAATCAGCGTAATTTCAAGTTAAACGTTATTTTTTAAATATTAGCAGATGAATGACGACAAATCTTTCTCGGCCTTGGTTGATTATAATTGATCGAGCCTGGTTAATAACATTTAACTATTACGCGTGCCTTCTAGTAGCGTATTAATTCTTAGTTCATCTATTATATTTCTAGTTTCAGCACAATGATTTGTAGAAATTCTATAAGCAACGGTATGTTTCAATCTCTAGATAATTGAGAACAAATATCATACAATTTCAAAAATATAATATCGCTTTTAACTAAAAGATATCCACGTCTGATTTTAAAATTAATTCACTGTATGACATTAAATATGAATTCCCAGCTGAAAACCATCTGATTCCTGTTAACAAAAAATTATTTTTGCTTCTGAATATATTCCTTCGGATGAAAAGGATGATGGTTATCTTTCAGTGACAAAAACATTTATGAAGTCATAAGGAGGAGGTGAAGGGCAACTTCTGTTGATCCGAGGATTTGAGCACCTTGATGGTAGAAGTCTGTTTTGGCTCGGGTTAATGTTAATTTTCGTCAGGCACCTATCCTTCAGCCTGTTAGGCTTCGGAGACTTCGTCAGACATTTGGAGGATAAGCAACAACAACAAAAACAAAACATTTATGATATGTGTGATATTTTAGTTAACTTTTAGATAATACTTAAAATCGATTCACTAAAATTTTTGCCAAGATGATAACGTATAGCAGACACAGAATTAAGGTTTTTCTGCTAAAATCAATATAATTTAACATAGTCCTTATTATTGTTTGACTCTTAGATGTGTCTTGAATTAAAATGATATTTTTTCCATTCTTATTATCCCATATGTCTTAATGCTCTTTTCAGATCGACTTAAATCTACTCCAACGTTAATGCACCCAAAAACATGGTAGCCAAATTTATTTTGAAAGGACAGACCGATTGAAAAAAATTGAAAATATTCGAATTGGAATGACATATTTTAAGAGATTTATCAGAATAAATTTTACTTTCACACGCTTTTTAAGTCTGCTCGTATATTATAATTTATGCATTTCTCTTCCCTATTGCAATTAAAAAAATAGTTTTTTTCGAATTTAATAGCTATTGATGCAATTATATATATTATTTAAAATATTATAGTTATTTTTCAACAAAAATTGTTTGCTTCATTTCACTGTAACAATTAACTTTAATTTTGGCCATCATTTGTTCTCTTAGAAAATAACGATTCATATTTTAAACAACCATAATTAAATTTCGCAGTTCTCTTCTTTTTAATTTTTAATCTCAATAAAATTAATTGTTGTTCGCTTAAAGTATCATTCATAATAAAATTGATTTCTATGTGATCTGGAATTTAATTCTCATCTGAAATATACACACAGGTAGATATCTTTCGCTTTTAGTTCCAAAATAAATAGTAAGAGTTAATACTATATTGTTTAAATCAGTCATAAATATATGGCAAAAGTTGTTACCTCTTAGCTGATATACAGTGATTTTAAAAATATCTGACAAAACTTGCAGTTGAATATACGGATAAAATAAAGTATTTAGTAAAATCAATGAGAGATATTTATAATATAAAAATATTTATAATATAAATTTTAACATAAAAATGGGTTTTGAATAGATGTGAGTAATATCAAAAAACTCATTATTAACTGAAAAATGTTCTATTCTAATTATTCACTGACAAAAAAAAATTATTTTCAAACAAAGGAATTTTTTTTTGTTTGAAACGAAAGTTTTTTTTTTTCATATTTTTAACTATATATGTGTTTGTGACTGATTTTTTGAATATTTCAGAGCAACGTAAATTTGGAGGAGGAAGCTCGGGAGGTAAGATTTAATTTGCAGTAATTCAATAAAATTACTAATATTATTTAATACTATTTAATTTCATTCTATTTAATGCTATTTAGTTGCCTTCATAAAAATTGTTTCTTGTCTTAATATTACAAAAAAATATTTGCCACAAATAATTGGTTCTTGAAATAAAACATCATCTATTTCATACAAATATTAAACATTTTTTTTACGTTATTGCCAAATAAATATATTGTTATTACTTATGACACCCGGGCAAACCAAGGTCGCTTGCCAATGGCCATGCGAATTTAAGTCAGTAAGGTGCGTCTTTTGTTTAACTAGAGCACCATAAAGGTGAAAGTACAACTTTGCTTTAAGTCGTCTTCCGATAGATGGCACCACCAGAGGATTCACTTCTTTAATTTTCACTTTGATCTGGAAGGGGAAGATATTTTACACCCATATCTTGACACCAATGGTAACTGCTCAATGACTGTCCACAGGACTTTCGATTGCACTGATTGAACAAGCACATATATGACATGAATTCGGTAGATCTTACGCGAAATTAGGAAAATGAACAGCGTTATCATTCATGAATAAAAAAAACGATATTTTTTATCTTGTAATTCTTTGTACTTCTGAAAAAAGTGAAATCGTTCGGTCTTTTTATATTTCTCTAATCTTTTTTAGAGAAATGTTATGAATTATTTACTACACTAAATTACTTACATAATTAATAGTAAAATTTAAAGTGTATGTCTGACTTTAAAATAGTCCTTCCTTGCACAGTATCTTAATTTTGTTAGAATTATTTATTTTGACATTATCTTAGCTTGGATCTATAAATAATTTATTTTTAATTTCAGGCAATAATGAATATTATTATTGGTTTGGAGGAGGTAAAAAAACTTTTTGAAACATTTAAGTATACTTTTTCCTGTAAATATGATAAATCTGCAATTAATTTTTATTTCAGTTTAATTTTTTAATGTATTGTAACATTAATAAATATCCACATACCATGTAATGTACCCATATTTGCTATTGAAAGAAATCACACTATTTAATTATACATTAATCTTTCATAAAAGATCGTATTTAATTTTGGATTTAATATAAAATTATATACATTTGTTATAATGTTTAAGTGTTTGTTCAAATATATAATGCATTAAATATCTCTATCTAAATATCAAGGATTTTTCAAAATAAAATAAATATTCTACTTTATCTATCTAATTTTCAAAAATATACAAAAATAGAAATGTAAATAACAAATTCATCGTTAACAGTTAATAAGACAATATATTTGTAAAACTTTCATTTTAAAAAATAGATTCTCAAAATTCGAATCAATATAAAATGTATAATTTATTTTCATGGAATTACAATAGTTGTTCAGTAAATTATAACAAGGATTAAGAACAATAGTTACTTCAATAAAATAACATGGAATTACAATATTTGTTTATTTTTACACATAATTAAATATGCAGTAAAAATAGTTTTTGAGCTTCATAAATATCTTTATCTAATACATGAAAAATTGCGCACAATCACGTTACAAAGCAAAATTAGTACTTAATGAAATAAACTGCCTACTTCACTAACACTCTTGTCTTATTTTATTAAATTATTTGAAAAAATATATTTGAGTACGAAAAAGTTGAAATATAAGAAACCTTTACTCATGTACTGAAAAGAGCCGAAATTTTTGAATTATTTACTCAATAACGCTTCATTACAGTTTTGGTCCTTAAAATAAACATTCTCTTCCCATAGATTCCATAAATGCTTAGTAATTGACTTTAGGTAGGTTGTACCAAATTATAAGCAATGCTTACAAAGTCAGATTATTCAAGCAAGGAGGTATTTGGTCTCTGAGTGCATTTCTAAGAAAATCCAAATTAAATGCTATTCAATTAAAATCCAGTGAATTAAGAGATTAGTGTTTAATTAGAATTTATCATTATGGTCTTTTAAGCACTTCAACACAATTTGTGCCTTACGACATGGAGCGTTATTATGTATCAAGACTACAGTTCATGTTGGAATAATAAACGCCATTCACATAAATGGAACTAAGGTTTAGTTATATTAAGATAGTCTCTGAAAGCTTTCATAATCTGTTCTACCACTAAGAGTATCAAAACTGCTGAGGAATTTGTCTACCAAAGTACAACGCTGCCATAACCACTTTACGTATAACCTGTTGTACATGAGAGAAAATGAAATACAGTATACTTTGTTATGATTATTGCGTTGATGAATAAGAACTCGAGATTCATTCGATTTGACAACTCTCTTCCATTTATTGTAGGTGTAATTGACTACGTCCCTTGGTCCAGAGAGACACACGCATTGGACACTTGCTGTGCAATATCATATACAATAGTGTCTACTGAAATAAGTGTTCGAGAATACTTGCACATGTATTTGCATTGTTTTCAGCTGTCTAATACCCATTTTACTTCAGCAAGGGAGACAGCTTCCAATGTTCTTTAGGTGGCAGTGGTTATTTTTCTCAAAAATAATATATTTTGTATAAGTAATAACCACGGCAGATCATAAAAATACTGAAATGTTTTGTAGATATTTATTCCGCGATTATTCAGAACAATAATATTTCTCCCCTTCATTAATTCATCGACACCATTGTGATGAAAAGAAAGTGAAAGAATGATTTATATTTATATGCCTAATCTAACAGCAATGAAATATCATTCCCACTTAATTTCATCCAGACCAGTTAATCGAAAAATGCTGAGACATTATTATGTTTGGTTTATCAGGGAAAAAAAGGAAACCAAAATTAATATTAAGTTTTTTTTATTTTGTTTTGTCATATTAAGTTGAGTTGCAATCCAGCGACTTGTTTAAAAAATTATGGCTCGAAAATGTTAGTTTAATAATAAAAAATGTTAAATAAAATTTAACTAAATTTTTTCCAGCATTATTAACAATTTAATTAATGAGTAGACGCAACTAACCTTTAGTTTAACTCCTTATATAAAACTAAAGATTAATATTTATAAATACTATTTTTTTAAAATATATTACATTTATAAACTACCCGACACTTAAAATACAACACCAAGAAGTACGAGCCAGAAAAATTATGAAATTTCAGGATAGACGTACCTAACCGAGTTAAGCAAGTGATGTGAAATGCTCAAACCTTCAGTTCATGTAGCATAATATATAAAGTGAAGAACATGCAGAGTGGAAAATATTCGTGCCGTTATTGCAGCTTGTAAAATAACCGTTGAAAGTTTTTCTTGTCACGAAGGACGCTCGTAATTGCAGAGAATGACATGCATCCTCGGCAGAGTTAGTTCCAACAGACAGGCGAGTTTACAAGGGTCATGGTGGTCGGAGTGAGAAAGGCGGGTTGGTCCTTACGGTAAATTGCAGCTGGGAGACACCTGGATGCGTTCACAGAGAACCTACTGTGGCAACAAAGGTGGAACAAGAATGTTTGTGGAGTGCTGGTGCAGCCAGAGTAACGCCAGCATGGATGAATCCACGTATCCTATGGGAGATGGTGGAGGCCCCTTAAATCATGTCTACCGAAATTCTGCATCGTGAGCAAGACATCCTGGATGCTCTCATATAGACCAGAATCATTTGCCGTCGATTGGTTGCTAGTGCCATGCACTCATGGCGTCCGTTAAGAAGACTGTTAATGAATCCATAGCATAGATGGTAATTTTTGGAATGGTGCTGGATTAGAGAGATGTGGTGACGGAATGGCACAGGATCGTCTTTTCATGTGATTCACGTTCATGTTTCTTAAATGATAGTCGCTGCTTGCAAGTGTAGTGTCAACGTGGAGACTGGTCCAATCCTGCAGTACCATGCAACAACTCAGCATTATGATTTGGGGCGCGTCTGCGTACGATTTCAGATCAGCTCTATTCATGTTCACGGCACAATGACATCCCGACATTACGTAGATGATGTGCCGCGGTCGGTGACACTCCCCTACATTCAAGGTGCTTTTAATGTCTTTTATCAGCAGGATAACATCACATTGCTCGCGATGTTATCCTCACATTGCTGATGTTATCGAACCTCACATTGATCACGTCAGCCAACATAACCTGAAAGATGTACAGCTGTTTTCCTGGCCACCGTGCTCACCAGTTGAGATCGTTTGGGATATGTTTGGAAGCCATTTGCAGACCCAGCCACAGTCTCCTTCAGAAGACACGCTTAGGCGAATAGTTGACATGGAACGGAGAGCCTTTTCTCAGTATTACATCTGCGCTCTCATTGACTCAGCGTCCACAGCGATAGTTTAATCAACTGACCCAACATTATTTTCGCTCTGTATGATACATATCATTTTAAAATACATATCACTTATTGTTCGTAGCTGTCTCTCTCTCTCACTGTTTGTCGAGTTTCGCCACTTTGTGGCAACTCCTTCTTCGTGTTGTATATTCAGTGTCGGGCAGTGTATTTAAAAATACATTCTTACATGATTTTATAATTTTTTATTCTATATGTAAAAATAATAGTCTAATAGAGAAATAAAAATTATAATATAATTATAAAACTAATGACGCTAAGAGATTGATTTTCAAAATTCCCGTATATCTTAAGATATCCCCATTGTGCATATTAATAAACAGTTCAGTTTAGTAGTAAATAACATTTCTAGACTAACTGCGGTATTCATTTTATTATATTTAATTTGTAGTTTATAGTTTACCATCAATTAAAGTGAGGCAATAAACATTCATTTTCGATAGATAATAATCTTCGATTTCTTAGGTGATAACAATGCTGGAAGTCAACCAACTCAGCCTGCACCTACTGAAGCGCCATCAGGCGGTAAGAAATTGTTTCTCATTGATTTTCAAGATTAGAAGATATTTCCTTAAAAACGATTATTCAAATAATTTTTTGACTTATCGATAATTTATATTTATAAAATCAACTGCTTATTGAATTTACAATAAAATACAGATTCTATTGAACCTTAACTTTTACATAAAATAATGTAATCCAAAGGTGAATTAAATTTTTCAATGTTCTATATTTAATTCTAAAAATTCTATTTTTTAATTACTAATTTCAGGTGGAGGAGGATGGTTTGGCTGGTTTGGAGGTAAGGGCTGAAGTTTTCCAAAGCACAATCTAAAACTTAACTTATTTACGAACTTGATAACAAACAAAAATTGAAAACATGTTTTATATTATGTTAGAAAATCAATTTTGAAATATAATTTTTGTATCATATAATTAATAGTTTTTTTTCTCGTCCAGCGCCATAATGATGCATTCAATATTCCTTTCAGAATGTGTGCAAGACAACACCCCATTTAGTTAAACTTTAAATAAGCTTGACTGAATTCAGATTTAATGATTCAAGTAATATAAAAGGTTACCCTAGAGTGAGACTTTGGTGACTTAGTTGTGCAAAGCCTTTGGTTTCGCAATCGGAAGGTAGTGAGTTGTTTGGCAACCCAACCAAATAATAATATAATTCACTAATGGCTAAAGCACGTAAAAAAGGTGATGGTTGCAATGTCCTATTAGCAAAATAATGGAGATGACAAGCCAAACCTGTATGTCTCCTATTTGGTTCCTGCTTCAATGTTATGAAAACCCATTACTACTGGAGACTGCTATGGCACACATACTAGCTCTTGCACTATACAAAATGATACAATTTCGCTCCATGTGACAAACGGGGAATTTAATGGGAACATTTGAAGGTTACTCAAGCTGTGTTCTTTTCACAATTTGAAAATATTGGCGTTGTTCGTTGGAAGAAAGAAGTCACCAGAGTTAAAAGATATAAATTTATTTAATATCATTTTTTCATGACATTAATATATACCATGCGCATTACACACAAACATTCTACAATATTCATGTTCAAATATTGTAAAGACAATGTTATTTAGCAAAATGTACGATAAGAATAACTCCCTTATATACAAGCTTATAAGCATACTGCTTCTTAATAGCTTGCGATTTTCTTGATATTTTTTAAAATTTTATCATATTTTATTAAATACTGTCGTGATAACTACAAAAGTAATAAATTAAAAACTCTCAAACGCAACATATTTTTGCCATAGTTAAATCACACATATTTAATTATATATCATACAAAATAATTAATAAATATGAATGGAAATATATTTTAAATATGAATGAAAATGCTATCTTTTTTGTAGGATACAGTAAAATAAGAAACGTGAAATAGATCTAATTAAAAAATATTTTCAACGTATGTAAACGAAATATCATATGGAAAATCTTTTACAAGTACAATTTAGTTATAATTTCATACAAATGTTTGCTTTCATAATTCCCATTTAAAAAATGTTCATAAGATATTGAACAAAAATTTCATACTGTGGGCATTTAATTCTTTGTCATAAATTAATAAATTTTCAGTGTTATATCACATATTCGTAGTAAAGTGTATTGTCACATACTCTTATTTTCCATTGTTATGAACAAGATTTTCAATTTTAAACACCTTAAAAATATTTGTTGTTTCAGTACAAGAAAATGCATTCAAAATTTTTGTTTCCTTTTAAAATTCGTGGTCTCTCTATTAAATTTTAACATTAGAATTCGAGGACGTTTCTAAAATTTATGAACATTTATGAGAAAATATGTAAATAACTTCTCTGTGTTTCTTAATGAGGCTTTTTCTCTCTTCAAAGAGTTTATTCTTTTAAATAATCGTAGTCAAAAACTACGCACGCTTGGTTTTTTTTTTTTTTTTTTTTAATCATTTTTAAAAACAATTTATTTATTTTTTTTTGTGAAAAATTAATTTTTCCCGATAAATTAGCTAAATAAAAGAATTAAATAAATATAAATAAAATTTTATTCATATATAATATATATTATATTCTTTATTATTAGAGTAATTCTCTTATTGAGTAACACGCTGTTGTTTTTTCATGATTTGACTACATTACGTTATATGTTACTCTTTGATGAATTGTTAATCAAGATGTTTCATTGTATGAAGTAAATTTTAAATACATTCAATTTTTTCTCCTATATCTAAATAATGTTCTACAGCTAGAATACATTGCTTTTTCTTGAACCTTAACTAAAATTAAAGCAAATTTCATAATATGCAATCATAACAGACCTAAATTTACATGATTTTTGTGTTACATGTATCATTATTTGAAATTTTATAAATCTCAGAAATTTTCAAAACTTATCATTTACTTATTGGAATAAAAGCAAATAAAGTACTTAAAAACAATTTCAAAATTCATTCGTTTAAATTTGTTACTATGCATTTACAGCATTACATTGTGAGATAAAAATGTTTCGTTTGTAAATTTTGAGTGTAGAATTTCTTGAATCTTAAAATATATTAATGAAAAAAATTTTTACTCTATGTAAGCTTAGTTTCCAAAATGAAGTCTAAATTTAGAGATTTTTGAAAAATAAATTTATAAATTATAATAGTTGGATAAATTTGAACCTATTGTTATAAATTATTCGTCAAAAAATTTAATTGTTTTGCAAACTGAAATGATTTTTTTTCTTATAATGAATTGAAGAATAGAAAGAATAATTATATAAAAAGTCTTCAAAAGTTATAAAATAACATTTTTTGAAGATCACTATAAAAAAACACTAACAACGAAATTTATAGTTTATATAGATGATAAAATTGAACTTACATAATTTGATGGAAAAATACTACCTACCACTAAGTTTTTATCGAAAATAACAGTAATATATGCAAGGGGAAAAATACTCAAAATCAAGCTTTCATAATTACATGCGTAACTTTTGTTCATTTGCCATTTTTGTTATCAGATACGTTGACTATAGGGAGTGGGGTCCAACATGTTTAAGAAAAGCTATTAGCGTTTCTTTAAGAGGATCTATTAGGTTGTGGGTGGTTAGATAGAGGGGGGCATAGCTGGAAATGTCACAGGCTGATGCTGATAAGCACCTACTTTGTCTCTCAGTGTCGTCCACTTTCTTTGCAATTAATATCAAACCGAAGCTTCTGTATCCAGAAGTCCTGCTCCATGCTGACTACGAGTTACAACGCCAGCAGAAGACCATTTTACAGTTCTTTCAGCCTGAAGAAGAAGAAGCATTTGTAAGACAAAATTTGTTTCAAACCACTCTGTAGTCTCAAGGTGAAGAATATTCTTTAATACCATTAGTTGTGAATGTTCCCCTCAAAAGAAGACAGAGAAAGGCCCACTTCTCTTGGATAAGAAAACACGTTTCATGGACTAGACAGCGGTTGGTCCCTGCATATTTTATAAATGATTCTAGATTTAGACAGGAGAATGACTGAGAACGTGTGCTTATCTAAATGGAACGAATCACTAAATATCATCAGTCCAACACTGTGGAAAGGCAACGTCTCCAGGAGATCAAAAAATGATTTGAGCAGAGTTCTCACCAGGTAGTCACACTGAATTTTATGTGTTCCAGGGAGGAACTGTGACTCGTGCGAGATATGGGGATGAGATTCTTGATCCATATGTCCACCCATATACCGATGCAATTGGCAATAATTTCATTGTGACAGATGATAAGACACATCTTCATCGAGCTAAAGTTATTGAGGAATTTCTTGAGAGTCTTGGTTTGGAGAGAATGTGGAATGATCAGCTTAATCTCCTGATTGAATCCCATAGAGTATTGTTGGGACTAACTTGCTAGACAGTTTGCTGATTTAAGTCCTCCTTCAAGGTGTGTAGGAAAACCGGGAAACAGCTTATTCTGTGTCTAATTTGAGTTGCTGGTCTTCGCTTCCTATTTCGGTAACTAACAAATTAATTTATGGCATAGAAAGTCGATGCTGCCAGGAAGAATTGACTCAATTCAAGCTAGAGTTCATTTATCCGACTTTAAAATTAATTTTATTATCTTTCTATGTTAATTTGCCTCATAAAACCAGCAAGAATGCTTTTTTATATAAATCATTTATGCGTTTTATGTAAACTTCTGTGTTTCAATTAATGCATGCCTGTTTTGTGAACATATGATCCAAATTTGGTATTCATTTATTTAAAAATCAGAAGCAAAGAGCGGTTGCTTCTCAAAGAACTTTTAGAAGCCAGTGTATACATATTATCTAAATTAATATGAAATCAGTATAAATTAATTTTACAACAATATAAATCCATAAATATTGTTTTCTTGAACAAATAAAATAATATTTTGCTTATTCTTATAGGATAAAATCCAAATACAATTTTCTTATTCAATTTTTTCCATTTTGTATGAATTTATAAGTTTCTTTGAAAATTCTTCTCTAAAATGTTTAATTAAAATAATGAAATATGTATGCGATTTATAATAACTTGTGTTTATTTTTATGTTAGGTGGTGGTAATGGTGGAAGTGGTGATAATCAACCAGAAGAGAAACCTCAACCTACACAAGCACCATCAAAAGGTAATTAAACTTTTCCTTTCAAGTTTTCATTTTTTTTTCATAAATTCAAAAAATGAAAAATGCATTTAGGAATAAAGAAAGACTTAGGATGTTTTCTTAACATATCATTTTTAAATAGGATTTACATATTTACAAAAGAATTGATATAGCAAATTAACAGAAAATTCTTATCAAACAAGATTTATAAACCTTTTGATTTTATTTTTTTAAGTGCCCAAACTCATAAATTTTGATGATATCACAAAATTTGTGTAATTGTTTATATACATATTAAAATGTCCAACACATTATTACAGACAAAATAATTATTAATTAGTAAATTTGAATACAAGCTACTTAAGGAGCTATAATTTCAATTTATATGTACAATGATGTATAGGAAAGCTACTAAATAATGAAAACATTAAAACAAAAAAAAATTGCCTCAAAGTTTAAAAACATTATGATATGTAAATATTTATCGTTCCTTTTTTACCTATTACTGTTAAACTGCATTTTCAGACATTACTTAGTTTTATGTGTATGTGTGGAAATAGTAAAAATATGTAAGTATGGCCATATTTTTTTAATTTAGTATATATATATATTTATATATATAAGATAAAGAATGAAAAATATTGAAATCAGAAATATGAGATTGGAAAAACACTGAAATATGCTAAAATATACGATTCAAATGACAAGAAAAAGACCACGGCTTCATCTGTAGGGAGATATACGAAACAAAAATCTTTTCTGACATGCTCGAAGTACAAATATCTAAATATCTTCGAGCAATTCCCCGAAAAGTGATTGTATTAAAAGAACTTCGGTAAAAAATTTTGAATAAATATAAATTCAGAAAATTAGAAATGCCAATCTATATTTTCTGCATATATATATATATTGCATATATGTTTCATTTATTGTTGGTATTTCTAATTTGTCCTTAGAGCATGTCAGAAAAAAGTGTTCTTTCTCATAGCTGGCCATCTCCCTCCTGATGAAGACATGGTCCCTATGCCTTTTTCTTGTCATTTGTATCGTATATTTTAGTGTTTTCCCAATTTCATATTTCTGATTTTATTTATATATATATATATATATATATATATATATATATATATATATATATATATATATATATATATATATATATATATATATATATATATATATATATATATATATATATATATATATATATATATATATATATATGTAAATATATATGTGTGTGTGTGTGTGTGCAAAGTAACAATTAGGAAACACAAAAATATTTTGGTTAAAGTAAATTGGAAGACAAAATTAATTTAAATTATTAAATTAATCAAAAAACAAAGTAAAATTTTTAATAGTATAAATGAAAAATTTAAATAATTTTAATTTATATATATATAACAACAATAACATATATATAATTTTAAGTTTACAACTTAATTTACTTTTTTACTTATTATATACCAAACATTTGCAAATTTTTTATAACTTTCATTATTACTTTAACCAATGTATACATATTATATATATATATATGCATATATATTTGCATATATATATATATATATATATATATATATATATATATATATATATATATGCATATATATTTGCATATATATATATATATATATATATATATATAAATGTATGTATGTATATATGCAATATACTTTGTCAACGCGCGTTTGAGATGTAAATCTGATTACTTGATTGGTACAATGTTAAGACCTGGATATGAAAAGAAATATCAAGTTAATGTGGATAAAGAATAATTAAAATGACAATGAATAGAAGCAAAATGGCATACTGAGTTTCGAAATGAATGTATCTTAATTGAATTATTTATATTTTTCTTTTTATTTGTTTTTTTCCTTTGTTCTATTCACAACCTTCTATTAAAAATTTAAAAAAATAGATGTTTTCAAGATTTTTAATCCACAAAATCTAATCTTTATTTGATAATTAAATTTTTGAGATTTCAAAGAAATGAAGTTCTGGAGTAAAAACCTCTTAATAGATCATTTTTTTCTATTATTTTATTTGGAGAACAAAAAATAAATTTTCCTATAATCTGACGTGTTTACATTTACAGGTTTTTTGAATATGGCAAAAGCTTTATAAATTAATATACACATTCTTTTAAAAGATTTTTAATAAAAAAATCTTTTGACTTTTATATGGAATTAACATAGAATTTTATTAAAATATCCTATATTAATGCACTGAAATGATTTTAAAAGCTTATTAATTATTAATAACAAATCTTTATATAAAATATTTTTTTAGGTTTTCTTATTTCCCACTTTTTAATTTCCTGTCTTTTGTCATTTCTTCACAAAAATTTTATCCCTTATCTGAAAAGTTTTTAGCATAAATAAATTTATTATAAAATTTCAAAAACAAATTTATTGCTTATGATTTTAAAATAAGCTTTTCTGTATATCTTATATTATTTAACAAATAAAACTTTTTTTAGAGGGAGAAAATAGCGGTGGTAAATGGAGCTGGCAGAAAGGTAGTAGTGGAAGTGAAAAGAAAGGTAGAATAGTTTTTAAAATTTTGAAGAGAACATATTTTAAAGATTTATAAATATACACATTTTTAGATACATTTTTATTATTTAAACAATTTTATTCATCTTACCAAATACTCTATAGGAAAGACAAGTGTCACTCTTTTGAATGAACAAATTTTTTTAATTATTGGAGAGTAGGAAATTATATAAATAATTCTAATATATTAGCAATACAATTTCTAACAATAATATTAAAAATGTTTTTCTTTTATATATATATATATATATATAATATATATATATATATATATATATATATATATATATATATATACACATATATTTATATATATATATATATATATACATATATTTATATATATATATATATATATAATATATATATATATACATATATTTATATATATATATATATATATAATATATATATATAATATATATAATATATATATATATATAATATATGATTAAAATATCATAAGCATAATAAGCATAATTTAAAATAAATGCAAGAATATACACAAAAAATATATGTTTAGCAATATATTTAGCGTGGAAGAAGAGAGAGTTTAAATAGAATTACCAAAATATTAGAATAATCGAAATTTTTTTAAAAATTTAACAAATGCTAAATGGAGGACAATAAAGTAAAAGACTGGATTATTTACATACATTAAAACAGGTTGAACATATATCAATAGATGATTCAAAATTTAGAAAGGCATGCAGAAAAAAAGAAAAATGGAAACACATAATAAATTAAATCCAATGAAGTACAAATATGGCCAGCTTCTTAAGGAATTGTTGACCACTTTGGCACAAAATATGACTTTTCTGCAGTGCCTCCAGACTAAAGTCTTAATAAGGCTACTACACCCAGAAGCTACTTTAAAAAAAGTTTTTATTGAATTTAGAATTGCCAAGCCAAAATATCCAGTTTATAGCCGCCAAAACAAAATAAAATATTAAATTTATAGTAGCCAAAATATGCAAATAAATTTGTAATTGTCAAAATCAAATTTCAAACCTGCAAAAATGTATGTATTTGGTTTACTCTATGTGTAATTATCTATTCGATATATGCTCTATCATTTTACTATATGTAAATAATCTTGTCTTTTAACTTTATTGTTCTTCATTTAATATTTTTTCAATTTTTTAAAAACTTTTCAATTACTTATGTTTATATATGAGGGTTACTCTGAAATTTTTAAGATACGCACAGACGAGAATTTACAAAATAAAAATAATAACAACGGTTTAATTTTAAAATACAAAGCATTTTAACACAGAAGACGATTTTTTACTGACATGCTTCAACTTGTTTAACGTAGAATAAATTTTAAACAGAACAGAAAATGGAGTTGACGCGAGAACATTTTCGCGCTATGATTTTCTACGATTTTAAAGCAGGATTAAATCAAGAAGAATGCGTTCAAAGGTTGCAATTAGCATTTGGTGATGAATCTCCAGTTCGTGCTACTGTATTCAGATGGTTTAGAGAATTTAGAAGAGGTCGCAATTTTCTTCAGGATGAAGAACACACAGGAAAGCCGCCGTTGGCAGTAATCCCGGATAATGTGTATACGAAAAATGTTAATGGATGATAATCGCTGTACCTATCTAATGATGCAGAAAGAACTTAACACTGGATCCTCAACCATACACAAAATCATTCATGAAGTATTACACATAAAAAAAGTAGTTTGCCGTTGGGTTCCCCATAATCTAACTGAGCTCCAAAAAGAGGAGCGTGTCAGAATCAGTAAAGAAACTCGTAAATTGCTAAATAATGGTGGCCACCATATCATTTCTAAAATTGTAACAGGTGATGAAACGTACATACCATTTTTTGACGTTCCAACACGTCAAGAAAGCAAACAATGGGTCTTTGAAAATGATCCTACGCCTACAATGATGAAAAAACAACGCGCACTGAAAAAAGTGATGTATGCCGTTTTCTACAGAGGTACGAGTTGGTTAAAGCCATCTAGTTTGAAGGACAGAAGACAGTAACAGCAAACTGGTATATCACTAAATGTCTTCCAGAAATTCTACAAGAACTGAATGTTAGGAGACTAATGCTTCACAATGACAATGCATGTTCACATACAGCCGGATTAACAGTTGAGTTTCTTAAACAAAAACAAATTAAAATGATCGAACATCCGCCGTATTCACCTGATCTAGCTATGGGCGACTTTTGATTATTCTTTAATCTAAAAAAAAGCTTACGTAGACGTTGTTTTCATTCAGAAGAAGAAATTGATGTGGCTATAAATGCATTTTTTCATCTATTTCAAGAAATGAATGGCTTAAGGCATTTAATCGGTGGAAAATTCGTGTACAAAATTGCATTAATGCTGGAGGAGACTACTTTGAACACACCTAAAATTTTGTAAGTATAACTTTAAAAACCTACTTGTATCTCAAAAATTTCAGAGTAACCCTTGTAGATATATATATATATATATAAAATATATTATATATATAATATATATATAAATATAAATATATATATATATATATATATATATATAAAAAATATATATTTATATATATATATAAATATATATACATATATATATTATATATATTATATTTATATTTATATATATTATATATATTTATATATATATATAAATATAAATATATATATATATGTATATATAATACCACAGATCGAATTTCTTGTGTTAGTTGAAAGTCGATAAAACAATATCTTAAATATCATTAAGCTACACAGCTAAAATACAGCTAATACAACAGGAAGCACAATCAATCATAGAAGTTTCTTATACATCAGACAAACAATAACTTCAATGCACTAAACTAGTATTAAAGACGCCGGCCAACTTGTTTAGTGGTCAGTGTGCCTGACTACGAATAGGGAAGTCCTGAATTCGAATCCCGGTTCAGGCATGGATATACTTTCTCTCTCTGTGTGTGTGAAAAAGGTATGAATGGTGCTTACCCTATAATCGGGTCCCTATGACATGTGTGAGTGTGCGATAGTGGCCTAGTTAAACAGGTGACCCGGGGCAACTCCTCAGCAGCAAAGAGGTCGCTGTTTCTGGCCGGTTCCTTGAGAATAAGGGGACAATACATCCCGATATACCCCGACCATTGGAAAAAAAGTATTAAAGACTATTCATCCTCACTGCCTAACTTCTTCTCTCTCAGCATTTCACCAGATCTTCCTTGGATCTTGGATCTCTTTTCGTTTAAGAAGTGTCGTCCTGCGGAGCAGGCCTTTAATTTTTCATTTGTGTTAAGTGATTAGTCCTTGAAGGAAGACATTGCGGTACTAACAGGGAACGATAGACTTGAAGCGTGAGGAACCGAGTCTTGGCGATGAGAGCCAATCACCTGAGAGTTGAGGGGCGGAGCAAGGAGTTTAAATTTCTTATTCTACGTGAAAATAGAGGAAAAAATAAAATTGAAATAAAAACGTTATATACAGTGAAAATACTAAAATAAGAAATATAATCCTGAATAAATGAAGAATAATATAAGGTTAGACAAGATTATAAACTCTATATGTACAAAAATTTTATAAAAATATATTCTTCTAAATAATGTCTGGCGATTGGCCTATATTTACAGTCTTATGAGATACTCATAGTAAAAAACTTGATTCAATACACCATCTGCGAGTTAATTTCTTTATCATAGAATTTTTTATTTAGGTTAGCAATATGCTTAATAATATCAATAATTTTCAGATCTTTCGAAATGTTTTTATTGCGAATATAGTAGGGTGACTTCGAAATTTTTCTAAGTATATTTTATGTTGAAACACTCTAAGTTTGTATTTGTCTCTTGGCGTAATAGTATTTCACACTGGTGAAGCATAAGTGATGACTGGTCTTAACATTGTAAGGTTGAGAAGTCTCTTGATTTTTAGTGTTAAATTTGAGTTTTTACCTATTAAGTTTAATAGTTATCCATAAACTTTAGTGTCTTTTTTATAAAGTTATAGATATGTGGAGTCCATGAAAGTTGAGTAGTGAATGTTAGTCCAAGATATTTAGTAGTCTTCGCTTCCGGAATGATTTTATCGATTAAGTAGAGTTTATTATGTTGAAGTAATTTAATTTCTCTTTTTTCTGTTATACCCTATAAGTTGGGATCTGTCAGCATTTATATTTATTCTCCATTTACTGCACCAGTTTTCGATGTTAATTAACGCATTTTGAAGTTCATGAATAGCATTATTCATCCTCATAGCTCCAACTCTTCCGTGATAGGCGGAGGTATTTATACCCGACTTGGCGTAAAAATCTACAAGTTTTTAGAGTATTCTAGGCTATGACACTTACTATTAGTCCTCAAGCTTTGGTGATGAATTTTCAAAAAGTTTCTGTTAATCACCAAGTCTTCAAATCGTTAAAAATGCCATTTTTAACTCAGAAAACGCCTAAATTGCGCACGTTTTTAGTATTTCCGATCTGTCTACGATATTTTAATACAAATATAATGATGTTTATAAATTTGTAACAATGCTAATATTAGAATAAAATTTTTATTGTTCGTTAAAAAGTTTCAAATTTTGAATTTGGTAATTTGTTGGGATATGTGTTCAATTTCAAAATGCAATTTATATAAACTCATATATAAATTTTCAATATTTTTCAGAGAGTGGAACTCGTGGCAGTTGGTGGAGTTGGAACAGTAAGAACTCTGGAAATAGTCAAGGATCCAGCCAGACAGGAGGAAAACAAACTAGTGAAACAGGTGAAATATCTAAGCTATTTTATTACATTCAAATGAAAATTTTTCCTTATAGTCATTTATTCTTAATATTATTTATTTTTAAAAAAATATTGTTGCTAAAAATTATTTTAGTAAATTTAAATGAAGAGCTACGTATGTTTTATATTTTAATGAGAGAAAATTTTTAAAGTTTTTAACTATTCGTTTTTCATCTTACAAAATATTCTTTAGGCAAGAAAATCAACATTTCCTGAAAAAGTTAACAATTTAAATTCTAGAAGAATAAAAAAAATTTTAAAAAATCTTTTCACTATCTAGAAGATTACCTATTTATGTGTACACAGAAACTTTTTATCGAAAAGAACTTGATCTTTAACAAATCTTTAAACGAGTTGAACTTGATGGAACACTGAACTTTTTCTCTAAGCAACATAAATTAGTATAGTATTTTAATAAGAAAAAAAACTGATTTTCTAAATAATAGCTTTTTAAGCACTTGAAACATTTCTTGTGTATGTTAATCGTTAATGACAACTACAATTAAAATTCTTGTTTTCAATAAAATGAAAAAAAATTCCTTATAGCAAAAACTTTATCTCATCTATTTTATGTACGTAGCTATGTTAATCAATTATAAGTTGAGGAATTTAATTCGCATATATGCATGAAAAAATTTCCTAATTAAAGAATAAATATTTCAATTGACAATTATGTCAAAGTCTTTGTATACTAATTTATATTATGAACATTTTTCTTGTAAATAAAATTGGTTTAAAATAGAAATAGGCTTTAATTCTTTTTAATCTCAGTAATAAATAAAAATTAATATTTTTACAAATAGTGAAATAAAAATTAATATTTTTTAATATTCTGAACCTCCCATTATAATATTAGCATCAGTTATAGTCATTTGATAAAATAATTAGTTACATCAAAGTTATTTCATTATCTATTTTCGTTTTAAAATTGTTTAATATTAACAAAAAAATTTAAAGAGTTGTTTTTATCTTATCGAAAACGAATCGATATATTGCTAAACATTTGTTTTAATTTTTACTCAGAACGGAATTTAAAAGCACATAACAATATAATTATTATCAGAATAGAGTCGTTAAATATTTACGTTTTCACCAATTTTGTTACATTTGATAATTATTATATTGCCTAAATTGTTTTCTTTGTTATATTTGATTGTATATATATATATATTGTTACATTGCCTAAACGAATTTCAATGGCAAATGAGTTAATTTGAAATAATAATTAAAAATATGGAATTTAATATTAGAAAAGTTAACAATTACTGGCTACAAATTTGCCCTAATATAATTTTATTTTAAGCTATGCATTTACTTAATCAAAATTACAATATTCAAATGAGATTTCATTTTATAAAATCATATTGATAGCATGTAAAATGTTTTTTCTTTTATTTTTCCTGTGAAGGCTTTGAACTCATTTTGGTGTAAACAAACGGGAATTTTTTAATCTGTATTATAAATAGATTTTTAAAGATATCATGATTAAAAATTATTCTAAATATTTTTATATTAACAACTGGTGCAGATAACGGAGGAAATGATTTCAGTGAATATTATTCTTCGGAATATGGCGGACAGGATGAAGGAGGTAAGGCAGATTAAATTTTTAGGTGATATTTCTAAAATATGTTATTTTTAATACGAGAATAAAGTAAGAATGAGAGATCTTTTATAAAAAATATTCTATGAAAAGGTATACAGCAAAATTGTCTATCCATTTTTAATACAAAAAAAAATATTTTTTTGTACCCACAGTTTTAATACAGTTGATTAATGACATATAATTTAGGAAAAAGGTTGCTTAATATAATGTTGCATGCCCTTTTTGGCCAGCAGTGTTAGAATAAATCCATAACGTTAAACATCGCCAAAAATTTTAACGACATCAAAGGATTGTTATATTGTCGCATAGAATACTTGGGAAACTCGTAAGGCAAAGCTTATTATTTCACAATTAGTATTCTTTCACAGAGGTGAGAATTCAATTACATACTGAGCTACTTGTTCTTTTATATGATAACAGAAAGTTCTGGAACACTAAAGAATTTTCTAGAATATTCACACATGAAATTAAACTAAAAAAAAAAAAAATCTCTACACCCATCGTGCGGGACTCAAACGCTAGCTGATTCGATGGAAATCCGCTGCCTTGACCACTGAGTTACGTTGACCACGGCAGTGAAACGTTATAAGCGGCATTGCTCCCTCTTTTGAAGGACAGAGTCCCACTGTTCTTATATTTACCCAGTCATTGTCCTTGATCTTGAATGAGACAGTGGGCCGGTGTAATGGATCTTCTCAGAAAAAGATTTGTCCTCCTCATCTATTCTGTTCTCCGATGTTGTAGAATTAATATCAGAACCAGGTGCTTGTTGTGTGGGGTTGAAATAAGGCTTCATTCTGAGTACATGGACGGTGTCTCTCAGTTTTCAACGTCTCGATGTGGGGTCATAATCTTGTACTTCGTAGGTGACATCAGATAATTGTCGCAACAAACAGGTGTGAAAACCGACACCAAATCTCCCGGTGAATAGAATACCACTCGATGCTTGGAGTCATAACGCTGGCGGTTCCTTTCTTGTGCTTCTATCGCACGCAATCTGGCTAAGTGTCTGGCATCTTTGGTTTTTACTACAAGATGCTTAGTATAATCGTTTTCAATGTCAGAACAAAAGTTAAAAATAGTGTCAAGGGTGGTTTCAGCTTCTCGACCATGCAGCAAATAAAAAGCCATGAATCCGGTTACATCTTGCTTAGCAATGTTTTAAGCGAAGGTCAAGAACGATAGAATTTCATCCCAGTTTTTCTGTTTTACGTCTACTTACATGGATAACATGCCGCCCAGTATCTTGTTGAATTGCTCGGTAAGGCATTCGTCTGAAGATGGTAAACTGTCGTCATACGATGACTGTTGTTGCACAGTCGAATGATCTCCGAAACAAGTTTTGATTGAAAGACTTGTCCTCTCTCATTAATAATAACTCGCGGCGCTCCATGTTTCAGCAGTATGTCTTCGACGAGGAACTTTGATACTTTTGGAACTTCAGCAGTTTTCAGATCTTTTGTCGATGCATAGTGACTTAAATAATCGGTACATACTATGATCCACTTGTTTCCAGCGACTTAACTCGGAAATCATCCAAGGAGATCTATCCCAATACGATGAAACGTTGCTACAGCAGGTGGTATAGGCATGAGATTTCCTGGTGGCTTTTGTGGAAGATATTTCCTACGCTGACATTCCCGGCAGTGCATAACATGTCGTCGCACACTTCGGTAAAGACCTGGCCAGTAAAATCACTTCTTAATCCGATCGTATGTTTTGACACATCCTAAATGTCCGACCTGTAGGTACACATGGAATTTCTTCAGAATGTCTTAACGTAAATGCTTAGGAATTACAGGAAGCCACTTTTTACCTGATGGATCGAAGTTCTTTTTGCAGAGTATGGTGTCAAACAGTTGTAAACCTCCCTTCACTTGTTCGGTATTTGATTCAAGAGCCCGTATTAGTTCAATAAGTCGTGAATACTTTCTTCGTTCATCAGCGATGTTACCAACACACGTCATCGATATGATTCCCAAAAATACAAAGTCATCTTCTACTGGATTTTGAGATAAACTGTCATCGTCATTATGTTTTTTTTCACTCTTATATACGATCGAAATATCGTATTCTTGTAGTCACAGGGCCCATCGCACAATTCTTCCAGAAGGATCCCTTAGACTGGTTAGCTAGCACAAAGAATGATGGTCTGTCACGATGGTAAAGTATTTACCATAGATATAGGGTCTAAATTTGTGCACGGCCTATACGGCGGCAAGGCAATATTTTTCAGTCGTAGAATAATTTTTCTCAGACTTTGTTAGAGTCCCTGAAGAATAGGCTGTGACTTTTTCCTTTCCGTGTTGTATCTACACCAGAACTGCAACGATACTACAGCCGCTTGCGTCTGTATGCAATTCGGTTGTGGCATTTTCATCGTAAATTTCCATAACTGAGTTCCATATCAATGCCTCCTTTAATCGGTTGAAAGCATTCGCCTGCTCACGACCCCAAAAAAAATTGGATTCCCCTTTCAGCAAAATTTGCAAAGGCTTCGCTTGATGACAAAAATCTTTGATAAAATGTGGTAATAAGAGCAGAGTCTTAGAAAACATCTGACATCGTGAGCATTTTTGGGAGTCTGGAAACATTTCACAGCTTTCATTTTTTCTGGGTACGATTGAATACTTCTTTCCGATACTACGTGTTCTAGAATCTAAATTTGTTGAGCCCCAAAGAGGCATTTTTTTGGATTCAGAACCAAGCCAGCTTCTTTAATGCAATTAAAATACGACATTCAGGCGCTTCAGATGGTCTTCGAAATTATCAGTGAACACGACAATGTCGTCGAGAGAGCAAAGACCATGATCCATTTTAGGTACCGTAGTACATTGTCTATCATTCTTTCAAAGGTTGCCGGTGCATTACACAGACCGAAAGACATAACCTTGAACTCGTAAATTCTCTCTGGTGTGATAAAAGCCGTATTTTAACGGTCTGTCTCGTCCACTTCTATTTGCCAATAACCAGAATAAAGATCTATGGATGAAAAGAACTTTGATCCTTTTAAACTGTCTAAAGTGTCGTCAATACTTGGGAGTGGGTAAGCGCCTTTCTTCGTGATTTTGTTAAACTTGGCCACTCTCTCCTATTCCTTTAGCCACTTGCTTGGATCTTGCAGTAGCAGTCTACTTCCTTCCACTATCACATATGTAGCGGCGTTAATCCCTGAATTCGTAACGAATATTTTAGCTCTAGAGCGTGGATGTAGGATGCAATCTTAGATGGTATTCATTTGTGCTCCGGTTTTTCTCAATTGTTCATAAATTGCAGTAAATTCAGACAATAACTTAAGAAATCGCCGTTTTCGTTTGAGTGTGAGATCTGGTGACAACATTTAAGAATCATCAACCATAGGTGGATTATCTTTCGTCTTGGCGGCCGAGCAGCTTCGCGTATTGGATATGACGTTCACATAATTTCCGTCCAGGGCCTCCGCGTATCCTACACACATATCTTTTGGAATAAATTTCGCTTCTGCTTGAGCATTCGTTATACATTCGAGAATACTAACAGTGAAATAAAAAGCTTTGTGCCTTACGAGTTTCCCAAAAAATCCCACCTCTTTCACCAAAGATTTCGCGTAGAATAATTGAAACTCGTAAGGCAGAGCTTTTCATTTCACAGTTAGTATTCTTTCACAAAGGTGAGAATTCAATTATATACTGAGCTACTTGCTCTTTTATACGATAGCAGAAAATTCTGGAAGGCTACAACTTTTCCCCATCCATGAATAAGACACCCTCTTTTTATCATGATACTGCTTAATATTAACTTTAAATGACGTAAATATAAATAAATTACTTAAAAAAATCAGGGGCCAAAATAAGAAATGCTCATTTTTGCAGAACCGTATTCTCTTTAAAAAAGATTTAACTGATACTTTTCAGTTTTTAAGTGTTTCTCATATTCTTTAATTTGATGAATATATCTTCCTTATTCTCTTCAGTATGAAATTTAAATATAAATGTATTTTTACAATGTAATATTGTCATTAAGTAATCATGTCTTTAGTGATTTCGGTAATTTTAAGTGTTTCAAATATTTTTATGATAAAAAAACAAGTCGAAGCTATAAAAAATTGTTAGAAAAGTTCATAGTTATTAGACACAAAATAGCCACAATGTAACATTATTGTGATCTATTTAATTAAATAATGATTATTAAAATTTCATTTTTCAAATAAGATTTTTGTGGCTAAAAAATATAATTAGAAATGGGTAAGTATATTTTTTAAATAAAACTAAGCTATTTTGATGATATGTAAAAAATTCCTTTTATTTCATTGAATATATAATACGGTTGTTACTCTTTGATGCATTGGAGAACTTATATGTATATATCTTATAAACAAATATAAATTAATTCATATTACATTTGAATCTTTAAGGACATCATGTCTAAAAATGCCTTGTAAACAATTTTGTTTCAGATACTAGTGAAGGAATAGGAGGATATGATAACTCTGAATATATTGATTATAGTCAGGAATCTGGTGGACAGGAAGGAGGTAAAATATATTAAATATCTAGGGAATATTCTTAAACTGACATAAATATTAATATGAAAATAAACTTTCATGAACGAAAATTTCATTAAAAGTTTTACATGAAATAGGAAAACTTTCATTTATATTATAAAGGAATATAAGCTCTCATATTTTTTAATTATTGACAATTCTCAGATACGTTATGAAAATAATTACTCAGTACTGTGTTATAATTAAATTTCTCATTAAAAATATGATTTCTTAATGAATTATAAAATCTATTAATCAAATAAGTACTCAAAAGGTTTATTATATATAATCATGTCCAAACATTTTCTGAATACAAAAATAATATTTTTAATTTTCAAATCGTTCCATCCAGTGGTTAAAAAAAATCAATCATATAAATATTTTCAAAGCTTTTGAAAAAGTATTATAATACGTTTTATCTTAATAAAATTAATTTAATTTGAATACATTTTTTACTTTAAAATATTTTATACTAAAATTTTACCATTTAGATTCATCTACAGGAGGAAGTTCTTGGTCAAGTACAGGATTAAAACATTATAATACAATGTATTTTATTATAATAATATATTTTTTAAATTAAACATTTTTATCTTAATAAAAATGTTTTTCAAATATTTAATTAGTTTTATTTATACTTAATAAAAGTGTTTTATAAATATTTGAATTTATAATAAAATGACTTGCTTAAAACATACATTATTCTTACAGATTCATCAAATGAAGGAAGTTCTTGGTCAGGTACTGAATTAACACATTATAATAATGTATTTTGTTACAGTTATATTTAAATTAAACATTTTTATTGTTATTAAACATTTTTATTGTTATAGTTATTTTTAAATTAAACATTTTTATTTTAATAAAAATGTTTTATTAATATTTGAATTGATAATAAAATGACTTGCACAAAAATTTCATCATTTTTACAGGTTCATCAAACGAAGGAAGCTCTGGATCAGGTACTTAATTAACATAATAAAATTATATTTATGCAAATATATCATGTGGAATATACTATTATAAATAATATAAGCTAAAATTTTCTTTAAAAGGACAATAATACTTTATTATATATATATATATATATATATATATATATGTATGTATGTATTTATGTATATATAATTACAATTTTTATTCAAGCCTATTGCTAAAATTTAATTCAGTCTCAGAATTTCAAGAATGTGTAGTTCTACTGTGAAGCTAATATAGCTGCCCAGTAGAACTACACAAACTTAAAATTATCTATGGATGAAACATTGCTATCTTGAAATCATATAAAGAATTTAAGAAACTGTAACAAATTTTCATAATAATAAAACACTTGTCTTACTGAAGATAGAATTCCCTCAGTGATAAGAATATTCTCTGAAAAGCGTAATATCGTTGGAGTAGAATCTGCTTTCAAATTAGAAAATGCGCAGTAGTTTTTAATTTACTTTTTATTTTCAATTACCAAGTAAATTCGGAAACATAACATTTACAGAATACGAAAATTCATAAGTTTGATCTTGAATAAAGGCATAATTAATATCTTCTTGAATTAAAAAAACTTATTAAGTAGAATCCGAAACAAAATATTTTTATCGAAAATAATAAATAAAATAGTTTAGTTTTAATGCTTACTTTCCATCCTTTTAATGAAGACAAAAAAACAATATTTTTCACTTCAATTTCAAATCATTCGTTTCTTTCGAAAATAATGGAAAATGTTTCTGAACTTTTTTATGAATTTACACAAAATCCAGATATTATAAGAGTTACTTGAGACTTCTCCGATATACAGCTGCAACTAAGAATAATATAATAGTAATTTACATGAGAAAAAGCTTTTTTTGTGGAATTTTTATTTTTGAAAAACATACATATTTATTGACAATAAAGTTTACTAATAAGCGATTTTTCTTTGAGATTCATTTTGTCTCTTCAGTAATTTTCTGATGCAATAAAATCGATTTAAAAAATAAATTACTTTTTTATTAAATTTTTTTCAGTATTTTTAAATGTATCAGAATTTTGAATAAATTTATATTCCTCTCAAATGATGAAGGATTCATTATATTTTTATGAATTGCACAGTTTTATGGTTGTTTTGCATGATATCATTCATGAATTTAAAATGGATCATCCAAATTCCGTTTATACATTTTTAATTAAATAGACAGCCATTTATCTTTAATTTGTAGTTATATCATATTATCTATAAAATTTTTAACAAAAAAGCCAAAATTGATTTTGCATCTTAATTTTTTGATACATTGGTATATTTGAGTTTCTGAACCTAATTTTTCTTTTCCATTTTTCAAAATTAAATTTTAAAAAGTAATTAACTAATAAATTTAAAATGCGTCTGTACTCTTATTCAGAATTTATATTCTGAACCTCTAATTTTTTTTTAACGATTGTGTCAAGTTGAAACTTACTTAATGACATTTTATATTATTTTAAAACTATATATATATATATATATATATATATATATATATATATATATATATATATAATAATTACAATAATAATTATTTTAATTTCTTGATGTCATTCTTATTTTTCACTGATTAGTGGTCTTGTTGATTCATCGTGATTCTTTAGTCTAATTATTAAAATGTGTTAATTGCATTCATTACTTACTGTTATTTCAGGAGGTTCATTTGGCAATTTCTTTGGAAACTTTTTTAATGGCGGAGGTAAGATCTTTTTTTTATCAATGATATTTATTGACGTATTTATTAAAAAGTTTTTTATTTTTCTGCTTTTTGATAGATATTTGTAACATTATTGAGCAAAAAATTGAAAGTTTTATTAAAAGAAATATTGGACATACAAAATATATGCAATATTTTGAAAGACATAAAAATACTGTAAAAATGCATGATCACCCAATCTTGCATCTTAATGATTATCTAATTTTATCTCATTTTTAAATGAAATTTAAAAATCAGAATATATAAATGAGCCCTTCCCCCTCTCTTTGTTTTGTTTTATCCAACATGAAATATTTTGCTCTTAAAATCTATAAATCAACAAAATATAGACAATTGATGGAAAATAAAATCAATAAATATAATTTACATAACCTATTCAGTACATTTAATAGTATTTATAATATTAACTATGATAAAAACTTAAATTTTTGTCAGTTTTAAAATTATAAATAAAATAATACTTGACACAGATTAAGAATCTATTTTTATAGCATAAACATATTTGTTTGTTGTTTATTTTGCATTTACTAAAAACACTTTTAAGCTTAAGTATTTCTTTAAGTATTTCAACTAGACACAGTTCATTTACATTAGTGTGGCCATTACATACTGTCAAATTCTGGTTACGTGATCAATCATAGACAGGTGGCAGCACAATGCAGTTGAGGTAATATAAAAAATGGAAGTGGGTGTCGAAAAACATTGCAAACGTTGGCTTCATGCAAAAACTCAGGGATTTCATTGCCGTCTAAAAGGGAGGAATCATTGGCTTTCGGGTCACGGCTAAAAGCATTTCCGAAACTGCTAAGTCTGTGAACTGTTCTCGTACCATTGTAGTGAAAGTATACAGTGCATGGTAAAATGGGACCTACGGAGCAAATGCGGTGCACCAAAGGCCATAGGTCGCAGAAGTGAATGGTGGCTGAAGAAATGTGTCAGGGCAAATAGATGCACTATCATTGAGTAACTGACCACCTATGTAAGCCAAAGGGCTACCGACCCTATTTAAATAACTGCTGTTCAGTGAACGTTGCAAGGTCTGGGCCTTCAACGCAGATACCTAATTTAGGCATCAATTTTGACTGTTGTTCATCAGTAATAAAGGCTGGAAATCGTCCGTGAGTACCAACTAGATATCCCTTATGTGGGGATGGTAGCTTTTTCCTATGAATCACGTTTTATTCTCCATCATAATAAAACGTTGCCTTATAAAACGTTATACCTCTGAAAGCATATACACTGCAACCATTGCCAGTATAGTCCAGTATGGAGGCAGAAGCATTATAATCCAGGAAATGTTTTTCTGGAATTCTTTGGATTCACTCATCATTTTGAAAGGGAGAATGAATCAATACAAGTACGCATTTGTTCTTGAATATCCACCACTATATGAGCATTGTTTTTTCTCGGAATGACATCATCTACCAGAAGTATAATGCTAGATGTCATACAGCTGGTAATGTACATGATTGGTTAGAAGAGCACCAGGATGAATTTACCGTTCTCCCTTGGACAGCAAACTCCTCTGACTTATGCCCAATCGAGAATCTGTGTGGGAACAACTCGATCAAGATTTTTGTGGCATGGATCCTCACTCGCGTAATCTCTGTGCATAGCATTGGAGTTGGTGTGGCTCAACATCTCAGTGAACACTTTCAGGAATCTAATTGACTTTCTTCCTCTACATCTCGCAACATTCCGCTCGGTGCAAGGTAATTGTTCTGATTTTTAAAAAGTGGTCACATTTATGTAACTGGACTGTGTACTTAACTTTTAAGACTACTAATGCTATCAATTTTATGTTACATTATAATCACTGCGAATTAATAAATAGGAAATTATAATGCAGTTAATTTTAGATAAAGATACATTTCTATGACGAAAAATTCTAATCTTTGCAATGAACAATATAATAATAAATAACAGAAGTTTCATCTACAAAATATTAACTTTAATCACTGCGAATTCCATAGATACTAAGGCAAGAAATACAAGAATCTAGATGAGATTATGTGATTCTATAAAATCATGAGTTCAATTACTTCTTATTTCAACAAACAAATAATTAGATGTAACAGAAATGTAAAGCTGGAGAACTTCAGCACATTAATAAATGATACGAATTGTATAATACAAATGATAAATTTAAGTTTTCATCTATTCGCATTATTTTGGGGTTGTTCGGAAAGTCATTTCGCTTTTCATAAAAATGAAAAACGTGCAGCATATAAATATTGTATTGTTTTGCATATTGTTCATTTTAGTCCAATAGCTTTTGCCCTCTATCTGGTTGTAGCACGATTCCTCACTCATAAAGTGGTTGATTTTTACTAGCAAAAAATCTGATCGATGTAGGAAAAACGAAATTACTTTTCGAAAAACCCAATATTTTGCCGACTGGAAAAATGACTCGTGTTAAAGACATATTTCTCCATAAGATGGAATATACAATATGTGAATAAAAGACATTTCTTAAAGAAAATTTTCAGATAAATGAGATGCTCTATAATAAAATCACCTAGTATTTAAGTTGAGGGATGCTAACAGTCAACAATGTTATGTGAATAATATACATGAAGTAGAAAAGATCTCCTAAGTGAAAAAAATGAATGTTGTGAGACTATAATTCTACAGATGATTCAGTGATAGCTAGATTGTCCTTCATAACAACTGTCATAATTTATGATTGATGAAGATGAGTTGTAATGTAAACAAAACAATTAAGTACTGCAATTAGTATTTATAGGGAATTTTTAAAACTATGATTCTATCTCAGAACTCCTTAGAAAAATTGTTGTCTCTTGGCTCTAGAAACAGTGCATTTTTAGAAGTCTAACACTCTCTTATATCTAAACTTTATTAACTGAGATAAAATTAAATTCAGAAATGAATAGTTATCTTTATTAGGACTCTCTATCCCTATAAAGAATCTATTTGAATACGTCAAAAATAATGGTTAAAAACTAGCTTGATAAATACAAGCCACGTAATCTATTGTCTCAAACTTACTCAGAAATTTTACTATATTTACAATTGCATTATCTTTAGTTGCCCATCGTAGCAAATTAATACATTATGGAAAGTTAAAAAAAGAAGTCTATAATTTATGTTGTGTTATTTATCAACCCCTAATTTTAAAGTCAAATATAAATAATTCTAATTGATCATGTTGACTACTTATAAATATCTTTGGCTAATTAGACGAGCAGATTTTTATCCAAAAAAATCATTTTGGATCTAAAAAAATAGATTAATCCAGACATCTATAATTAATCAACATAAAAACAGGAGAAATTTCAATTAAACATCCAGCCAGAAATTGTCCTCGATCTCTATAAGCATCAGTTGCCAAACCAGATAGCTTAAGAAAATCAGCAGGAAGTCCTCGCTTTATTAAAATAATTATAAATATCACACAATTGAATCACATGATAAAACTGCTTTGTCTATTTTAAAATACATGCTTCAATTATTTCCCTCTCAGTCATATAATCTTTCTTATTTACATATTGTAACGTTTCCTTATCTCGTTAAACAATTAAGAAAACGTTTAATTTTAATAATTTAAATCGTGACAATCACTCCTGAATTAAAACATTGGTTTCTATTTGACTCTAACATTTCCTTTTCTTTTATTCTTAAAGGATCATCTTCGGGATCAAATAGTGGAAGCGGAGGTAATATTTCAATTTATAGAATGTAAATTATGAAACATTCATTACCTTAATTTTTTATACACTGATAAATATTTATTTTAAACATGAAGTTTGTGTGATAAAATATATAAAAGGTGAACTCCATTTCTGTTTAGTTCAGTTAATTTTTAAGTGTAAATAAATTAAGAATATTGAAATTTGCAAAATATATGAATAATATTTTATTTTAATTTACAATAAATTTATACTACTCCTTATTAAATTAATGGGATAATAATAAAACTTTTAAGATATTAAAAATAGAATGAATTTTTTTAATTAATTGGATATTAGTTTTTAAAAAATAAATACAAATATAAGTCTAATAATTAATATAAAGGAACTAGTCACAGATAAAAATGAAAAATTCATATAATTTGATTGTACTAATATTAATTATACATTTTATTGTATACCCTAAATGTAACTATTTGTTAGAATAAATTTTAGAGTAATAATAAAACTATGTGTTAGGGAAGTTACTGGAATGGACATAAACACACAAATCAAGAAATTAATTTTTTGATTTTTAATTACTTTATTATGGAATGATGTGGACAAACATCATTTAATAATTTGAATTAAGTCATTGTTTGTTCCTACTTTGGAATTTAAACTGATAATCTTAATCTTAAATTGTAAAAAAGTAATAAAATTTGACGAATCTTCATATAGTTTTTGAGGCTATTACTAGAATAATAAATATCATAAGCGAAAAGGCATTTGTTACCCTTAATACAAAAAATCTATTCAAAAAATTGGCATATATTTTTTTTATTCTTAAACATATTTTTTCGAAGAGCAAAATATTTCCGCTTCGGAGGCAATATTGTATGAAATGTTAAAAAAAAGAGCAAGAGTTCTGAAAAAATAAATTGCTAAAATTACTTAAGAGTGAGAAAAATAATATTTACTTAATTTTATAATATTTTATTATAGTCCAAGTAACTATTCCATGATTCCAAGTCAGGATTTTAATGCATTTAGAAGAAATAACAGTTATGTAGTTATTACGAACTTTTTGCTATGGTGTATTAAGGAAGGAGCACAATTTGTACTAATAGTAGTACAAAAACTAAGTTCAGGGCCATGAAGAAATATCAGCTCTAGACTAACCTCGTGTCCTTTTTAATATAATGAATAAACAAAATATTTCTACAAGCTGACATAAATTATCTTCCATCAATGACAGTACAATGAATTTTGATGTAATTTCTTAATAGTTGGTGTTTTTTTTTCCTTACATAATGAGAGTAATTCAACAATGATCTTGATCTTAAAAAGCTCTCAATTACTAAAAAAGCTTTATTTGAGGGGGATAGAAGCTATAAATTATTGAAAGCAATCAGTGTACTACTGAGGGAACTCCTTTATTAAGAAAAAGGTCTTTATAAATAAATTACTCAGCAGTAACTTATTTTGAAATAAAGAAACAAAAATATTGCAATTTCAAAAGAAAATCATTAATGCACATTTTAAGCCAAATTTTAAACTATACTCAGAAAGGGAATAAAAAGTTGAAGTAGAGTTGGGTTAAATTTGATTTGAGAAAAAACTGTTTGTATTCAATATGTATAAGCGAATAAAATAAAAAAGTTACAAGATAAGAAAGTCATAATAATATCATTTTTTAAAATTATGCTAATATTACAGATGCAAATTAATTAATATTACTTATTATTATTTATAGGCCTAAAATATTTTTAAAGGCTCAATTGTAATAAATACTATTTTTGATTATATGTTAATAAATAAGTATACGACTTGCAATCTGCTTTTGTGAAAATCTTATTACAATTCACTATTGGTTAATAAAGTAATTCCCAAAAGAAATTCAGGCTATTGTAATTAAACTATCTTGACATTAAAATGTTTGGTAACATTCCAATAATATTCATTCTTCACGTATTTCAAATGAGTTTTTAACACTTCAGGTAATAGTGGAGTGTGGTCATGGAATTCAGGAAACTCTGGTGGTGGTGAAACAGTAGCTGTATCAACAAGTGACCAGAACTCAGGGGGATATGTTTATTGCGAATGTCTTAAGTACTAAAGAAATGAAACAATTTTCTTGACACAAGGAAATTTTTCTTGCATACAACTAAAATCTTACTTCAGACTATTATGTTGGCAATGATTCTGAATTCTCTGTAAAGTCTGTTTAGATCTTAAGAACAAGAAGTAACCGTACACTAAAGCACCAAATACTACAGAATTTTTATCTGAGATATTGATGTTTGCAATGATTTTGAATTGTCTTTAAATCATCGAACTCATTATAAAGTTTATATGCAAACATTATATTGACAAAAATTAATTATATAGTGAGAAAACAAATAAATTTAGATTTCAAATTGTGCATATTCTAGAAATTATATATCATTCCAAAATTGAAATAGTCTATGTACATAAAATTTGCATTCTTTTTCATCACCAAAATTGTATTCATTGTGGAAATCAGAATATTGCACGAAATGGAATGAAACTTATGTGTTACGTTACCAAGTTATAAATGTTACCAAGATATTGGTCTCTGGGTAATTAAAAATATGAACTATGCTTTATTCTAAGTTACACTTTCAGTTATAAGCGCTGTAATCATAACTGATTTAAATGTGAATTAATACTAATTTGAAATCCCTGTGAAGTTGCTATGATACGATTAAATACTGTTCTAAAATCCTGGCTGTTTGAAGAATGGAGTTTATAGTTCTTTCTACCATTTAAAAATGTCACCTTTGCATAGTTTCTGAAGATAGACAAATTATATATATATATTTATACCACACATTGGATAATATCGCATAGGTTCCCTACATTTCACATAGATTAAAAACGATTACTATCTTTTTCAATTTTTGAAAAAGTACACTTTTTGAGCATTGTTTTACGTTCTTCCCATGCATTGTTTTAATTCTTTTCCTAATATGTCGGGGATTGAAAATGGATAGAACGTGGCTAAAAACGCTTAAACTGAACAACTAAAGGAGGTTTTCACGGCTTTCACACATTTGAGTTTGTTTGAAATGATGTATACATGAAATTTCCTTTCATGTTGCAAAACACTGCTTTGTAATTTTATAATATAATAATTTTTGGAATTATGGAAAAAAATTGGGTGAATAATAAATATCATTAAAGGTATCTTTAATGTTTCTAAATCACAACTTTATACCGAAAACTAGATACAAATTTACAGTAAAGTTTCAGCTTTATTTTGCAGTCCGCTAACTTTGACTGCTTTTCTTCGCTGCTAAATTGACTGATAATATTTCTATGATTAAGTTCAATATTTTATTTATAGAACTTGTCATGTAATATTTTATATTTTGATATTAATTTTTATTTAATGCAAGAGAGAAGAAGCTAAATTTTTACCAATAAAATAATATTTAGAATTGTTTCAGTGCAAAATCATTGATAGTGAAATGCATAAATTTCCGAAACTAAACAATGATTATCTTGTAATCGAATTATTTTTATTTAAAATTACTTAAATACTCCCACATAGCGTTAATGTACTTCAAATATATTTTTATCGTTTTAGGCGGTGGTAGAGAATGGTCATGGATTTCAGGAAATAATGGAGATGGTCAAGCTGTATCCGGATCAACAAGTGGACAAAATGGAGGAGGAGGTTGTTTCCGATAACAATAAATATTTCAAATTATGAAGAAGTTAAATTATTTCGATATATTTATAATCAAACCCTCAAGCGAGGATATCAATGATAATTTATGAAATATCTTTACTTTACCTTTCCAAATTGAAATATTATCTTGATAAGCCAAATTAGTCCTTTCAGATTTCGAATTTTCTGAAAATACCTCAATATTATTATGACCTCCTCAAGAATGGATATCAATGATAGTTAATGAAATATCTTTAATTTACCTTTTCTTCCAAATTGAAATATTATATTAATAAGCCAAATTAATCCTATCAGATTTCGAATTTTCTGAAAATACCTCAATATTATTATGACCTTCTCAAGAATGGATATTAATGATAGTTTATGAAATATCTTTACTTAACCTTTCCAAATTGAAATAATATCTTGATAATCCAAATTAGTCTTTACAGATTTCTAATTTTCTGAAAATTCCTCAATTATGACATTATTCTCAAATTCAACATCGCTTGCCCTCTCCATTGTAATTTTTAAACTCAGTTTCCATAATTACTTTCTTCAAATGTACTAACAAATAAGCCAATAATACCTTTTAATTAAGCTATTTTGCACTTAATATATTTAACACGTTCACATAATAGGCTCTGTGTGCATCAAATGTGTTTTTGATACTTTAGGTAACGGTGGAGGCTGGACATGGAATACAGGAGACTATGGAGGTGGGCAGGCAGTTTCTGTAGCAACAAGTGGACAAAATGGTGGAGGAGGTATTGTTTTCATTATAAATATTTAAGGCTATAGAAAAATTAAATTATTTTCTATATAATCGAGATTTCTACCTCAAACGTAGAATTTAATAATAACTTAGGAACTTTCTTTAAATTATAATTCCTAATTAAATTACCTCTCGAGAACAAAATTTTATTATAGAGTGATAAATGAAATTAGTTTATGTTTTAGAATTCTGACTCTTTGAAATGTTCTTGTAATGTTCAAACTCTGTTTCTAAAATTACTTTCTTCAAATGTTCTAACAAATTTACCAATAATGTCTTTTAATTAAGCTATTTGGCACTTAATATATTTAACACGTTCATATAATAGGCTCTGTGTGCATCAAATGTAATTTTGATATTTTAGGTAACGGTGGAGGCTGGACATGGAATACAGGAGACTATGGAGGTGGGCAGGCAGTTTCTGTAGCAACAAGTGGACAAAATGGTAGAGGAGGTATTGTTTTCATTATAAATATTTATGGCTATAGAAAAGTTAAATTATTTTCTATATAATCAGAATTTCTACCTTAAACGTATAATAATTTAATAATAGCTTAGGAGCTTTCTTTAAATTATAATTCCTAATTAAATTACCTCTCGAGAACAAAAATTTTATTATAGAGTGATAAATTAAATTAGTTTATGTTTTAGAATTCTGACTCTTTGAAATGGCTAAAGTAACTTATAATAAACGACAAATTTATTGACAATAATATCAATAAACATTACATTCATTTTTGACAATGACTTTGTAATTTCGACATAATACTGTTAAATTTATTGAAAATAATATCTATAAATTTGACGTTTTATTGTGACATTAAGCTCAAGTTTGATATATATATATATATATATATATCTATGCAAATAATATCTATGCATACATTCTGCTTTTATTATTACATTCTACAAATCAAAAGTCGACTGTAATCACCAAAGATTTATTATTACATTTTCATATTTCAATACGCATATTCCCAAAATATTATAATGCTTTTGTATATTGAAATCATTTTGCATTTAAGTGTTCATATCATTCTCATAATATGCTTTATATTTTTCGAATGCGTTTTTGGCAATCTAGGAAACGGCGGAAGTTGGTCATTTAATACTGGAAATTCTGGTGGAGGTCAGGCAGTTTCTACATCATCAAGTGGACAGGGCGGAGGAGGAGCAGGTTGTGATTTCTTTAATGATAAATATGTTATATCGTATGGGAAATAAAATTTACCACATGAAATTATAAAAATATCAATAAAATTTTGGTCTGCAAAACTATCTATAAATATCTATCTATCTATCTATCTAGATATATATATATATATATTTATATATATATATATAGATATATATATATATATATATATATATATATATATATATATATATATATATATATATATATATATATATATTATATATATATATATATATATATATATATATATATATATATATATTATTTATTTATTTATTTATTTATTTATTTTATCAAAAGTATTTCTACACTGTACATAAATGAATTATGATGTGTTATAAGTTTTTTATATTTAACTACCATATTTATTAAAACTGCTGTTTCATTTTGATTTTTCCTTTGTATATGGAAAATGTACCGCATTAAAAATTTGTTAAGCAAATATAGCAAAATATCTTTTAACAACCATTGTGCAATATATCAGTTAGTCTTAAACAAATGTAGAAAGTATTTATATATGAATTAATAAATAAATATTTTAAATTTATTATTTTTGAAATTTAACCTAGCGACATTAAGATAAGCAAATATATATATCGTTTTTCTTTTCTTTATCAACAATGTACTATCACATTACAAATATATGATAGTCCAAATATTTTATTAGCAATAATTATCACTACTGATACTAATAAAGAATAAAAGACAATACATCCAGTCATTAAAATTCTTTGTATATATATATATATTATATATACATATATATATATATATATATATATATATAATATATATATAAATAATATATATATATATATAATTAAAAACCTTCGTGTTTAGTAATTTAAAATGCATTGACGTCGTTAAATCAGAATAAAATATAGATATTTCGTAATTTTAACTAAAGATTTTGTATTAATTTTAAATAAGATATCAATAACGTATTAATCTTTGAATAAATTATGCATATTATATAAAAAGAAAAGAAATTATAATTATTCAAGGTTAAAATCAAACTTTAAATAAGTTGAATGAATATTAATGTTTTGTTCAAACTTATTCTACATTCCTAAAATTTAGTATCGGAAAACATTTCCAAGTCATTAAAATTCATTTATTGTTTGAAACATAGATTCCAAAAGATGTAAAAGTGTTGTTAACTAAATTATCTGAGTTAAAAAAAATCTTTAATATGTTTTTAAACATATAATTGTGCTAAAAATTTACAAAATTGATTTATTTCAAATGTTCTGCATCAGTTTGTTTTAAATTTCAGTATTATAAAATTCATAAAAATTTTAACTAGTTTAAATTTTCAGGAGGACTTGACTTCGGAAGTTTCTTTGGCAACTTCTTTAATGGCAATGGAGGTAAGCTGTTAATTTTAAAGGGAAAAATATAACTATATATATATCATTTTACTATTTATTATTTTCTTTTACTGTACTTTTCAAATTTTATCGATTATTCTTTCAATTGACATTTTATAATGTTTTCAAAAGAAATTGTTTAACATATTCCATGCTATAATTTCCAATAACTAATAACTGCATTTGTCAATTTATATAAATAAAATTCCTTTTTATGGGATAAATTAACATGAGTATATTGTTTCAAGTATGTAGAAAAATCATGTTTGATAAAATTTCGTGTTGAAATTGAATACTTTTAATTTATATAGTATGAGAATATATATAACAATTTCTTTCCATATTACATAATTAGAATCTCTCATCTTTTTGAGACGCTTTATAAACATAAAAAATATGAGGTATAAAATTTCAGGGAGATAGAGGTCGGTACTTTGCTTTCAATCAAATCTTAACGATAAGGTGTTGATTAGTACAAATCAATATAGAATTTTTAGGAGAACGACTTGTAAAAACTTATTCGCACATTTTTCTCGCAGTAGCACAAAATTGTATACTGAATCATTCAAATTAAAATGTCTATGTTAGAAAGCAATTAAATGAAAAAATTTAAAGTTGTATCTATTTTTTGACTTTATTTGCCTTGTAATCACCATTTTAAGAGCTTTTAGTGTTATTTTTGTTTTTTTGTTGCATAAAAGATTCATGTAACTTCTTCTCTCCATACTTCTCAAAACAATAGTCAGATCGCATTATATAATTTCCATCAAGGAATATAAAAACAGTGTTTTCTCTCAAGTAAGGTTATCGTGTTTCTTATGTTACAACTATGACGTCTTTTGCAACTAGGTGTCAATACAATTTTCGTAACGGACAGTTTAACAGAGTAAAACTATTGTATAGTATTTTAAAATGCATCGCAAACTTTTTACAGATTAAAGATGCTATTCCCGTTTTGCAAGGGAGGAAACCCTGAAAATTCTCAAATACTTATTCCTCAAGAAGAGAATGCAGAAAGTAGAAGCGTAATATTCAGCACCCTTTGTTTAACAACGGCTGGTCTAGAGTCAGCACCTTTCGCTTTGAAGGGCACTATCTTACCGTAAACACATGATGAGTTCTTCAAAGTATGCTTGTTCAAAACTACCAAAATTTAATTTGATTCTTTTGATTTGATATCAATAAATTAGAATAGTGCAATCTATGATACCTTTTCGTCAATTTTATCATGCTGAAAATTCGATGTGAAAAATTTCAATTTAAATTTTTCTGCCATTGGAATAAAAATTCTTAGAGCTGTGCATTTTGGGCATATAATAACCAATTTTGTTTTGTTAAGAAAATTTTTAAATTACCTACATTTTTTCAATTACGTTTATTTTTACAAATTATATGAATAACATATACATTGGCTGTCAACATTAAAAGCCAGAGTTCATCAAGGGACTATATTTTATCATAATCTGTGAAATAGGTTAATGGACTTTATAATACTTTAAGTGATATATATTTCAATATATTATGCAATACATTTTATTCTTATAACTATGCTTAGTAATATATTTATTTCTTAATAAGCTGTTTTTCAGTTGAAAGAGCTTCAAATATTGTAATGCATATCAAACAAAATTAGAATTTTTACCATCTGTAATTATTTCCGAAATACTCAGTTTAAAAAATTGGAAAAAAGGCCTTTAAATATTTTAATTTTCAACTACGAGTGCCATAGTTTAAGTTTCAATAAATGTGTGGAAAATATACATTTCTTGATGTTTTGCAAAATAGTTTTTATTTATAATGAAAAATAATTTTTATTTAACCTTAATTATATGTAAAATAATTGCATGATGTTTTTTAAATAGCATCAAGTGGAGCAAATGCTGGTGGTGGAGGTAATGTATTATTATTTACTTTTGTGCAATTTTTAAAATTATTTTTTTATGTGTTTTTCAATGTTTTTTATTTTTGTGTATTTTTTGGTAATTTATTATTAGTCATGTAGTAGAAAAAAATTTAAAAAATATTTTTACTGGATTTTTAAAAATGTTTTTTATAATTTAAAGTAATATATTTAAATAACCATTCAACTATTATCATCCTTTTGATGATGTGTATGATTTTGTCAATGCATGCTTTGAAATTTTGAAGCACTGTGTTATAAAGTTATATATGCGTCTAAATATTTTCGTGTTTTTTTCTCAGGCTCATCGGCTGTAGCTACAGCAGGTGGAGGTAATAAAATTATATAATATGCAAAAAATAAAATAACAATTATTTTCCTATTAGCAAAAAGCGTTATTTCTTCAGAAATGTATATACTGGTGTTATTTGTGTGGAATCTAATGGGACCCATGAATGTCAGGTTAATATTAAAAGCGTTTGTAGCTTCAAATGAGAATAAGTATATTATATCTGAAATAAAAATTATATACATTAATTGTGGATAAGTATTCAAAACAGCTATAATATAATGTAATAAAATCAGCAACAAGAAACTAAAGAATTTAATAAATCTAAGAAAATTTTACCAGTGAGTTGAGTCATCAAACCTATAATAATTTTATCACTGAATGTTTCTCTTTTGATAGGTGAGATATAATAAGAGGGATTTTTAATGCTGTAAGTTTCATAAACCAATTAATTATTATATGAAAAATGACGTTTTTATAACAGAGAAACAAAAAATTCTACATTTTCTGAATGTAACATTCCTCTTTAAGAGTTAATTGGGAGTCAAATAGTTAGCGCTCTGGGAAACCGCTCCATAGTTCGTGGCTTCTATTATCACCTCATGGTTCTTTGTAATAAATTTGTTCAAAGTTCAATGTAAACCATAAATCCAATAAATTTACTCTTAAGTATGTAATCAATATTTTTATTTATTCTTACACACACACACACACACGAAATACACTCCTATTTCTTCTTTTTGCGGAATAGCTAACTTTCTCATTTTGTTATTCAACGTTCAAAGAGCTCATGTATCGAATTCCTAAATTCAACAAATTTTAAGAGAACGTGTACCAGTTCTAGGAATTTTTCGTTCTTAATTTCCCTATGTCAAACAAGAACTCGAAAAATTAAAAAAATTATTGTAACTGAATTATCATTTTCAAAGAAACTGTTAAAAATTTCTAATGTATTCGCTCTCTGAAATATACATTTACACACATATTTTAACTTTTCCATTCTCTTTGTTACCAAAATGCTGTTATTTCTATAATTATCGTATTAAGGAACAAATAAATCGCATGTTAAGAAAAATTGTAAATCTCATGTTACTATGTTAGGAAACAAATAATTCCTATTTCTAAATAAATATTATCAAATAGCCATTTTTTCATTTAGTGAGTTATTTCTCTGAGATAACAAAATACCATTATTATAATTACTGACAAACGAAACATTTTCCATCCCAAATAGAAATGTTGTAGCTTAATTGGCTGCCAAATTATCTTTTTAGCACATCTTACTCTTTTTAAAGAATCAAGGGCCTTATAAGGCTCATAACAAACTTGTTCTCATAATGCTGCTTATTAACTTAAGATAAAGAAAGAATACCTTAAACCATATTCTATCATATCATAAATATTGTCTGAAACATTTATTAAAATAATGATCAAATAAAACTGATCTGTCTTAAAATATGTCCTACGCCATTATCAGTGATTCTTTCAGCAAAGATTTTAACTTATATACTAATTTAACTTATGTATTAGTAAAAATGCGATGGAAATTGATAAAAACGTTCATAACAAAAAAATTTTCTTAATATGAATATAAAAAATATAAAATACGAAAATTTTTTTCATTTATTTACCTTTTATTAGAATTCAAAGAACTTATAAAACGTCTTTGTCACACTAATACAACTATCAATGATAAATATCTTTATAATATTAATATTTATAATCTCAGGTAATGGTGGTGGATGGAATTTTAATTCTGGTAATGGTGGTGGAGCTATTGCAACTGCTGGTGCACAAAGTGGAGGGGGATTTGGCTTTGGACAAGGTGGAGGAGGATTCGGTGGTGGACAAGGTGGAGGAGGATTCGGTGGTGGACAAGGTGGAGGAGGGTTCGGTGGTGGACAAGGTGGAGAAGGATTCGGTTTTGGACAAGGTGGAGGGGGATTCGGTGGTGGACAAAACAGTGGAGGTAGGAATTTTAATTTAAGATAAAATCTTCCTTTTGTGAGAAATTTTCTTAATTATTTGCTTATTTTATAATTTAATTTTAATTTTTAATTAAAATAGTTTCCTTTATAATATTAAAAATATTTTATAAATCTACAGAATGATAAGCTGAATATAAACAGAAGTATACAACTTTGCAAAATGCTTAGAGACATTAATTTTATATATTAAAAATCTAAAGTAATTTAAAAAATGAAGATATTAAGTTGTTTTTCTTTTCTTATACAGTAGTGTTTGCTATACAATCAATAACATCAAATTGTCTTGTATTTTGAAATATTATTTAAAATATCTTCAAAGGTTTCCATTTAAAATATTATTTATAGCTATACATAAATATAATACGTATGAATATGTATGTACATTTCAACACTGATAAGAATAATCATATTGCTTAAAATCTTAAAAACTTTAAATTTATCCATATGTTTTTGTTGTTTCAGGTTCATCAGCAGTAGCAACAGCTGGATCAGGTAATAATACAGATAATTTTTTATGGTTTAAAATAAAATATTTCCACAATAAGTTCAGCAAAAGACTATGTCTTGGTTAAATTCTATTTCATCTAATGTAATCATTTACTTTTTTGAAAACAAAAAAGAGTTTTAAAATATTTCGCTATCCTCTCTGCTGAGGTATTTGAAAATTTTAAATCTTTGGGCCAAAATGTGTTAAAAAAATATTTTCAGAAGTCTATGTAATTTCGATTAATAATTCTTAAGCTAATTCTTTGACGCGTCAAACTCTCCTGTCCGGGAGCTTGATGAGAAATACGTGAAGAGGATTTTCCTTTAACTTAAAAAAAAATAAATCAAAATGCAACATCAATTACGTTTTATCAATGCAGTCAAGATTACTACTAGAGCTATTTCCAGCCTTAGAGCCCAACACTTCTGTGGAATGACTGACGGCAACAGATCTTACAAAGAATGTAGGAACTACCCTGAAAAGGAGTTCTTCCTGGAACATATTTTTAACTGCCCAGCCATCATAAGAAGTATATAGGATATTGAGCAATTTCCCTTTCAGGGAAGATTACAAATGGGAGAAATGCATGCTGCTTGGTCTGGTTGATTTTGAGTATGTTGAATTTAGTAACTCGAATAAGAAGCTGACATAGTTTTACTACTCCACAGAGACAGTTACTATAAAAAAGATCTCTATAATGATAAAATTGTACACATTGCCAAAGCCATGATTTTGGCGCTTGAAGTCATTTGACTTGACTTTAAATAAACATGACGCCATAGACCAACCAACCTAATTCTTAACAAATGTATAAAAGTAAACTTTCTTGGTGGTCTTTATAATTTAATTAAATAGAAATATTGAGAGTATGAATTTCATACTCTAAATTCATCTGTTTCATGAGGAAATCTTACCAACTAATGGTAGAGGGGTTTGCGTCGTAACTTCGCAGTAATAGGTCCCGGGTTCGAATCTTGATTCTAGCATGGATGTTATTTTCCCTCTATGTGTGTGTTCATCTTATCTTTTACTTTTGGGACAGACCTTGCACCCCCACAGTAAATTTTGCCCTTACCTACGCCCCTTGTGATATTCTAGTTTGCCGTTTCTTCTAAAGTTCATTTCCGGAATTCAAAATCTCCAATTAGTTTAATGTTATATGGAAATACTTTATCATAGAGATGTGGACTAAGTTTATTTTTAATTATATTATATTATATTATATTATATTATATTATATTATATTATATTATATTATATTATATTATATTATATTTTATATTATATTATATTATATTATATTATATTATATTATATTTTATATTATATTATATTATATTATATTATATTTTATATTATATTATATTGTATTATATTATATTTTATATTATATTATATATTATATTATATTATATTATATTATATTATATTATATTATATTATATTATAGTATATTATATTACAGTCATATATATATAAATATATATATATATATATATATATATAATATATATATATATAGGTATTATATTTTATCTCGCTGTTCTGCCATCCCTTCACACTCTCATATCTAAGACTGTACTGGTTCCTCCGTTAGGCAGTTGTTCAATGAAGGTGGTGTTGTTTTTTATATTTGATTGTGCAATTTAGTCTCTTGAACTTGATATGGTATATCTAAGTCAAGGGGTATAATATAAATGGTTTTTCATTTCATAACTCTCCTAATATGGCCAGAATTTTATGTCACTCTAATTAATATAATTAATATTATAAAATAAAATATTATAAATTAATCATGAGAAATGTAAAGTTTTTAGTGATTTTAAAATACAATTTTGGTGCCTTCTAATTTCAGGGTCAGGATCAAGCAGTGGTTTCTTTAATAATTTCTTCGGAAATTTGAATGGAGGGGGCAATGGAGGTAAAAATATTTCATATACTTTTATTTGTAAAAATAGCTTTTATAAATTTTATATTTAAAAAATTTAATTTTATTTTATTATTGTTTTTTTATTTAAAGGAAAATCGTTTTTAATATTAAAATATTAATTTATGCAATGAAGAAATTTTTAATATAACTATCAATTATTTGAACCAAAATTTATTTATTGGACATTAATTCTAAAGAAAAATTCAAAATAAATCATCATATGACATCCATCATTTACTTATCTGAAAAAATAATCAATAAAAGGAAGTGAAATTTCAAAAATTGACTTAGTTTTCATTTTTGTGCATAAACTTACACGCACAAAAATCTTTCATTTTATTACTCACATTTTATTAATTCAATATTATATTATTTTAAGTATATACAATTATGTTAAATAAATAATTAAATTTTATATTAAAAAATTATTAATAATTTTTAACAAGAACATCAAGTTTTATTTTAAGAAAACTGTTTGAAAATTATCCAGGTTAGATCAAGGTTTGTTTAATTTTAGAATGAAATTATGAGATTTTAATAAGATTTCTTTCTTCACTATATTAAAGTCCCGATTCTAAAAATAAAGTTACTTATCATGTAAAAAAAACTAGATTTCCCATTGAAATCTACCAAAACAAAAAATTTTTTTTAATGTTTTTTTATTTTTCAAGGATAGAAAAAAAACCGAAATATTTCTCATGACTTAGTCATTATTATAAAAACAAATTTTGATTCTTTATAGTAGAAAATTTTCGTTCTGGAAACAGTAAATTTTGCGAGCCATCAGCAAAAAATTTAGCAGTTTCTTTTGTTTTGTTTAGCAGTTCGTGGTTTCAAATCCCACTTTGTCAATAGTTGTTTGTAGTATTGAGAATTAAATTTAATTTTTAGTTTCCAGTTTCATCAGCTTTCGTGTGGGAAGACGACCTCTTATTTAGAAGCATACAAACCAATTGATATTATTGTTATCTTCTACTGTGACAAAAATCATTAACAATCAAAGAAGTTAGATTGTATATCTTGAAAAAATTTATTCTTTCTTTTCTATCAATTATTCTGAACATTCAATTGCAGTTAAATTTTCAGTTAACAATTAGAATTCTATAAATGCTAAAAAATGTGATTTTAAAAATATTAGAACTATTTAAGTGTTACAAAGACCTGTAAAAATTAAAATTATTTATGAAAAACAAAGGGCTTTAACATGATGGAATTTTAATTTTGATTTTTTTTTTTTTACTGTTGAAAACGCATATTTTTCTGAAATGACAAACTTTCTCAGCTTTTCGGTTTAAGTTATAATTTAGTTGAATCATTTGGCCTAATCAATGTATTTCGAAGTAAGTTTTACATATTATTGTCGCCTTCTTTCATTTGCATAACAGATTTCTTAAAGAATTTTAAATTTATATATTAAAAGTGTGAATATATGAAATCTTAGTACCTATTACCTTTACACATGTACAATACGAGTAATAATTTTTAAATAATCAAGAAATAAAATTGAAGATTTTACAACTTGTTATTAGAAAATTCATATGTAGTATTTATTTATATAACATTTGTAGTGTAATTAATTACTAATATATAAATATGTTGATTTTCAAAGTTAAACATAACAGATTTGTTTCACATTATTGCATTTTTGTCTTGAAGAATGTCAAATTTGAAAAAGGATTCTTTTACAAAAGTTTTTTTATTCGAATGTTTTGTTACTCTGAACTAAAGGGGAAATACCTTTAATTTGTCTTTATTTTATTGTTATATATTGACATATCATTAAATTATGATAAAAAAAGGACATAATTTATGCTCGATTGAATAAAATATTTATGACTCCATATATTTCTTTAAGCACTATACATTAAAAATTTTAATATGATTAAATATAATCTTTTATGATAGTACAATTAAACTAATGTTTTTAATATATATTAAAAGAGGTTACAATTAAAAATTATTGCAAAACTCTAGCATTTTATTTAAAGTGCTAAAGAAACAAATTATCAAAAACTCCATTTATAATGCATTTAAGACAAGAATCAGATATTTTTTTATTACTTATATTAGTCATAAGAGCATATTGCTCTTCTAAAGAATATTTGGCTTTTACAGGTGGAAATAATGCTGGAGGCAATCAAGTAAACAGTGGTGAGTGCTTTTTTTTTTTTTTTTTTTTTTTTTGCATATTATAAATAGTATGTTCTTTATACATATTTATATTAACTTTCAATCCAGCAAACTCAATAAAGACTTTTTTCACCATTAATAAACACCTATATTACTATAAACTAATGTTGTTTATCGATTTACAGTCTCTCACTTAGGAAAAACATCCTAAATATCTCGGTTTCTGTAAAAATAACTACCAACTAGTTTCGAAGTCTCGTAAGCGTCTTAACATTCTCAAATATCTGGCTGATAGAGATAAAGGTGCTGATGCACACACACACACAAACTCCCTCAGAAGCAGATATATTTCATTTATAAGACCTTTTCTTCAATATGGCTATCCGATTTATTCCTGTGCATCCGAACATGAATTTCCTGATGTTAGAAGGAGCACAGCTAAGTGCTGTTCGTAACATCTTAAGACTCCGAAATAGCTGCCAGTCTGTTATTGCTTTATACAAGACAAACTGACAACCAATGAACATTAGACTTAGAGCTAAATTATATATATATATATATATATATATATATATATATATATATATATATATATATATATATATATATATATATATATATATACATATATATATATATATATATATATATATATATAACTACGGTCCAAATCATCGTGTATTTACACAACTGGCATAATAATTAAAGATTAAAGAAATTCACCCCTTTTGGCACAGGCAGAATTTCAAAACCTAATATCTTGCGAGGTTGAACCACAATCCTTAAGTTCTTGTTTGGATCCCTCAGAGGGAATGCAAAGAGTCATCTTTAATTTTGATCTGAATTCCAATGCAAACAAGCAAACTCACATTGAAGATCAATTTAGACAATTGGCACTAGAAATTATTAATTGCATCCTTTGATATGCAGTGCAAATGTACAAAAGACCGTACTGGGAGAGGAGCCTATATTGGAACCCCTCATTCTTAAATTACGCTAAAGCAACTTAACACCGACACTTGTTCAGTATTCAGAAGTTTGTTAACAGCGGTTAAGGTGGGACTTTCTGCTATCATTTACAGCAACTGTTATTTGGAAAACTATGGATTTCATCGGACAGCCGCAGTGCACTGCAACATCTCATTGACTGATCTTCTATAAACAATAAAACAAGTATATCTATTCTGTTCAAATTAAAAATGATCTCTCCTGACCATGATATACATTTCCAATGGTTTCCATTCATGTGAATATTAGTGACAATGAAACTGCATATCGACTGGCCAAAAAGGGCAGTGAGGGAGACACGCCCACTGATTCATTACTTACATGTCAGGAACTTTACTGCACTGAAAAATCTAGACTACATTCGATCTGGCAAATTCCACACACACACACCAATGGTACTCTAAAATATCTCCTGGAACTCTACTGGAAATAAAATGCGACCCAAAATATCACACAGTCTTGGCAGATTCTCAAGTGGACATCTAAAATGCTTATCATTTGAACATGGTACAAAAATTATCCCATTTGAATAAAATATTGTGACCATTCAACTTCACCGAAACATATTCTGGATTGCGTCGAACTTTCCCGGGCGGGCTTATTTTCAAAACCCTGCTAGTCATCGACTTTCTAAACTGTCAACAATTTATTGGAGTTGATCTTACAAATATCAGAAATTTAAAGAGGATAAGCTATATAGCTATATATATATATATATAAACCAATACATACCAATACAATAATCAATAATAAATAATATATACAGTTATTATATTATTTATTATATATTTGTAACAAATTATTTTTAAATTTCATGCAGGAAACACCTGTTTTTTTAATTTTTTATTGTATAGTTTTTCTTCTATATATAGTTAAGTATATAGTTAGTCTATATATAGTTATTCTTTTATATAGTTAGAGTCTTCTATATATAGTTTTTCTTCTTTACATTTAATTCGTGATTTCAACGAATAAATGTTTTGTTTTGTGTAAAACCTATTGCAAAATGTGTTTTATATTAAAAATACTTTAATACTTACAATCAATTATTTTTTAAATTAAAATTTTTGAAATAACAAACCGATAACACAATAATTTTATATATAAAAAAAAAATTTTGTAACTCAAGATAAATGTTATGAAAAGGTTTTTCAATAAAATATTTTTCATTTATTAAAGCTGAAGATGTGAATCTAAATTTTATCCATTTGTTGTTTCTGTAAACAAGAATCATAACTCCGTCTACAGTATTTGTAATATTTTTATATGATTTCTGTTTTATAAGATTACTTTTCATAGGGGGATTCAATTTTGGAGGAAGTCAAGGCGGAGGTCAAGGTTTTGACCAGGGTGTTGGTCAAGGTGGTGGACAGAGTGGTGGTCAAGGTAATAGCAGCTGAAATTGAAATAAATATTCATACAATCGACCATTATCTGATATTTAAATTATTAGGATCGGTAAATGATAAAATAAAATGCTATATGAAAGTCAAGACTGCACTAGATATCCAAAAGCATTTTTAACTAAATCAATATTTATAAAACGTATATTAAATGTTTAATCAAGATTTTAATTATTTATATTTAAATTGACATGATTGGTGTAATTTGGACATTTTAAACATGAAATGTATATCGAAATTCATTAAGCTTATCAGAAATTTAAACTAATCCTTTTACGATAAGATTTACAGTAACAAAAAAGTGAAGAAGAAAAATGCTAACTGCATTGTATTTTTTCTTCAGCTTTTGTTCATTTTTATCAAATTATATAATGAATAATTAAAAAGCATAATTTGTGAAACATATTTTTTTACTATTTTCAAACACTATAAAAGTGAAATATATATAAATACTATATAATGAAATATCAATATTCTTTAACAAATCGGGTGATAAGGAAATACAACAAATATATTTTTACAGTGAAAGTTGTTGAAACTCCAATCACACTACCAGTTTCATTTTAAGAAATTATCTGAAACTTAAATATCAGAACTTCAACAACACACCTTCAAATGTGATGATATTTTAATTTATATTTTCTGCAAAAATCTTGTAAAATTTTTTGGTGATAGTTTGTAAATTTTCGTTTTCAACTTTAAGTCCTTAAATTTTTTACATATGAATTAATAACCTATATTCTTAAATTGTTTCACTATGTTCTTTCACTCAAACAATGGTAAATGATGAAAAATTTATTTCTTCAATTTACATTCAGGCTTCCTAAAAAACAGAAATCGTATGAGCTTCGATAAAGCAGTTGGTGGTTAATAAAATTGTATTTAATATAGATATTGAATACTTTGTACTAAAATTCAAAAATACCTTAATTTTTAACATAGCTTAAATTTTTTTTTAATTTACGGATATTTTATGAAAGAAAGATTGAAATTAATTACTTAATTATTGACTAACATATTTGTGATTTCAAAATGAAACTCATTAATATCAAAATTTTATCCATCTTATTCAATGCGTATTGCTCATGAGACAATAATGATTAGGGAAAAAGAAATTATTTGTCGAACAATTTAAAAATTTATCACTTTTTCAGATGTCGTTGAATTCTTACATTTCATTTATTTCATAAATTACTTATTAAAATTGTTAAGAAATTAAACGGCATTCAGATAAGAAAAATATTCTGCCTACGGAAACCTTAATTATAATCCTTTATTTAAATATTTGCATTTTATTAAAATAAAGAAAACACACTAAAACATCTTAATTAAATATTTATTTTTAATAAGATTATTTATCAAACTTTATAATTATACATTTTATAAATATTTTCTAAATCTTGTAATATGCAATAAACCTTATATATTTTATAGAATTTTTTCAAAAAACGTGCGCATTGATTATAAAATACATTTTTAAATTTTATTTCAGGTGGATCCAGTATAAGCTCTGGTAGTGGTTCAGGTATAATATACATTTAATAACGTTTTGGTACTTCATTTTCAGTTACATCGAATACAGTAGTATTCATTATTTTTTAAATCAAAAACATTATTGTAATTAAAATAGCTTACATTTTTTCAATCAAAATTTAAATGAATAAAATGTATTAATTTTATATTCAGTTATTTTCTTAATAGTATAAATATATAAAATATGTATTTGCTATAAATATTACATATAATGTAATACAAATTAATTATTTCAAGAAAAAATTTACAGAAAATATACATTAGTTGTGGCCTTGTTGTGGCAAAAGCTTTGTCACCCAAGTGCCTGCCGTTGGAAAAAAATATTCCAAATCTTACGAACAATTCGCTGATAATAAATCCGTGTTCATTTCCACTAAAATTTTGCGTTAGAAATAAGCACTTAATACAAAATTAAAACTTCCTATTTCAATCTTCGAAAATCATGTTGAGACATTATTTTCTATTTCAGTAATCGTTAACGAAATGACACAACAAGAAAAAAATTATGTAACTGAATATTTTGTAATGTATATTTTTTGCAACAGAGTATTATTATAATTCATCCAAGATTTATGCTCAAATGATAAACTTCTACGTCAAGCGAGCCGAAGAATTACAAAATGAAACTAAGTAATGAGCATAATTTATTTTTATGAGAACAACTTTGTGACAGTAATCAAATATCCTATCGAGGAACTCATCAGTACACACGAAATATTGGTACACATTAACTTGATAAAAATGAAAATCTTAATAAAATGAGTATACGCGTATTAGAGAAGTCATAGAAACAAGAACTGTCTATGAGGTGAATCACGTGTCTCTTGATGTTATTGAAGACAGGCTCACACTGTTTCATAATCTCATTGCTTCCATACTTGCATGCATTTATTCTTAAATTTAAATCATAAATATAAGTAGAATCAGGATTCTTTTAAACTATAAGTGTGTATATTCCTGACACTCTTGGTCTATAACACATGTTCTTACAAATCCGAATAAAAAAATAAAATTTCTCCTCTATTTGGCTTTGGTAACCCATATTTGGTGAAAACTTGTATAATATTCAGCATAGCTTTTGTCGTACGAGGCATGTCAAAACAAATAGCAGCACTGTCAAGCTACGACAAATTATATTTCCAATATCATTGAATCGCTCTTGAAATTTCTCAAATTAAACACAATGTGAACTTTAAATAAATATCCAACATGCAATAAGTTATTCGAGTAATTCTTGGTTACGAAAAGCCACTGAATAACGTATTTTTATGTAAATGATGTAAATTACATCAATTTTGGGTTTATGCAATAAAATAGTAATCATTTGCAATCAAATCATTTAAAAAAAATTGCAAACTGTAGCAATCTGCCTTTACACATAATACAGCAATATTACTCCACGACAGTTTAATAAGCATTGTTTATCAAATATGAAAGATTAAGGTAATATTTTGATAAATGAATCTAACAAATAATTATGATTTTATGTATAGTATTAAGTAACTAATTTCATTAAGATTCTCTTATTTAATTTTTTAATATTTTTCCTTACATGAATAACTTTTCAACGATAAAAAATTCTTCAAAAATAATTATAGGAGAGTTATGTTTAGGAAGAAAAATCTTAATTCTTAACATGTCTTTAATTGGATGAATATATAAAGTGAAATTGTTAAATAATAACTCATGACAAATTTCCCGAAATACTAAAATACCAATGAAGTCATCAAAATTATTCAAATCTTTTGTTTATTTCCGAAAAACATTTTACATAAAATCTCTCATTCTCATTTTTTGTTTTATTACTTTAGTTCATTTTATATTACAATAAAAATTTAAAATGAGACTAAAAAAATAACCAAGTAAAATATGAAAAATTGAAGAATTGATTTGTACTTAGATTTGTAAATAATATAAAGGATTCGAACATTTCTGCTCATTTTAAATAGAAGAAAGTTTCCTTTGCAATATTAAATATAGGTAAAATATTATCGATAGGCTTTGAAAATATTTCAGTAAAATTTGCTTGTGATAATCTAATTTTAAATAACTAAAAGGGTAATGTAAATAACTTGTAGAGTAATGCATAAGTATATATATATATATATGTATGTATGTATATATATATATATATATATATATATATATATATATATATATATATATATATATATATATATATATATATATATATATATATATATATATATGTATATATTATATATATATATATATTATATATATATATAATTCTTTAAAAATACAGAAAAAATTAATCACCATTTTCCTAATTTCAGGAGGGGGTGCTCAAGGGGTATCAACCAGCAAAGTTAGGAGTAAGAAAAATATTTTAATGTTATTTCTTTATTCACTCTTAATTTACAAATTCTTAATAAAAAGTTATAAGCAATTAATTTTAATATTTTTTTTATTTTAATAATTTAAATCTTCATAATTTTAAATTAAAAAATTAAAATAATAAATATTTTAATAAAATTAAAAGATTTTTAAAAAAATATATATATATATATATATATATATATATATATATATATATATATATATATATATATATTAATTATATTATATTATATTATATATTTTATATATACATATATAAACTTTAAGATTAAATTATTCATTAATTTTTTTTTAATTAAATATTTTTTCGTGCGGCTCTAAGAACTATGAAAACCACTATCAATTTTCAGCGTTCTATAATCTGCATAGTAAGTATTTTGTTTGTAAAATGAAATTTTATTTAGCTACTTAATATTTATATAAATAAAACTTCATCACTGAAAATTAATTACATAGTTATTATTTGAATAATTTGATAAGTGAGCATAAAATGAATGCAAATGTAAATAATAAACAATACTTTTTACTTATTTAATATAAACTCATTCACATTTATACTCTATCATTATTTTAATTGTTATTTTCGCACCATATATTTTTAACTCACTCTTCAATACGAAAAAAAGACTTTAATTTTTGATAAAATATAACATTTTTATCGTGAATTTTCACTAAAACTTCTTGCAAACACTTGAACCACTTTATAAAATTAACCAAAAAATTTTCAATTTTAAAACATTTTGTAGAGGATATATTAATAGAACATTTGCATACTTCATAATTTAAAATTTTATTGATTAAATAGATTTTTTTTGCATTTTTATTTAAACATCTGTAAAAAAAATTTCACCCTTTCTACTTTAATTATTCTTCTATTAATTGCATTTCAATACTTTTAACACCGAATTCGGAATTTATACTGGCTTTGCAGACAGTTAAATACATACATTTTTCAGAATGTAAAAGGAGGAAAGTAAAGAAAACTGGAGGAACTACTGGAGGTAGTGCTGATGGAGGAAGTTTTACTTTCAATATAGAAAAACAACCTGCTCCAGCTGCTCCAGCTCCTAAGCCTGCTCCAGCCAGTGGTGGTGAAGGTGGTGGAGGATCTTCCGGAGGAGGACTTTCTGGAGGTGGAAGCTGGTGGAGTAGGTATAGTATTAGGAAACCTGCTCCTGAAGCAACTTCAAGTCCTGAAAACGACTCAACTAGTGGTGAAGGAGGAGGTGGCTCCATAAAAGGAAGTAGCTTCTTCACCAGGTGGTCTATAGGAGGTGGTGGACTTTTTGAAGGAGGCTCATCATCTAAGAACAAACAATCATCTAAGAAATCATCTGAAGAATACTCGATTGACTATTATTATCAGTCGGAATCAGAGGAATCAGCTGAACAAGTGACAGAAGAAAAAAACAAAAAAAGTAGTAGTAAATCAAGTAGTTCAGATTATGAATATTATTCAAAAAGCGAAGAGGAAGGAACCTCTGAAATGACTAGTGAAACATCTTCGGACACTTCGGAAGAAAGTAAGAGTTATGAAGAAAGGACCACCTCTGAAGAAAGTAGTAGTTATGAAAATTCTAGTTCTCATAGCAGTAAAGATGGAAGTGACGATGACTACTATGATGACGATGATGACGATGACGACGATGATGACGATGACGACGATGATGACGATGACGACGATGATGACGATGATGATGATGACGACGACGATGATGACGACGATGATGATGATGACGACGATGATGATGATGATGACGACGATGATGATGACGATGACGATGATGACGACGATGATGATGACGATGACGATGATGATGACGATGACGATGATGACGACGATGATGATGACGATGATGATTAATTAGTAGCTTAAGTCCTTAAATTTAGGAATCGTTATGAATTTAAGCATGGAAAAATGCATGCATTATTTTGAATACTGACGATTTGTAAACCCTTGTATGCAGCAAACATATCATGCTTTGTTTTCCCTCATAAAAGTTTAGATTATTCTATGTTCATCTCCTGTAATAAAAATATTGAATTCGTTTTATCCCTTTCTGCTTTATAATTTGATTTCTGTTATTCATTATGTTAAATAAAAGTATGAAAACTGTCAAAAATTGAAAGAAAAGCATTTTTATTCGAAATTTTCTCGTGTGAATTTTTTTATTTTAAATAGACTTTTGTTATAACTGATAGATACACACACACACACACACAAATATATATATAGAGAGAGAGAGAGAAAGAGAGATAAAGAGGTAATAAATAAATAAATGTGTGTATGTATATGTGTGTGTATGCATATATATGTAGCTATAATGATAGAAATGACTTAAATGTAAACTGTGGCAACAAACAAAAGGAATGTCAATTAAAATAAATTTTTGTGCAATTCAACAAATCTAAATTATGACACCGTCTGAATACAATGTGGTTTGCATTAAACGTTATCTGACGTCATGGATATTTCAAACCAATGAGAATTGTAAATTTTACTTGTAAACATGTAAATTTTATGGTATTTCTTTCAAAACTCGTGAGTACCTCAGATGTTAATTTGCATACTTTAAATAAGGATTACTGTAAATATGTGAACATACAATTATGAAGCAATATGATACAATGATATAATTTATGAAAAAAAAAAACATCTGTAAGTTTTCAACTAGCTTACCAAAAAAGAAGGATACTCCTGTGTTTCAATTAACGTTTTAATAAATAAACTCAGAAACAAAAATAAAGAGCATGATTCAACAATTTATATTTAACTAGAGAAGACTTTAATTAAATGGAGAGTGTAATGGGATGTCAAGATGATATTGTGGCAGTTTTTGAAATCAAATACAACATCAAAACTGAACCGGGCTCTCTGAGAGCTGCCTCCTCTATGCACGCAAGAAAGACTTAACTCAATTTCACAAGTTCTTGAACAAGATTCCTATAATCCAGAATAGTACATTATTGTGTAGTAGCGCCATCTGTTGATAATCCACATCTCGACACATATGTCGAGAAACTTCACAGAATATGCAATTTGATACAGTGGCGTAGTGAGCATAATTGCACCCGAGTACTATACATTTTCAGTGCGTTTTAGAAAAAATAGTAGTACAAAATTAATATCGCAATAAAATATAATAATAAATAAGAATATACTATAATATATATATATATATATATATATATATATATATATATATATATATATATATATATATATATATATATATATATATATATATTTAATAAAGTATATTTGTATAATAAGAATCTATTGCAAATATTAACGGAATTTTGTTTGTATTTACTATCAAATAATCAAAAATATATTAATTTAAAATCGAAATCTAAGATTTAAATTTTAAATAAAATTCAATTCTAGTTTAAAATAAAAACTTATAATGGATTTAAAAATGTGTCAAAAGAATAATGGGATTTACGTGATTTAAAATTAATTAAAAGATACTATTTATTTCATATACTTACACAATTATTTTAAAAAACAAATTTTTTTAAACAGAAAATGATTCAATATATATATTATAGATGCAAGTAAATGCAAATATTTGCAATCTAATTTAATAGACTATACTCATTTTTCTTACCTTTACTACTAAATCGAAAAGATCAATTACTTCATAAAAGTTGATTATTGACCAGTAGGGGAGGAAATTTTCTCAAAACTATTACAATCATGGTAATTGCTCTACGACCGACGACAGGACTTTCGATTCCACAGATTTAACGAGCACATGTATCACCCGGTGGGTCTTTAATGGCAGTGGGAATCGAGCCTCGCACTACAGAATTGAAAGCCGATACCCTAACTAACACAAAACTACTCCGGCCTACCGTAAGCTTTTACAAGTGTTAAGCCCGGTGGTTTAATGGTAGATCTTCGAGTTCCGAAGGCACAGGTCCGAGATTCAATACTCGACCAATGTAGACTCAACCTTTCAGTGGGTCAATAAATTGAGTACCAAGCATGCTTGAGAACTTCGCACTGGGATTCTTCACTTTGGGCTGATCATCTAACCGGGACATATGTTTCACACCCAAGGGCTCTCGATTAGGAAAACAGATATGGGCACTGAGAGCCTTAACACTGACATTACAATTTGGAAGTCGAGATAATTTTTCACACATTAATTTTTAACTTTTAAGGAAATTTATTTTAATATACGATTTAACATTTTCCATTACAAAAAATGTCTTAAAAAAATGTTAATTTTTTTTCTAATTTGTTAACCAACTGAAACAATTAAAAAATTTTATTCCCGTTTAATTGTACCTTATCATCTTTATGAAAGATTTTACATGTTACTGTTCATTAGGTGTTGAACGCATGCCATATCTTATCTTATACAAATTTTCAAATACTTTAAAATATTACTCACCTCACAAACTTTAGCTATTTTATTGCAAAAAATAGTTGGGAATGTTTTTCAAACCAAATTTAGAGTCAACTCACCTGATTTTTCACGATGATATATTTTTAAACATTTTATTGACCACAGATTAAACTGAACATTTTATTTCCTTTTTTAGTTTCAGAAAAATTCCAATAAAAAAATACCTTTAACTTTATGGAAGATTTCACATTTAAAATAGCTTCTTAAATTATACCATTCAGGCCGTTAATGTAAACCAAAATTATTTATATTGTAAAAAATTTAAATCCCAAAATGTAATATTGCCATCTTATGACTATTTAATTTTTATAACATAAAACCAATTTTTCTGATTCCAAAACTAGAAAATCTATGTTCATAAGTCTTCTTCTCTGATTTCACATTAGACAAATAAATTATGCCGCAGCATTATTAATGCAAAATGCAAATAAGAAACTAAACGCTAATACAAACAACAAAAACATTTTGCAAATTTCTTGAATCAAAAATTAAAATAAATTTCTTTTAAAACAAACAACGAAAAGGAAAGAATTAATGGAATGAAAAACGATAATCTAACTGATTAAGAAACGAAAATCGAAAACATGTTTAAAAGAATACAAATTTTAAAAGCAATTAAGCTATGCAAAATTATTATTAATAAGGAAATATAAAAGTAAGGTTATCATTTATATAGCAAGCTTCAGCAACTATTCCCTCATTTTCTTCTCTTTTCCAAGTCTGATTCTCTCCCAGCGTATTTTTTTTTTCTAGACATGACACAATAGTTATAAAATGCAAAATTAATTTCTGCGAATAAAAGTTATACTATAGTCAAAATAAGATCGAAATTTTCTGGAAATTTTTATTTTAATTTTTATTTATGTTTGAAATGATATGGCTCGCAGAAGGGCGCCATATCATTCAAACATAAATTTTTATTTATGTTTGAAATGATATGGCGCCCCTCTGCGAGCTGCGACCAATGTATAACTCAACTTTCCCCCCGTGGCTAATGCATTGTTATTTGTATTACATAGTTACACTGCTATTTTATTTTAAGGAAATGTTCAGCATTTTTGTAAAACAAGAATTTTGTGAATTTTTAAATTAACTATCTCCTGTTTTGTAAAAATCACTTTTGTTTCCAGATTTTATAGATTAAAATTTCCAAAAATTGTCTTCTTTGAATAGTTTTCCTAAATTTTTATTTAACTTTTAGTTACTTTTGAAAGAAAAGATCTGTAAATTATATTTTAAAGGTTAAAACTAAATTTCTAATTGAATACTCAAGTGTTTGCAGAATTACATTTATTAATTGATGCGATGCATTATACATTTTTAAACTTTTAATTTTCAATTTATGGAACTGTCACTGTAACAGTTTATTTGTTTTAATCTTTTCAATTAACTTAATTTCTATTTCAAATACTATTCAAGCATTTTGCACTGTTTCCAATAACTGATATTATGAATGAAACATTTTATTCTTACTAATCTGTAGAATTGATAAACTATTCTAAAATACACATTCTTACTGCAAATTTGAAAATAGATTTAATCTTAATAAATTCAAATATTAAAAATAATTAATCTTTTTTAAAATGTCAAACGAAAACTATCTTCATAGTAACTAAAACTTTGTTTTCAGAAATAATGTTTTAAGTAATTCGAATTAAAATACTTTATGATGAAAAAAATTTGCTTTTCTATTCTTAAAAAATTTAATTTCTGAGGTATATCATACCAACTTGTTAAGAAGGAACCATCTTAATTTTGCTGAAAGCTTAAAATATAAACTTTCTAATATTACAGAAAATTAAAATTGTTCGAATATCGGTTCTTAATTAATTCTTTCTGTATTCATTCTATTTTGTAGGTATTCTTATTTTTAAGTTATTCTTATTTTATTTTGAATAAAAATAGTGTATTTTTAGTAATTTTTTAAGGATTAATTTTCCAAACAACTCATTATTTTCTGTAAAAAGTTTCATTGTTTTACTATTGAAAGTTTTCAAATTTGATGGCAATTACAAATGTCATGACTGTAATCTATGAAAACCATTTGCTTAAGTGTATTTATATAAAAACATTTCATTAACTTCACGAAATTACACCAAGTCCAAGTTATATCAAGTTTAATTTAAAAATCGAAGTCGTGCTACAAATCGAAGCATCTTAAAATTGAGAAAATCATTTTACTCGCTTATCTTAAGAATAAAATAACTTTTTATTCTTAAGAGTTTCCTCCATAATCGTAGCAGTGAAAACTATTAAGAATAAAATGTATTTTTATTCTTAAAATAAAATAAAATGCAACAAGCTACTTGAATCAGTACCATCCTGTAATTTTTAATGCAGTGATCAGCGATAAAATGAAGAAATTTAAATTTTAAAGTAAAATACTGAAAATATATTTTCCCACACACATTGTTGTAATGTTTTAATTGTATATTTTTGTTAAATATCCTATGTTGTATAATTTAATGCATCATATATTCCTTTCTCCCATTTATTGTCGAGATTAATATTTTAACTCAGAACGCGGTTCTTTGTTTTCCTTTAGTATAAAAAATTGTTATGCCTAAGAACAACTTTGTGTAGTCAAAACATTGAATGCGAAGCTAATGACGAAATCAGCACTTTTTTTTTTACATCATTTCATTGGCTGCTGTGAAGAACAAAGGAGGAACTGCATTAATCGCTTGAAATTGCCGAGGGTTTTTCTGCATTTCTTCCCTGGACATCTAAAATGAGCTCATCAATAGAATGCTGTTTCGTCAGACTGAACTTCGTAAGTAAAGACGCCGCTCCATACTATGAAATTATATATATTTTTTGTTCTTTATCTTTTAAATTTTATTACAAAATTTGTGGTATATTGCTTTTTTTTACTAATTGTTGTACTGTTCATTACTAATAATTGAGTCATACTTTCTGATAATGCTAAAACTTTTCTTACAACATACTTTTTATATAATTTTCAACAACTACTAAAGTTCATTTCTTAACTTTTAGAAAAGACCATTATTTTTATTTTAATGATAATTATTGGATATTAAAGTATGTACCATGCGAAAAAATTTTATAACTTTTTACTGTACTCGCACACTACATAATGGCGTCCAGTTTACGTTACAATATAGTTTTGTTTATATTTTGTTATCATTCCATTTCTTTAGTTAATAGAATTTGCTATTAATTACTATAAAGAGTGAAGCAAATAATAGACATAAGAATAAATAAATGAATGATTTATTGATTTAAAACAATATTTTATGGTTCGGAAGATTTAATTCTTAATTATAATTAGCAATTTTAATAAATTTTTCATCCTAAAAAGTTGAATGGAAATTCTGTGAATAATATACTAAGTTAATAGTTAAACATTATGATAATAGTTCATCAATATTAATTTTCAAATTAATTTAATTAGATGTATAAAACTTTAATTGAAAAAGTATAAATTTAATATTCCAATCATTAAACATCTCTTTAGTTAACGATTTTTTTTTCATTAAACTTATATCGTTAAAAATTGTGGCATGGAGATATAAAAGAAAAATTACCTGACACCAATTCTATATAGATGTTTGATGTAGACTAAGAAATAAGTTAGCCGTCCATTAATTTTATTTACTGTTTCTTTTTTAATTTTAATAAGCACTTAATCAATTATACATTAAATGGCGTATATGTATGCAAAGCATTGAAATTCAAACGAATAAAAAATACATAAAAAATAAAATTGTTTTTTCGCTGTTTGCTTCTATCAATAATCTGCTTAAAGCGTAATAAAAATTAATTTTAAGTTATACTTTGAAATTTAGTTAAAATTTTCTTGTACAATTTATTATGTAACATTACTATTATTTTGGTTTCAAAATTAAACTTTTTAAATTATTTTGCTTTATTAGTTAGGAATTAATTATTGGTCACCAAGTGAACCTAAAAGTGCAATTCTGAGTATTTCGTTGTGCAATAGTAATTTAGTTAATTCATTGTTCCAATTTTAGCATAATAATGACAAATATGAAGTGAAAAATGCCAATTTTAAGTATAATATATATATATATATATATATATATATATATATATATATATATATATATATATATATATATATAATTTCTATTTAGTGCTCAAATACAATTTCAATTATTAATTAAATCCGTTGGTGGAATATTGTGAAGAAAAATGTCTTCGTTTTAAAAGCCGAGAAGGAAACCGAATGGTTAGTGCTCTTGCCTTCTAATCAACTGATCTTGTTTCGAATCCACCTGTGCATGGTTATTTGTAGTGGTTCAGAATCTACTTTAAATTGTAAATGGATTAATAAGTCATTGTGTGCATAAAATGATCATGAAGCGATAAAGAAAAACTTAAAGAAATTCTAGCTGTAAAAACTTGCAGTAAAATGCTTTAAGATGAGCTCATTTGTTACAAATTTAAAACCAAACCTGTATAAAATAGTATTTAATGAAAAAATAATTTTAAAAAATTTTTAATCTAAAAATTTTGAAGTTGTCTCTGGAAATTTCTGATTAAGATCTAAATGGTAATTAGATTTAGTGGAATGATAATTAAGTATATTGATTATGATCTAAATTATAATTAGGTATATTGAGGCTTATATTGTTACAGCATTTTTCAGATAACTTGTACTTTTTTTTTCTAATATTCACAATATAACTTATTGAAAAATTATTAGTTAAGAAACAATTGCAATTTAGAGTTTTAAATTTTATATCTCATTACCACATAGTTAAATTTAATATTACAATTGTGTCATACTTTGTATCATTGGTAAAATTTTCGAATATACGATAATAAATAATGAAAAAAAATTAAAATATAAAGATTTTTATTAAAAATAGTATCTCTTTCGTATATGATTTCTAGATACATGTTAGAAGTTTCTCGTGTTCTAGATTTTTTCTGAGAAAACTAACTCTGAAATAATTGGAATTACAATTTGCTGTCTTTTTTTATATTATAGCTGATGGAGTAAATATCCAGATCTTTCATGAATCTTCATTTCTATTTGTATTAAAAATAAGGAGTTCTGCTATTTATTAAAATTTTTACCGATTTCCAAACTGATATAATAATATTCAGATTTGCACTACCATTTATTGGTTCAGAATATATATATATATATATATATATATATATATATATATATATATATATTATTTAATTTAATTTGCCCTAGATTTAGAAACTTAGGAATATTTTTCAATCACGTTTGGAAATGAAATATGTGTGTGCTTCATTCCGTATAATTGTTCATATCTATTAATTAAGCATTTTTCTGAGTAACTACTATAAATCAAACATGAAAGGAATTTATTGACTTAAAAATGTACTCATGTTTAGTTTTGATGCAAAATAAAATAAATATTTTGCAAAGTTATTTATAAGTTGACTTTTTGTACTCGTTTACAAAATGTTTTACTTTTTATGTTCGGAAAATAATGTAATAGGTGTAAAATTTTTTGAGAACAACCAGATCGAATAACCAAAGTGTGTCATATTTATTTATTCTTACATATTTTGATGTAGTATTTTATGTAAAAAAAGTTTCTAAAAATAAATTACATTTACAGAAATAAAATTTATTAATGAAGTAGAAAAGTAAATGTAATATAAAAAAGGAAGTTCTAATAGTTAAATTTTAAAATTGATTTGATACTTTATAATTCACATTGTTATAATTCTAATATGGTTCACGTAACTACATAGTTACACTCTCCTACAGAATATATTTTGTATATTCTTCTACTTTGAATTTGTTTGAAGTACGACACCTCTGCTTAAAAGTATTTTGTGCTATGATGTTGTGTATATTTGTCTTTATAGATATTTTCATTGACTGTTGTGCAACTTATACCATCGTAAACCAGAAAAATATTTTTAGTTTCATCAAATTTCAGCTGCAAAAGTTATAATTTTATTTTCGAAATGATCCTTTGCAAAAGAATCTTAAAAAATAAATTCTGAGCTTATAATTCTGCAGTGAATGTAAAGATGAGTTATGAATAACTATAATCATTACAGTTTTTGATCCGTGCTATTCAATTCATATCAATTTTCATATGAAAGTTTAGCTAATCACTTTTACGTGTGCTATTTAATAAAATCTGAAAGTTATGTTACAGGGCCTTGAACGTTTATCCACGGGATGCCTGATGTATAAAAACCGATGTGCTCATGCAACGACACTTGAGCTTCACTCCACGGTGTCCCTGATGTGAAATCAGACCCGTGAGCTCATGCAACGACACTTGAGCATCACTCCACGGGGTCCCTGATGTGAAATCAGACCCGTGAGCTCATGCAACGACACTTGAGCATCACTCCACGGGGTCCCTGATGTGAAATCAGACCCGTGAGCTCATGCAACGACACTTGAGCATCACTCCAAGGGGTCCCTGATGTGAAATCAGACCCGTGAGCTCATGCAACGACACTTGAGCATCACTCCACGGGGTCCCTGATGTGAAATCAGACCCGTGAGCTTATGCAACGACACTTGAGCATCACTCCAAGGGGTCCCTGATGTGAAATCAGACCCGTGAGCTCATGCAAGGACACTTGAGCTTCACTCCACGGGGTCTCTGATGTGATATCAGACCCGTGAGCTTAGGCAACGACACTTGAGCATCACTCCACGGGGTCCCTGATGTAAAATCAGACCCGTGAGCTCATGCAACGACACTTGAGCATCACTCCACGGGGTCCTTGATGTGAAATTAGACCCGTGAGCTCATGCAACGACACTTGAGCATCACTCCACAGGGTCCCTGATGTAAAATCAGACCCGTGAGCTCATGAATTTACACTTGAGCTTCATACTATAGAATCCCTGATGTAAAATGAAATCCATCTCATCGAACGATATATTTGAACTTCTCTCAATAAAGTTCTTGAATAGATCAAACCTTTACTTGATGTTATTGTTATAATTTTTTTTTATTTTTTTTGTATGTAGTATATTTGGTACTTTATTGTTTTTTACACACTTTTGAGAATTTTTTATTCGTAATTATAATTAAACTTTACTTAATAACCCTTAAGAATCTATTAATAAGATTAATTAAAATTTCTAAAGTAGTAATCTAGGTAGAATTTCTATATCTAAAGAATAAAGTAGAATTAACTACATCTTCTAAATTTGTGTAAAATCAGATTATTGATTAAAAGATAAGGAACCCTCTCCACTCTCTTTATCAGGATTGTGTGTGTGTGTTTTAAAATTAGTCTAAAAATCATAAACGTCTCTACTAAATTCAGCCAGCAATAATCACGGATTCTATAATTCTCGGTTTCGTGCTGTTGTGAGAGATTTGATGTTTGTTTGAGGAACACTCTGATTTCGTAATCCAAAATTACTTTTTTACTTTAGTATCTATTCAGTAATGTTTAAACGTTTAATGTATTTGGATTTTGAAAACTTATTTCGTTCGGTTCTAAATGATTCAGAAAATGATAAAAAAAAATGAAATTATCTTAAAAAATTATTTTTTAAATAAATTACAGCATGATACGCGCGTGACGTGTGAGAATATTCGTTAATTTATGTTTATTCATAAGAAACTTTTTGTACAAAAAAATGTATTTCAAAAAAAATTAAGGTTTTTCGATATCTTTGATAAGTAAAAAAGGGGTGATATATATTTTATAACTATTTGCGCCTTTCTATGTAATACAATTTTTTTTCAATATTACTTAATATTATTGTACTGTTTTGTATTCAGTCGCAAAAAAATGTTACAGTTAAATTTTTTTTTTTTTAAATTTCTTCACTGAATTCAAAATAATGTGAATAAATATATACATATATGTATGATAACTATGCAAAAACTTGTGAAAATGACTTTATTGGTTTTTATGCATTAGAACACTTTAGTTCATGTGCATTTATTTTACTTTAATCTCGACCATTGATCTTTTAAATTAAAGTTGAGAGAAATTGACAATTCAACAATCACTGCAACAAAATTTTCGAATAGAGAATGCAGAAAAAAATAACTGAATAATTTTTATTCCTATTTTATTTTGATTTATCAAGTGTTTATAATAAGTATTATCTGAAATTAAATAATACTATATATGTTGTGATTAATTTATGCACACAAGGAATGTTTACTGATAATTTTATAAAAGGAGATACCATGAAATATTTATTTATGAAATAATTGATAAATTCTAATGAACTTCTTGCGTTCTTGTTAATTAACATTTTATATTAATTAACATATAATAACATAATTGTTGCAATTTTTACTAATAAATTGACTTTTAACTGAAGCTATGAACTTTACTATGTTCAGAAAATAGCCTTAAGTAAAATGTAAAATATTTTACTATAGTTTGTTCTTTATTTTGTCTCAATAAGTTCTTGTAACCTATTATCATTCATTTAATTTAATAGAAATAAATACAATATATATTATTATTGGTTTGTGTGAGAGTAATTAATATATTTCGGATTTGTATCGGTAGTTATTATTAACAGTTCAACCCATGTCTGCTTTAACATAGTTCTTTTTGTTCGAAATACGCCTATATCCAGTATTATCTTGTTTTTATTTTGTCTGGGTGACGCTTACTTCATTTAAAGTCTTTAACGACTTAATGAAGCTTAAGTATGTATTTTCATCACAAGCGCAGTTTTTTTGATATTGTAATTGGAAATTTAAAATCAAATATATGTCATTCACATAATTTCGCAATAGTTATAACTAATAAGTAAAATAAATGGGGCACTGTGACTTGGTGATAAAATAACGCATTTTAGATGAGTAGACTCCGGATTCGATAACAGCCACTTTCGAGCAACGGGAGAATGATGTTTAGTCACCACCACACGTAGTAGACATTCTAATGTCTTACTCTAAGGCATTTTAATGCCGCTTAAATTGGTTTTCACTTGAGGACTTTTTGTAAGTAGTAGGCCGTATTCACATGTTGCATGGGGGTGGACGGGAGGGAACAGGAAAACTGAAGTATCCACCTCGACAGACTTGCCTGCAGAAAGTGGGAACTTAAAACCCATCTAGTTCTGTTCCATCGTAGCTGGGATGGGAACCAATAACTTTCCCACTAAAAGGCACTGACTTACTATTTGACCATGTACTTCATTTGCATATAGCTTATCTATTTTATCGTATCTAGCTAACTATTTACACCTACAAAAACTTACATGTATTCCTTGATAAGGCATGATAAATAGCATACACAGAACAGCCCTCTTTGAAGCGTAATGTCCTTGGGTTTGATTAGTGTTACTATTGAACAATGAGAGATGAATGTTGCGCTTTTGCCTTTTGCATGCACATCTGTCGTGACAGTTTTCGGGGTTTCCTCCCTTGTGAAACTGAAATACAATCCACTTGCAATGAAAAATCCTCCCTGAAGGCAATTTATGCGGTGGATGTTAATGTTCTTAAGCTGTCTACTGGACAGTGTCAAATATTTTTTTAATGTATTTAAATAGATGATTGTATAATTCATGACACTCGAAACTGTGCTGCCTCTGGAATGCATTTATAAATATCATGTACCGAAATTAACACTGTAGATTCAACTGATTACTGTGAAGTGTATAATAACACTATTGCATTCTTGTTAAAAAAATTAATTCTTATAAAATTCTGGGTCACATATTGTTTTACCTTTACTGAATTGATTTGTTTTCTCCCATGAGAAATTTAAGTTATTTTAAATTAGTCTACTTAGAAACAAAAGACTAAACACATACCTATTCAATTGATTAAAAAAAATTTCTGATTTAAAACTGTCAACAGTGAAGTTACTAATAAAATAATGTTTACGTCATTCATTAAATGTATTGTTCAAAATTGTGCATTTTTTTCTGATTAAATCTGATGTGTACTTAATTATCCGTTTAATTAATAATTTGATGAGAGAGAGAGAGAGAGAATGGTGCAATTAATATACTGAATATATATATTATTATGTGTGTGTATAACAGATGCCCAGACTTCACTTCCCATTAAAAATACTTATTGGATAAAATAATTTATCTTCAATTTCTTTTTACTATGTATTAGATTGTATTTAAAAAATTGATCAATCACTTATATTGAGAAGACAAATTATAGTTTGAAAGGAAAAATTATCTATGAGTCTTATGGTATCTATTAGTCGAGATAGATAAGATATTCAATGAGAATTCAATAGTTATCATTACTCTGAATTTTCTATGGTTTGAACCTGTTATAACTAGTTTCATTAAATCTTAGTTTGCAAGATACATTTCATTGAATTTATGAGTCACAATGTGTAGGCTGCCTTTTTATTGCATATTCTTAAAAATTTTCTGAAAGTGTTCTTACCCTTATGAATTTGGATTTGCGTAAATTGATGCAATTAAAGTCAATTGTAAATTTTATTTAATTTCAAAATAAATGTGATGCTAATAATTGTGAAGTTTTATATTCAAACGTTGGAAACTTCTTATTTAAAATTTGAGTTATACGTTTTATGTAATTACTCAAATTTATATATAATATATTCAAATTCAAATAAAATGCTATTGAATTTCACATTGAATGGATAACTAAAATTGTAATTAAAAAGTCAAGCAAAGTTAAGACTTAATAACATGTAATAATTTGAAGAAATATTATTTTTTTAAATTTATATTTCAACATAGATGTACAATGTTTATAACGTAAAGGTACAAATGTGATTTGTTTTTACAGAAGAGAGAGAGAGAAAGAGAGCATTTAGAGGGGAAAAACATAGTCCCATGATGAGAATTAAGAACAATTAAATTTCAGTGGAAACAATTAAAAAATTAGAATTCAGTAATGATATCCAACTTGTTATTTGTGTACTAATATTTTAACTGCTTTCCATAATTTATTTACTTGCAATTTTAGGTAATCTTTTAAAAAAATAAAAGAATCTTCACATTTTTATAAATTTCTATTTCAGTAATTTAAATAATTTTTAGATTATCTGCTATAAAGTAAGTTCAAAACAAATTATTTCAAAATAGAATTCTTGGATTTCAATAAAGAGGTTTAGTGGTAAAAGCAAGTGGTATTTGTTGCAAATGCAAGACAAACTGTTTGAAGCGTAAAAATTGAACAGTTTCATTGATAAATCAAATGAAATTTTAATAACTGGCGTAGCTTAATAAATAGATTAGAATCTACCAAACACAAATTGGCTTAAACATTAAAAATTCTTCAAATTATTTTTGTCAGTTTTAAGATTTACTTGATAGCATTCCTTTAGAACATTTCCTTACGACATTCCTTTAGAAATTAAATACTTAAAAATGCAATAAGCAATAAAATAAGTGATTTTAAGAAAAATATTATGAAAATATTTAATACATTTTTTTCCAATAATTTGTATAGAAAGGATATAATGCGTTTTTTTATTATATATATATATATATAAAGTTGAATAATTTTGAACTTAAGCAAATTAATTTTGCACACATGAATAATTTAATGAAACCCAAATAATTTATGAATTGTTTAATGCGTTTGAGAAAATAACTGTATATTTACCAGGGTATGTAGATACTTTTTTATACAAACTACCGAAATTATAATAAAAGAAACAGGAATATAAATATTCATTCCGGTAATCCTGAAAAACAAAATTTTGCTGTATTTCACTAAATAATAGTTCACAATTTAAACTACATCAAAAATTGTTTTAATATTCTTGTCCTCGTTTTATCAAAAGAATATTTAGTTTTAGGATTTGTGTGTGCGTAATACATATATTTCCTATTATATAGTTTATTTCACTTTGCTTAACATCTTTGAAAACATTAAATTTAATACAAATGAAAATACACACACATTTATGATTATACAGTATGTATACTATGTTTATAAAAGAACTCCAATCACCCGAAAATATTGGGACCGAACACCATTTGAATAATGAAATATTCGGTTTATTGAATTTTTTTTAAAAAGGTTCATTTTATTTAATTATAGTTCATTGAAAATGGAAAAAAAATACATATTTTTAATAAGAATTTTCGATCAATTAAATAAAAGGCAATACTTTTTTTATAATAAAATAATAAATAAAAGGTAATATATAATAGTACATTACACTAAAACGCAATAGTTTTGCATATAATAAGAATTTTACTTAGTTTTATGGGAATATTAAAGATAATAAAAGATAGAGTAAACGAATTTGATTTTAAAAATTAATCTGTTAATAGTTTTATAATACATAAAATATAGTTTATAAAAACGCTTCTAAGTATGTGAAGGAAAACAATCCATTAAACGTAACCTGTTCGCTTAAGTTCAATCTTTTGAAATTCCTAATATTCATCAAAATTATAACCTTGAAATGTTTTGAGAATATTACTTCTCTCCTTGATAATAAGATCACCGTTCACGATATTCGAATCCAAATTTGCTTTGTTAAGTTTCCGGCGTTCATCAAGTGAGATATAGATGGTGTATATTACGCTATGTTGCATTAGCTTTTTCTGATTCTGATAAAAACAACATTTGTGAATATTATTTCATAGAATTAAGAATTTCCATCCATTTGGCTCAGTGTAACAATTATATCTACCTAATGACTGGCAAAGATTCAATAAACCTTGCTTACGATTAATCCATTGTTTAACCATCTCTGTTTCTATAAATTATTAGAAAACATTGTCAAGCTGCAACTTGTTTGTTTTATAACCATATCAGTAATTTGAGTAAGTATTGGACATCTTTGTCGATAGCATAATTTTAAAGATATTAATGAGAGGTACATTTACTAAAAGACAATTCATAGTATCAACATTTTTTAATATGTTAAAGTCCAGGTATGGACAAATTATAGCCCACGGGCCAACTCCGGTCCACTGGAAGGTCTCATGTGTCCCGTGAATCAAATTTTAATTTGTTGATCCGACTGAAATTAAAAGAAATATAATTATACATTAAATATTCATCCCCTTTTCTATTTTGTTTAAATATTATTTTTTCTCTTATTTTTTTTTCAAAGGACGGATGATCTTTTTAATTCTCTGTTTTTGTTCTACAAAACATAAATCAGCTGAAATAGCAAGCACAAACATCTGTAATCCTTGAAGTGTGAAAGCGGAAGTTCTTTGTTAGTTATATCTGTAGACTAGCGCGCCTACAAGCGTAATCTCTTTCTCGGTGAGCAGAGATGTGGAAATCCAATTTAAGTTATTAAGAACCTCATATGTGGCAGACTGCGCATTTTAAGCTCCAGCCAGCCCAGAAAGTCAGTGCTATATGTTTGCTTGATCTTATATATGGGAACAAGTGTTTTCAACTACGAGTCAGAATCAAACTGACAGATAAGCATTTAGCTTCGTTCCTTAGAATCAGTACATCTGATTTCGAACCTCAATATAATTAACTATTACTAGAGAAATCGCAATTTCACCCACCTCTTTAACATATTTTAATTGTAAAACTTGTATATCGTTTTTAAAATTTTAAAGAATTTTAGAGAAATTTATCTTGGCCCGCGACCAAAAAATTTTGCCCATCCCTATTATGATAGAATTTGCCCTCATCCTCGTTTTCGAAATGGAAAGAAATATATTCATTTTTAATGAAATGTTCATAAAATACTAAATATTCTGAGTTAATAATTCATCAGACACTTTCATTTAAGAACAAAATGTTCTCAAAGGGAGTGTTTTGAATATAACACTTTTAATAATAAACTTTTTCAAAATTTCCCGAACAGAATAAACATTTATGTTGTGTGTGATAATTTAAGAAATTCATGCCGCCTGATGATTTATAAATTTAATGCAGGTTGTGAATGGCTTTTAGCTTAAGGCTGTTAAAATTTTAACATTTATATGAGAGATAGAGAAAAAAAAACTTGGTATTCATCTTTTAAAAATAGAAAATTAGCATCCATTTCTGCAAAAAAATGCAGGTTCCTTCCAATTCCTTAATGTCATGTAGAAAGAAATTTTACGCATGTTACCCATGCCGTAAAACATCCTAGTGGTATTTTTATTAATAAATTTAAAGTTCTTTTCTATCTTGGTATGTTGACAAATGTTATTAAATTACCTCCTCATATGCTGCCATAATATATATCGGCGTTAAAAATTCTTCGATCACCGGTTGGGTTATGGAGCCACTAATGAAAACCAGCTGATAAATGTAGGCTTGACACAATACATGGACAGAATTCATCACCCAGTACCGAGTTTTTTGGAAAATAGCCCATTTAAATTGTATGTGCCATACGGGAAGAATATTCTTTGATTAAATTATTTTAAAATTAAATCACTACCAAATTATCCATTACACGACTTAATTGTTAATTTCGTATACTGTTAATATTTTTGTGCGTGTTTATCATCTCCACGGGCATTTTAATGACAATGAAAATTCTGTCTAATTTAAGTATATACGATTATAACTTTATTTTCGTACTAGATTCTTCCACAACCTTAAGATAAAAATCACATGTTTTATTCCTCAATTTATTTGACGATATTATAAAAAATACATTAATTTAATAATTTTAATGAAACAGAGAAAAATAATCTCCACTTTCTGAACATCAGAGATTATTAAAATATTAACCGAATACTGCTTCAACAACCATATTTGGTGTGGAGTCTGACTTCTTCAGAACACACATGCCATAGGGACCCGTTTATAGGGTAGGCAACCATTCACACCTCATTCATACACAGAAAGGACAAAGACAGGATAGATAGGGAGAAAAAGTGCATCCATGCCCAAACCGGGATTCGAACCCAGGACCTTCCTATCCGCAGTTATGCACTCTGACCACTAGACAGGGCGGTCGGCTCCCATAGTGGTGGCGGTGATATTGAACAGCATTTGAAGTCTGACAAAATGTCGATCGTGCCGCCGCTTCGAGTTCTTTATTCACTTTTTCAAGAAATCGAACGCACCAACTTTCAAGGACTTGGATCAGTGGCGTGGTGAGCATAATTGGCACCCGGGTACGATACCTTTTTTGGCGCCCCTTGAAAATAAAATAATAATACAATATAAATATGGGTATAAAAAATGTATTAAGTAATAAAAGATATATAATAATATAAATATACATAATACATGCGATCGGAAACGGTGTAGAGGAGAGCTATATCCAGCTGTTTTCACCTAACTCTTCCACCAATAAGAAGTCAGATGAAACATAACGTAACAGTGCTAATCTTTGGCCAAGCGGGACCTCGCCGGGAACAGAATTAGTAGGAACTTTTAATATAATAACACACTTAATCCAGCGAGTTAAATTAAGAATTCCTCTTCACAGTGTCAGTGGTTTTCAAAACGAAACAGTAAACAACGCCCAGACAGCAGTCATAGACAACACTTTTTCTCTATTCGGAGCCAAAGATGACTCACAAAAGCAGTCTGCTAATCCTTTTTCTCACCCACGTCAGGTGCAAAATACAAGATTTAGAAGATAACTTTTGTTTATTAAATATTACAAGTGATTAACAGAAAATAATTTTTGCTAAAAAAATCTTTAACTGGTACTGCAAAAACTCTTGTTCAGAGTATACATGGTTTGTTTACATGGAAAATTTTAAAAGAAACTCTATTGTTAGAATTTAAATCGGAAAGTTAACAGTAAACAAATTCACACTATGCTTCAAGAACGTACTTTACGATAAGGTGAATCTCTTTTCGAATATTTAGTATGCATGCGCGAAATTTTGCTTCTCGAGGAACAATAGATGAAGCATTTTAATTAAATACATAATAAATGATATACCTGATAACTCAAGTAACAAAATTTTGTTATATGGTACTAAAAATTTAAAATTTATGAAAAAATTTACAATTTTAAAAAAACAGATATTTTCTGACGTTTCCACTAAATTTTATGATCACAAAAATTACAATCACAGCAATCGTGATTCAAATAAAGGCAATATTAAAGTTACTCATAATAATCAAGATATGCCGAATGTATCTCCAATAATTTGTTTTAATTGTGGCAGAAAAGGTCGTAAGTCTTCACAGTGTTTACATAAAGAGAAAGGATTTAAATGTTTCCAATGTAATAATTTTGGTCATAAGGCCATGGATTGTCCTAATACTCAGTTAACTACCACAAAAGTACCCAAAAATTCTGTTCAGCATATTCAAACAGATTATGATGTATCACCTCAAATAAAACCCATGCACATTCCAATTACTTTATGCAATATCAAAATAAATGCACTATTAGATACGGGTAGTGAAGCTTCTATGATAAAATATTCAATATATAAACACATTGGTTCCCCTCTTGTTTTTACTGAAATAGGAAATATTAAAATTAAATCAATGGGATATTTTACAGATTTAATTCAAATAGAGGATTCCTCATTGTCTATAAAGATTCACGTAATTCCAGATGATTGTATTTCTGTAAATGCAATTCTTGGAACAGATTGCATCAACCAAGGTGAATTTCACATAGGTAAAAATGGTATTCATTTGGTTAATAATAATCAAAACTTCTAACTTGTTAATATAATTAATGTTTTCGATGAGACGGACACAATCGAACTTTCACACATTAAAAACCCAACTTATCGAGAACAAATTAAGAAAATAATTAACAACTATAAGCCAAGAACAAATTAAGAAAATAATTAACAACTATAGACTACCGATGTTTCAATGAATCTAATTCTTTGTGATTCAATACCGGTAAATCAGCGTCCACGCCGATTACCTTATGCAGAACAAAGAGTCGTTCACGAACAAACAGAACAATGGTTAAAAGATGGTATTATTAAAGAAAGTACTTCCGATTATGCATCCTGTGGTTCTGTGCAAAAAGAAAAACGGTAAACATAGATTATGTATCGATTACAGACAATTAAACAAAAAATTAATTCGGGATAGATTCCCCCTTCCCCTTATTGAAGATGTACTTGATCGCTTAAAACAATCTCAAGTTTTTACAATATTACATTTAAAAAACGGTTTTCTTCATGCTCCCGTAGATCTTTTAAGTAGCAAATACACTGCTTTTGTTACGCATGACGGACAGTTTGAATTTCTCAAAATGTCTTTTGGATTGTGTAACAGTCCTTCTGTTTTCCAAAGATTTATTAATAATATATTTCGTGAATTATTGAAAGATGGCATAATAATAGTATACCTAGATGATGTTATCATACCATCTCGAGATGAAGCCGAAAAGCAACTTTAAGAAATCGTTCAGTTTGGAGCTTAATTTTGATAAATGCAGTTTCCTTCAACGCAAAATTGAATTTCTTGGCTTCGTTATTCAGAATGGAACTATTCAAACTTCTCCATTGAAATACCTTTCCGTTCAAAATTTCCCTAAACCTACTCATTTAAAACAGATTCAGAGTTTCCTAGGATTAACTGGATATTTTCGAAAATTCATTCCTAATTATTCACGCATCCCTAAACCAATACGTGATCTCTTTCGCAACAACCAAGAGTTTAAATCTGATACCGAACAAATAAATGCATACCAAGAATTAAAAAACATTCTATCTCAAAAATCAGTCTTTTGGATTGTGTAACAGTCCTTCTGTTTCCCAAAGATTTATTAATAATGTATTTCGTGAATTATTGAAAGATGGCACAATAATAGTATACCTAGATGATGTTATCATACCATCTCGAGATGAAGCCGAAAAGCAACTTTAAGAACTCGTTCAGTTTGGAGCTTAATTTTGATAAATGCAGTTTCCTTCAACGCAAAATTGAATTCCTTGGCTTCGTTATTCAGAATGGAACTATTCAAACTTCTCCATTGAAATCCCTTGCCGTTCAAAATTTCCCTAAACCTACTAATTTAAAACAGATTCAGAGTTTCCTAGGATTAACTGGATATTTTCGAAAATTCCTTCCTAATTATTCACGCATCGCTAAACCCTTAAGTAACCTCCTTCGCAACAACCAAGAGTTTAAATCTGATACCGAACAAATAAATGCATACCAAGAATTAAAAAACATTCTATCTCAAAAATCAGTCTTACACATCTATCGACCAGGTTCACAGTTAGAATTGCATACCAACGCCAGCTCACAAGGTTTCGGAGCTGTGCTACTTCAAAATGGAAGTGATGAAAAATTTCACCCCATTTATTATATAAGCCGAAAGACTTCTCAACAATCCAAATATTCCAGCTACAAACTAGAAGTCCTTGCGATTATAGAAGCTATGAAAAAATTCCGTGTTTACTTAATGGGTAATAAATTTAAAATTGTTACAGATTGTGCTGCGTTTAAACAGACTATAGAAAAGAAAGATTTAACTCCAAAAATTGCCAGATGGGCAATGATCCTTGAAGATTTTGATTACGAAATAATTCATAGATCTGGTAGGCAAATGCCTTATGTTGATGCCCTCAATCGTAACACAGTATATTTTATTACACCTCAAACAGAAATGACATAAAAAAATTGAACGAGCCCAATCTACAGATGATAACATTCAAACATTAAAAACTTTATGCCAAACAAATAATACGAATGACTACATTATCAAAAATAGCATCCTATACAAATATAAAAAAGGCAACGAGCTTTTAGTTGTTCCCCAAGCTATGGAAAATGATATCATTAAACACGCTCATAACACTGGACACTTTTCTCCTGCACAAACACAGTCAATTTTACAACGTGATTTTTATATTTCTAATCTGCGATCTAAAATTGAAAATATACTAGCTAATTGTGTACACTGTATTTTATATAATAAGAAACGAGGAAAAGCTGAAGGTTATCTTCACCCAATACCTAAAGGTAACGTTCCTTTAGACACTTTTCACATAGACTTTCTTCGTACACTTCCCTCTTCAAATAAAAAGTATCAAAACATATTTTCTGTAGTTGATGCATTCACAAAGTTTACATGGTTTTATCCCGTAAAATCAACAACAGCAAATGATGCAATAGAAAAATTGAAAATTCTTCAAACAACTTTTGGGAATCCATCTAGAATAATTTCTGACAAACTTTCAGCATTAACTTCTAAAGATTTTGCCGATTATTGTTCCGAGCAAGGAATTGAGCATGTAACAATAACTACTGGTCTTGCACGAGGTAATGGACAAATAGAACACATCCATGGAATCATTATTCCTATCCTTGCTAAGCTTTCTGCATATGATCCCACAAAATGGTTTAAATATGTTCCAAACGTCCAATGAATTCTGAACAGTGTTACAACTACCAACACAAAATATTCTCCCTTCGAACTTATGATTGGAGTGAAAATGAAAAATAAAGAGGATTATCGAATAAACTACTCGAGGAAGAGTACCAAGCAAGCACGATAAAAAACAAAGAGGAACTTCGAGAAGAAGCTAAAAAGAATATCCTGAAGCTACAACAACAAAACCAACGCCAATTCAATCCGAAACGGAAGTCACCTCGAACATATAAAGTCGGAGATTTAGTTGCAATACAAAGAACCCAGTTCGGTACAGGATTAAAGCAAATTTTAATCCAAAAATTTTCGGCCCGTACAAAATAAATAACTTCAGTTAACGAACGAGATCGATATGAAGTTGTGAAAGTCGGAAATCATGAACGCCCGAATAACACATCAACTGCCAGTGAAAATATAAAGCCCTGGAACTAAATGGACAACGACGATTTTAGTCTCAGTTTAACACCCTTTTTCTGGAAAACGGACTTATGATAAATGGATGCTCTTACCAAATTATTTTTTAAATATTTTAATTGTTTCTTTCTTTTTTAGAAGGTTTTCCTAATCAAGAGAACGCCAAAGAAAGATGAATGTTGCTAAAAAAGAAGACGAATGGCAACAACAAACAGGCTATTGAAGACGGCGCCTGTGAATAATTTTATTCTTTTCTTAATTTTTTCTAGATATATATTTTTTTGCTTTCTTGTGCAAGCTTTGGAGGTCCAAAGTCATCAGGATGCTCGAGTGTGATCGGAAACGGTGTAGAGGAGAGCTATATCCAGCGCCGGTGTTCTCTCTAACTCTTCCACCAATAAGAAGGTCAGATGAAACATGACGTAACAGCGTTAAGTTTTGGCCAAGCGGGACCTCGCCGTGAGTGAGAGAGAGAAGGAGTTAGAAAACAATAAAGATGAGCGCGTTGATAAAAGACGATTACGGAAGATGTCTAATTGTTATTTTCTCAATTTTGTTCATTTCACATTTAACTTTATGTAAATATTTTTTCTATTTGTCACTATTAATTAAATTCAGTAAGCTAAATAATAATTTATTCTGTTTTGATTTCTACTTAATCTCTATACTCTCCCTCATTACATACATTATATATTAAATAGAATATAATTGTAATAAGAATACAGTATAAATATTAACAGAATGTTGTACCCTCTATAAAATAAATCGAAAATATATTGATTTAAAATATCAAGCTCAACTTTAAAAAAATTCAATTCTAATTTAAAAAAAAAACACTTATATTGAATTCAGAAAAGTGTCATTAGAATAACCGGACTTGTGCAATTTAAAATTAATTTTAAAAAGGTATGACTGATTTTATATACTAATACAGTTATTTTTAAAAACATAAAAAATTTTTGAACGCAAATAATTCTTACATATCATAGATATAAGCAGATGTAATTATTCGCAATCTAATGTTCTACACTATTGACATTTTTCTTGTCTTGGCTGAAGCGAATTGATCAATCACTTTATCATAGTTCATCATTTAAAAAATTTTTTCCTATACTTAAAATTGTTAAATAACTTAGACGGTTTTGACTCATGGTGGATCATAAATAAGTCAAAATTAATTTTATTTTGCTTAATGAACGTTCACAGCTTGCAATTGATGCAGAAATAGTGAAAAGTATTTGAATAGCAATCTCTTCTCTCTATCGTCACCGTTTGAGATAAGGCATGTTGGAAGTTCTTATAGACTTTTTGATTTAATTTCTTTTTTCTACTGCTGAGTAAAAAATTCACCCAGACTTTTGCATTTGTTAAGTCTGGGTGAATGTGACTGTGACTTAGATCTCCCTAGGTACAGGTTCGATTTTCGATTAACTGAATACCAATCATGCTTGGGAAACACCGGGGGTTTAGCTTTGGGCTGACCACCTAATCGGGACATGTGTTTTGCACCCCAGCGCCCCCGGCTAGGAAAACAGGTATGGGTACTGTAAACCTTGATGCGGATATTACAGTTTTTAAGTCGGGATATTTATTTATCAGTTAACTTTTAACTTCAAAAAAATTGATTTTAATGATTCAAATTTTCCATAACAATGTATTAAAAACTTTTAAATGTATTTTTTCTAGCTGATTAATCAATTGCAGCAATTAAGCATTTTTACTCCCTATTAACTGTGCATTATCTTATTTATGAAAGATTCTACCAATTATTGCCATTAGGTGTTGAACGTATGGTATAACTTATCTTAACAAATTTTCACAAAAATTCTATAATTAATATTACTAACTTTACAAACTTCATCTGTTTATTGCAAAATAATAATTGAATAAGACTTTACACTCCTAATTTAGGATCAACTCACCTGATTTTTCCAAATGATATCTTTTGTAACATTTTATTTACCACAGATTAAACAGAACATTTTATTTCAGCAAAATTCCTGTGAAAACAGCTTTAACTTTATGGGAAATTTCTCATTTAAAATAGCTTTTTAAATTATATCATTAAGACCATTATTGTTAACCAAAATTATTTTTATTGTAAAAAATTTAAATCACAGAACGTAATATATATTGATAGTTTACAATATTTCATTTTTATACCCTAAAACCAATTTTTCTGATTCCAAAATTAGAAGACCTTTCTTAATAAGTCTCTCGCTTCATCTAATTTCAGTTTGGATAACTAGGTTATGCCATGACACATTATCAATGCAAATATCTGATGAGCAACGGAACGTTAAAACAGACAACAAAAATATTTCGCAAATTTCTTAAATCAAAACTCAAAACAAGCATAAATTCAAGCAAAATAATGTATTTTTAATATAATCAGAAATTTTCAGCCAAACACTATATATTATATTATTAAAAATAATTTTTTCTCAAAACTGATGCACTGTATATTGTTCTATTAAGTTTTTCATTAATTGAAAACATTATCAACAGTTACAAGTGCTGAGATATAAATATATTTTAACTGTTATATATCGTTTAATTTTATTTAAAGAAATTTTCTCAGTTATCATAGTAGTGAAAATATATTTTCTTCGTAAATTTAAGGCATTTAATAAAAATGTTTTTTAAAATATTAAAATATATTTTATTGTTAAAATAAGGATTTATTTTCATTAAAATTTGTTTCCATTAAGAATCATTTTGGAAGTGCTATTCATGCAATGGCATGAAGTGTTATTTTTTTTTCTTTCAATAAATTTTTATCATTTAAAGACGATCTCATTTTTAAAATTTTACAATGTAGAATGAGAAATATATACGATTTCCTTATAAATTGCTTGAACGAATTTTTCAAGTTAAAAGATTTGTTTTTTATATAAATTGAACTAATTAATTAAGAAATATATTCTGTATGTTTAAGGCGTGCGCTGTAGAGGCAGCTAAGACCTCTAATAGGCTGTTACACTATTAAAGAAGATTCGGTATGATTATAAGCATACAGAATAGAAAAAAAGACATTTAAATAAAAAAAAACATTCATAGATTTTTAAATTCTACCCCATTTGAAAAAAGAATCTTTCAATATGAAGTGCTAATGTAAAACCAATAAAATTACGAGTCAAATAAAAATTATTTTCCCAAACAAAAACATTAAATAAATTACTTTTAAATGATTAGTTTGAACAAATAAGTAATTCGTTATTTAATTTTCAAAACTCTGCAAAAATATGTTAGTACCAGTTTTATCCTAGCAAAAATATGAAATAAATATTCATATTGAAAGAATACACAGTAGATAGAGTACTTATGGCAATAATATTTTAAATGTCAAAACTTAAGATTTTCAAAAATTTACATTTTTGTTTCCGATGAAGCGATGTTGTGGAAGAAACGAAATACTAACCGTGTGAACAATAAAAAGGATGGAAAATTTATGTGTTTTCCTAAAATTTGGAGGTAATTAGCTCTCGATGCTCTCCATTTCTATTCCAGGAAGACAATTCCCTAAGTGGCATACTGTAGTGCTATTTTATGAAAAATTCCACCCCCCCCCCTTTCTTCGAAGGTCAGTCTGGTGCCGGACACAATATTTTTGACAAAGGGAACCGCTAATATGAAATATGTTTCAACAGGAGTTTTCTCACGAGTGTAACACGACTCTAGACTGGAAGGCTATAACAGTAAAAGCCTGAGATAAAAAATATACAAGGGTTTTATATTTATTTTGGGATAATGAATAATACAATTTCACTAAGTTTCAATAACTACTGAAACGGATCTTTCTTTATCGCTTCTTGTTAGTTTTAAAGTAAAATCTGACTTTTCTGTAATTATTAGTACATTTAAATTCTTAGAAGTTTCCAATAATAATATTTCAGTTTTATACATATATGAAATTTTCTTTTTTTGCGCTTTGTTATTTATTACGTAATTATTATCAAAATAGGATTAAATTTACACATTTTTATCATAAAAGGATATGAAAAATATTAGTGAAGCACTGCTTGTTAAATAAAATGATTTAATCTGTTATGAGAAATTGAAAATATCACGTCAAATATTTCAAAACACTGAACTTTTTACAAAAAGCTTTTAAAAAAGTTTTGAATTTTCGAATAATTATAACATCCAAAAGTGTCCAGTGGAAATAATATTTATTGAACATATTTTTTTATTTCTTTATGATGAGTAAAAAAAATTATTTGTTTCGTTAATATTATTATGTTTTTTTTTTTTTTTTTTAAGTATGTAACAACTTGACTGAGATAACCTGTATAACAATTGAGACATAAAAGGCACTGTAAATATTTTTTTTTTTTTTTTTTTTTTTTTTTTTTTAGCATGTAACAACTTGACAGAGATAACCAGCACTGTGAATCTTGGCATATTCACAAAATTAAATAGGTATCTTTCATGAGCTTACTCTTCTGTAATCTCCCTAAGTTAATAGATTCAAAAACTACCATATAACATTAATACAAATAATGTGATAAATAACTTTATACAAAAATGGAAACCTCTCATATGCATTAAAATGGGACTGACCAATATAATATTCCAGAAATTTTATATGAAAAAATAAGATATTTTTGTTATCTACACATTTACAAGATTTGTAGTACAAAACAATAACACAAAAAAGAGTCAATGCTCCATTCTACATACGTAATAAAAATATCATACAAAACCTTAAATTAGAAGAATTGATGCAACATATTCATAAACTAAATGTGAATTTCCTCATATATGCGACTAAGTGCATGGCTGGAGACTTCTCTAAACTTTCTGACGCTAATATTCTCCCAGGGGATGGCCAAGTCAGACTTATTGCGGCCTTTTATTCCTCTGACGCAATACTTTCTGAGGCTTTTGCCTAATTTTCTTTACATTTAAGTTTTTAACTCACATTTAAGTTATGCATTCAGTGATTACATTTCAGATGAATGCGTAGGTGCCTTTGGTCTGGAACTCTCTCAGCTAACTATCTAGAAAGAAGAGAATAGTATTTGTACGTACGCATTTGTGAGTTTCGTCTCGACTCGTGTCGCCTTATTCACGGCGCTCAGAGTTGTCTTTTGCCACTCAAATAGAATAGCAGAAGTTTCACTGGTTAGATTTTTTTCAAAAGACATTCAAATTGGAATAACAAATCTCATTAAAGGCGGAAACAAAATTTTGACTCATAGAAAATTTCGAGATTTTTTTTATGTGAAATTGATGCTACCTAAGGAGATTTGTACTCTCTAAAATAAGATGGCTTAGTGCTGGGTGGGGCCTTGAACGTTATTTTGCTTTGCGAAATGATATACCTTTATTTCTAAAAATGAAATAAAATCAGACATTGCAAAATTGTATCCAAGATACTTTATTCCTGGCTGATCTTGCATTTTTAACTGATATGACACAACACTTGAACGAATTAAATTTGAAGTAACACAAGGCAAAGGACACAATATTGTTAACTTGTATGGATATGTGAATAGATTTAGAAATAAACTAAAATTGTTCAAAAGTTCACTATAGCAGAATGATTTTTCTTTTTTTCCGAGTTACAAAGAACATTACACAGGGATGGAAAAATTTGAAGGATGTACCTTTAAGGATCACCTGAAGTATATTGACAATGTAATTATGGAGTTTGAATGCGATTTAAAGATTTTATATAATTAGAAAGTGATATATCTCTTTTCACTTATCCATTAACAATTGCAATCGAAAGTGTAATCACTGATTATCAATTGGAATTATGTGAGCTACAATAAGACCCCTTTTGCAAGAGCAAGACAAAGTCTGAAACAGATTTTTTTTAAGCTCCTTGGCAAGCGTTTCCCCAAATTAACCCATCTTGACATAAAAATGGGTTTGCTTATGGGCAGTACCTATCTTTGTAAAAATGCGTATTCCACAATGAATTTTATAAAATCTATATATAGATCTTCACTATCAGATAACTTACTTACACACACACTGCGTCTGGCAACAACTAATATTAATGTAGATATTGAAAGTATTGTAAACGATAAATTACTGAAGCACTTGCACAATTTAATGTAACAGTTACATAGTAAGTATTTTAAACCCTATTAAGCCTTTCCTTTAAAAAATGTGTTTTTTATATGTGCGGCTCTCCAATCTGTTTAGGAAATTGTATTGATCCGGGATCAAATTCGGTCTGGACAACCCTGAGGCAACTCAGCCACAGTAAATCCCTAAAAGGGAATGAGAAGCGCATGGAAGGGAATGAGAAGCGAGATTAATAGCGCAAGACATATTTGGACACTTAATTCAAGGTAGGGATGAAGATTCTAATAGCCAAGGGGTATCTATGAATCATTTAATTGTAAAGAATGAAGGGTTAGATTGTGATAGGATAAAAAATTTATGGCTATTGGAAACCATTGGAATTAATGGAGATAAGGAAATGTCTCTATCAGGAAAGGATATTTTAGAAACCTTTAAGAAAAATACCACATATGCAGATAAAAGATATAAAACAAAATTGGTATGGAACATTAGTAATAAAGAATTAAGCAATAATTATGAAATCGCAAAACGTGCCGTTTGTCCAGTTTAACTTTTTCATTAATCAAAAACGAGGATTTATATGCTAGGTACGATACAGTCATTAACGAACATTTAAGGGATTTTCATTGTTGACATAGTTGGCTCGAATTCACATCAAAATGTGAAAACTGGTTATCTCCTCCCGCATCACGCAGTCATGCGTGAGAAAAAATATAGTTCTAAAGTTAAGATAGTATTTGAGGCTTCATCTAAAGGAAAAGGCGAGTTTTCGTTAAATGATTGCTTAGAAAGCGGGCTAAATTTAAATCCCGATTTATTAAAAATAGTTTTGAGGTTCAGATTACACTAAGTGCCATTTTGCGCATATATTCAACGTGCATATTTAGAAGTTGGAATATCTGAACAAGAAAGCGAGTGTTTAAAATTTTTTATGGTTAGAAGATAAGAGTCCTTATCTCAATCTCAGCCGTAAAAACATTGCAACATTTAAATATAAGAGAGTTACTTTTGGGATCAAATGCAGCGCCTTTTTACTTACTGCAACCATAAGACTGCATTTGGAAACGAATCAAGGGAAATATAATGAAGCATGCGAAATACTTAAAGAACTTTACGTGGATGATTTAATATATGGAATATCTAATGTTAAAAACGCTTTGAAATTAGTTGGAAATGATTTTAATACTTAGTGAAGCTAGTATGAACCTTCGTCGATGGGCGACGAATTCCTCTATTCTTGATTAATACCTCAAGCTCTCATTGATTGTCGAGAGACATCAGCGAACCAAGGTGTGCCATTAAAAGTTTTAGGTCTAATTTAGGGCAATGAAAATAATGTCGTTAGCTTCGATATTGATCAATTTGAAAAGCTTAAAAACCCAAAAATAATAACGAAGCGAATTATTCTCGAGGCATGTGGTATGTTATTTGATCCTATAAGCTTAAAGAACCCATTCACAATAAGAATGAAGTTTTAATTACAAAGGATTTGGGAACTAGGTCTGCAAAGGGACGAGTGTGTTCCCCCAGAAATGGAAATAGCATTTTTGGACTGGTTAAATGAAATGGAAATTGTAAGAAACTTTGAAATTCCAAGATTATATTTTCATTGTATCAATTGGGAATCTTTAGAGGCCCATATGTTTTCTGACGCCAGCACTAAATGTTATGAATCAGTATGTTATTTTCTAATGAAGTACTCAGATGGGTATGAAACGAGACTCGTTTAGTCGAAATCACGTTTAGCTCCATTAAAGAAACTTACACTCCCGCGGTTGGAACTATTAGGAACCTTAATTTCAGCATGCATGGGACATTATCTGCGAGACACTTTTCCCCTGTTACGCAACAGTAACATGCATTATTGGACTAACTCACAAATTTGCCTTCATTGGATCAAGGGAAACAGCTATGAATGGAATCAATTTGTCCGCAATCGTGTCATGGAAATTAAAGATAAAACAGATCCGAGCAGTTGGCATCACTTTCAGGGAAAGACCAACCCTGGTGATAAACTCACAAGGAGAATTAAGGATCAAATTCTTGTGAATGATAGTATGTGGTTCCATAGACCTTTATGGCTTCTGAAAGGTGACTTCCCATGCTTAGAGACAGGCTCTAGACTGAATACTTTGCATTGTATAGAAGAAGAAAGAAGAAGTGTAGCAGTGTCTTTTCAAACGAATATTGAAATTTTACAGTCTTTACTGAATTTGGAAGACTTCAGTGAATTGAATAAGAAAATAGAATCACTGGTTACATATTAAGATTCATAAAAAACTGTAAAACAACCCACGAACGAGAAACTGGAGTTATCATTATGAATGAATTAGTTAACGCTGAAGAATATTGGATTCGAACTGTGCAGCAAAATGAATTCGAGAAAGAATACATTTCCCTTAAAAACAACCACCCAATTCCCTCTAGTTCCAAACTTTTTTCTCTAAACCCAATTTTGGACACCAATGATTTAATCGTTTTAAAAGAAAGACTCCAGAACTCCGAATTTAATCATCAATCCAAACAATCCCCTATCAATCCTCAATCCCCTTTAAATCAAGATTCACAAATCTTTTAATAGATATGGAGCATAAAAACTTATACCATTCAGATGTCTTCGAAACTCTTACCCAATTGAGAGAACGATTTTGGATCATCCGTGGTATAGAAGCTGTGAAAAATTGTCTAAATAAGTGTTTTAAGTGTAAACGATTTCAAATCAAGCATGGAAATCAAATTGTAGCACCACTACCTGCCGACAGAACCAGTGAAATTGATCCTTTTGAAGTGGTAGATATTGATTTTGCGGGCCCCTTATACTCAAAGGATCGAGATAATGTTTATATCGCCTAATTTATATGCACTGTAACACGTCCGTTCACCTAGAAGATGTCTCCGGATTAAGAACAGAACATTTTCTTTTGGCATTTAGCCGTTTCATCTCCAGAAGAGGTATTTTCCGCATTGTTAATTCTGACAATGCAATGACATTTAAAAGTGCTGAGACTAAACTTATAAAAAACTCTATGCAAACATAACTGAGTTTGATATTCAGAATTATTTTGGAAAAAAAGGAGTTAAATGGAAATACATTGTTGAACGTGTTGCATGGTGTGGTGATTATTGGGAGAGAATGGTTCGAATAACGGAAGTTGCATTAAGGAATATTTTGGGAAAGGCATTAGTTTCTCTTGAAAAATTACAATCTATTTTGGCAAAAATTGAAGCTATAATTAATTCGCGTCCTTTAACTTATATTTATAATAAACTTAATGAACCATTCTCTCTCACACCTGCAAATTTCTTAATTGAAAGAAGATTAACTACCTTACCAAATTGGTCAGATAATCGAAGTTGCAAATTGTTTATCGTTAAAAAAGATTTAATTAAAAGATTTCTTTATAGAGAAAAAATTTTAAATAATTTTTGGAAAAGATGGAAAGGTGAATATCTTCTTCTATTAAGGGGTGCATATTTCCCCAAACCTGTAAATGTAAAATGTGTATTTAATATAAATAGTGTAATTTTAGTAGGTGAAGATAAGGTTCCAAGACAGATGTGGGAGCTGGCTAAGGTAGTGGAAGTCCATAGAGGCAGAGACAACCAAGTAAGAGCGGTGACCTTAAAGACTCCATCAGGGGTCATAAAACGTCCCGTGCAGCTCTTGTATAATTTAGAAGTCCTAGAGTAAGTTGAAAAATTTGCTTAAAAGTGTTGAAGAACCTTTATTATTGGTAGTGAATTGTAATGATTAATAGTTAGTTTTATACAATTGTGTATATTTTGTATCCAATTCATATTTCTTAAGTATTCAATTTATTTTGTAAAATTTTAGTTTTTTTTTATACTTACGTGTATAAATTTTAATATGTGAAGTGGTTTATTTTTGGCTGATTATTTGTCTGGGCGGGATGTGGCAACTCAGCCACAGTAAATACCTAAAAGGGAATGAAAAGCACATCGTCCCTATCCGATGGGGAATCTGGCCCAGTTGCTATTTGGATGCGGTCGTACGAAGACCATATTGGCACCAGTGTATTATGGTGTGGAACTTATTTTTATGAAATGTGATCATGAAAATTATTATTTGTTAAGTTGTTATTGTTAAAATAAAATATTAAAGGCAATAGGACTTATTAATGAACAAATATTACGCAACCAATAAATAACGCAACATGTCCTGCTATAAATCATACAGTTACAGTACAATAAAATTTGACGTTTAAAATTACTTAAGTTTTTCTGTTAAAAACGACACATAAGTTTACAAATAAATACAAAATTCATAAATCAGAATGATACAGACATATTGACATTCTGATGGGAAAGCTTCAGACTGTATCTTAACGTTAATGGCTTTAAAATACTTCCCCATTACTAAACGCTTAATAATTTTGAACTCCGTTCAGTTTATGAGATCACACCTGAGATGGAACCCTCCTTTACACAAAGCTCTGATGATAGTAAGTTCTCACAGGAAAGTTGCCTAATTATTATGATTATCTTCTCATGATCCACTGCATGTTAGAGTAAAGGAGGAGAGTCAAACGCTGTGTATATATATATATATATATATATATATATATATATATATATATATATATATATATATATATATATATATTATATATATATATATATATATATTATATATATTAATAAAACATGCATCGTACTTCCTTGCATCTGCAATCTTGACACAACAATCATACTCAAGAAATACAGCCCTTTTATCATGGCAGAAACTCAAAATCTGATCTCTCCGTAGATCAAGCTTTTATCTTTGATCTTTACCTTTATCTTTGAAATCCTGTATTGATCACTCAGAAAGACTAAGGAGATTTTCCCACCATTTTGATCTAAAATCCACTACTAACAAGCAAACTCATCATTAAAATGGTTTTAGACAGCTTTCTCTGGAAATTATTAGTTCCTTAAAGTTCTTAAAGATGCATTGTAGATATATACTGATGATAGTTGTACAGACAGTACAGGCATTATTTTCATTATAAATTCCACCCCCTTGAGACTTCAGTGAAGCAACGCAACAATAGCACATACTATCTCTTAAGGAGCGAATAAATTGGGATTAATGTAATGCTTAATGCTATGAAGTCTTATGTGATTGTGATTTTGAGGAATTTAGATTTTATGGAACATCTTAGTGGCTGGTCCTCCGCAAAACCAGCACACCAGTTTTGCGAAAACTTCTCAGACCCACAGCGTCCATTGCAGTGGATATCATAACACATTAATATCAGCGATGATGAGGTTGGTGATAAACTGGTTAAATACTGTAGTGAGAATAAAACAACCACTGGCATTTCGCTTATTTATGAAGAACTATTTTCGAATGAAAGATTTAAACTCAATTTAACATTGCATATTCTATCTTCACACCATTGGAGTATAGGAATGGCATAATCTGATAGAAATCAATTATGACATTAATTCTAGAATAATCTGGTTAAACTAACAGGGGGCTAACTAAAATGTCTTTCCTTTGATAGTGACGGAAAAACCCATCCCACTTATAAAACATACTGACCATCCAACTTCACATGATCACATTCTGGGCTTCTAAAAGGACGTTCCTTTATTATTATATATGTTTCGGTGGTCAACACTTTTCTTTAATTGATCTGTGTCAGATATTTAGAGGATAATATATATATTTTAAGCAAAACATTTCATTATTGATAAACAAAGTGAGTCAGTATTGTATTTTTTAAAAATTCAAAATCATCTTTATGCCGCTGAACCAAATTTTCTTTGGTATTTTGTATTCTCAAGAGAAAGCTTAACATTAACGTTGAACAGAAATTTCATGAACTTATTAAATGTATTTAAATGTTTGTTATTAATAATAGCATCCAAAATATAGTATCCTTATTGTTGAGTTTTATGTGAATATATTGCATTAGACAAACGTATAGATCTTGATTTCATTATAATAATATTTAGAAAATGTTTGGGTAATCAGTAAAGAAAAAAATTTTGATTCTTTTATTAAATTTTATCATCGCTTTTTAACAAGTAGTTTCTCTTAAGATATTACAGTATGTATCCTGAAATTTAAAAAAGTAGTCCTCATACGCTATTAGAGTTCATCTAGTGTTTTTATGTTAATTGTATTATAAAGATAGACTTCTCTGTTTTTCATGTTTTATGAAACACAATTTGTAAGAAAGTCTCATGTAGATAATCATTTTAATTAATTTCAATTGCTTTCTTAAAGCGAGAAGAATTGTTCTTCCCTTCTTATATGATGAAACTATTTTAATTCCTATCATAAAATCTCTCAACTCTCGTTTTGATTTATTACAATGTAACGATACTCAGTTTTAATGAACCAGAAAAATTGAACCGAGTGGTGTTTAATCTATAAACGGGTGATTGGCCATAAAATGGGTAGAATACTATAGATGTTCCGGGAAGATTATCCAGTCCATATTTTAGAATTATATTGGAATTCTCTAAACGACAAAATCTTTAAATAACTTTTGGAAGCTTTCCAGATTAAATTAATTCAAATGAGATCAAAGATATCACAAAGCTTGCGAGCTGTTCAATACATTGCACTGCTGTGAAGCTGTATTTACAGTTGCATTTTGAAGGTTGATGACTTTTGATAACATCAGTGTAATTATCCGAGTGCTGCAACAAATTCAAAAATATTTTGAAGCTTTCCCGTATATTTGAATATCAAACAAATAAAGAGTGTCTATCTATTCAGTAGTATGAGTATTTCACCAAAGTCTGTAAATCTGATTGGATGAAAGATTATTTTAAATGCTCAGAAAGAGCCCTTAAAGTTTTAGAAAATAATTATATAATATCGTACTTTATATTAAATTATACTCTATTTTTATTAAAATATTCATTTAGCATATTGGTGAGATAGTATAATTTATTTTTATCATTATTTAAATTTTGGTATCATTATTTTATCTCTGTTTCTGCATGACGGTAAAATGAAACATTAAGATGAGTTTTTCATATTGAAAATAATCTACGTCTAATTACACAAGGCTATTACTGAATAAACAAAAATTTATAATCACTTAAAATGTATAAAAAATCAATAAAAGAATAAATTAATCTATATCTCTTAATTTAAAGTATTTAATGTAGTATATAAAATAAAATTAGAAATTTAATTCAATTTTCATATTTATAATCATTTTAAATTTTTATTTCGTATGCAGCTAATATATAGTCGGTCATAAGAACTTTTATGCTGGTTTGAAATACTGTTTATGTTTAATGTTTTTATATACTTATGAATAGCAATCAAATTAAAATATTTTAAATTAGTAAACATATTGAGCGAAAATATTTTATTTTTCAGTAATAAACATAAAAAAAATTTTCACTTTCAGTAATTTAAAAGGCCATAAACTAATTTAAATCAAATTTATAATTTTAAAATACTTTAAAATTTCCTAAAGGAATAATTCACCATGAGAAAAATCTGATAAGAAAGATTAAATGCATCTAATTTTCAGACAAATAAAGTAAATTTAAATAAATTCAATGAAAAATAATTAATATTTTCAAATGAAATGTGCATTAACTATACATTATTCCATATTTGTTCATTTATATCCTTATAAATCAATCAAATTAGTAATTGGATATGATAACACTTACTATTTTTCATTTAGTTTTTAATGTAACTGAAAATCTGTGTAATTTTATTACATAACATCGAAATTCCTCGGATGTCACATTCTAAATTTTTAAAGCTTAAACTTGAATAACTTAACCACTTAGATAATCTTTTCGACACACATTAATAACAAAATTCGCTTTAGGCACCGGAAAAGCTTTATTATTTTATATAACGAAACGATTAAAACTTCAGCAGTAATATTTGAGCTATTTTGTGTCGATCTGCGTTATTATTCACAAAAATATTTTATAACCAATTATCAAAGAAAGTGAATTATCTAGCTAAAACGTAAAACTCTTCTTTAAAAAAATTTTAATTTGGTCCTACGGACAGGTGTTCTTTTGCTCGCGCATTAAGAACGACAAAAATGTGCGTTCCACGAAAATATATTCAGATTGATACGTATCAAAATCACGAAGAGTCGAGAAATAATGTCAACTTTTTCATTCGAATTATGTAAAACATGTCAGACGCCTTAGGCCGCGGTGTTAATATTCCAAAAATTGATCTGAACTGTAATCAAAGAATATATATATACAGTCTACTAATCAGTACAGGACAAGAAAATCCTGCATGCACGAGCTCTAAACTGTAACAAGAAAAATATTTTTTTAAATGGATGGCAAAGCGGAGTGAGAGAATGTGATTTATACAGCTTGTGATATGATTTGATGAGTATACGCCCAAAATGATTTAATAACGATGTGATTATTTTACATGGTCTGTTAAAATTGACAATTCTCATTATTTGAATGATTCTCGACAAGACTGGAGACAAAATGAGGCGAACATCATTTTTCATCCTTTGTGCGACCTTCTTTTTAAGTGTTGATGGTAAAGTGTTTTCTTTAATATCCATTTTTTAATTGTTTTCTCTCTCTCTCTTCAATTTCTATTCATTGAATTCTCCCATTTTGAAAATCTTGTCCAAGAATGCATAAAGAATATTTTATTTTTGTTAAGTTTTTTTATATTAGTTCTAATATTTCCGAAGATAAAATTTTTTAGGTGATTATAGCAGCTTTACCCCATTATGTTGGTTATTCTCTTCATGTAATTATTGAAAGACTAACCTAAATATTTCATTAAATGAAAGCAAGCATTCAAAAAGTTTTAAAATGAGCAGTTTTTATACTGTCGCTACTACTCAATATTTCCTCTCAAAGAAAAAATATAAAAGTGTCATTAATTCTCACATTAAGTGTGCACAAGATACTTAAATGTATACAATGTTAACTTTGAATGTAAAATCTCCTTAGGATTCATTCGATATTGCTTCAGCACTTAAATTCCTGATCTTATGTATAAAAAATAATGCATGTCAGAGCTGACAGTCGATCAAACCAAATCAGATATAATATAATTCTTAGAAATTTTTCAGAGAAAATGAATTAGAATAAGCAGAAATTTTGTCAATATCTGAAAACCAAATGAAAGAACGCATGAAAGATTACTATGCTTTATGAATTTATCATTTTTTTTCACTATATACAAAAGCAATTTACGCCTTAATTTTTAAAACAACTGTAAATTAATTAGAAAATGTTTCAAATATTTTCTTAGCTAAGTTGTAATTTTAAAATTTTATTTGTAATATCCGAAATATTTCTCAAATAAATTCAGTGAATGTATTTGGATCTGAGAGATTTTTTGCACATTGCCCATAAACTCTTGAATAATTGACCAGAAACTATTAGAAACAAATATAATACTGCATTTGGTAAAAAAAAAAAAATCTTAAAAACATCTTGAAATAAACTTAAGACAGAGACTTTCACCGATTAAGAGACATTTACCGATTAATAAAATAATATCGGTAAATGTCTCTTAATCTACGACAATTTTTCGATTCACAAATGGTAAATACTTGAGTATGTTAAATTCTTCATGACTTTGCAGTTTTTATGGGTATTTTCGTAAGTATTCAATTTTACATGTCAATTTCGTTGATTGATTGTGTTTAAGAATTACCTAATACAAGATAATGGCAATTCGTGTGGTTCATATTCTTCCTTCCATCCTTCTTATATTACATTCATGTGAAGTAGGTATATAAATATATGCTTATTAAAAAGATTTTTTTTTTCATTTTTGAAATACACTATAATTTTGTATAGTTTGTATAGAATGAATATTACATTCCAAAAATGGCTATAAATTAATCTTGGTAATAAAAGTTATGATATTTTTTGTCCTAAATAAGATAAAAATCTATCAAATATTACTTTTGTTTTAGTTACAGAAAAGATTTATAAATATTTTATACAGTGTTAAAAGTAAATTTTATTATTTTGAAAGCTAACAAAACTTTGTGATTTTTACTAAGTTAGAAATATACAAATAAATAAAAAATACGTTTATTTTAGAAGCTTTATAAAAAAAATTTCTCGCTTATTAATCAGAATTATAAGAATCATAAAATAACTTTCTAATTAAACTGTATTTTGTAAATCATGTAGGAAGCTACATAACACTAATTAATTTATACAGTTTGGTTACTACGTAAATGATAAGAAAAAGTAAAAATAATTAAAAATTAAAACATAATCATTCAATATATATTCATATTAAGTCAAATGCATTTTATAACTAAACTAACCATTTTAATATTAATTATTAAGCCAACCATTATTGAAAAAATTTATTAAAACTCTAACACAGTAAAAATCTACAACGTTCTCAGAAAAGAGTTAAAATAATTAAGACTCAAAAGCAAAAAAAATAAGCTAATTCGTTTTTTTTTCTTTTATTTATTCAATCATGTTTATGCAGCAATTTTTCTATTAAATAGTATCATGATATGGTAATTTAATTCATAAATGATATATTTCTGTTTTCATAGAAATATCATCGAATGTAAAAATAAGTATATATATTGAAATTATCTAAAGTAAACTTTAATTCGCAGTCCTTTTCTAACAAATATTTAACTGAGTTCAGTTTTATTAAACTTTTAAATATCTGAAAAATTATTTATCAAAAAACTCAAAAAACAATATTAATAATAATTTCTAAATAAAATAAATTAAATATTACGTGCATCAGCATACAACCTCTTATAACCTAGAAAGTTTTCAAATATAATTATTTGGAATATTATGTTTTATTATGAGAATATTATTTTCTCCCTATGTATAAATTACATTTTATTTCTCCCTATGTATAAATTACAAATTACTCAAGTGGATTTCTTAAATCAAGAGTAATCTTAACTTGATCACAATAGTAATGCCTCTACCAATTTGTAGTTCATAAAAAAATAACATGCAAAATTTATTTTAATTATTTTAAATTTTGATATCCTAAAAATTCAATTACAATATTTTCTTTTGAAATAAAAATATTTCATTAGAAATGCGTTATGATAATATTAATAAAATTTAAATTATATGAAATTAAGACATTGTATTTCATATAATTTACAATATTTTACAAATTTTAAGACGTTTAAAAAAATTAGAATTTTGTTTCATGTGGCTTTATCTAGTTTTAACGTTTTATCTATATATACATCAGTATTTTCAAATAATAATATTAATATAAATATTATTATAAATTTCTTATAATGTTTCGCTAGATCTTTAAAAAAAATATAAAATTTTTAACTGCTAAAAATCCTATTATTTTTTTTATGTAATAATAACTATTCACAATTTTTTTCTGTTTATAGATATAAAAGGGCAGTTGTTTGGAAACTCTGGGACTGGTAAATAATTTATTCTTATTTTATGATATTTAATCCACAATTATAATTATGCAGTCATACTAAGTTATAAAAAGAAACTGTTAATTTATTTTATTAGAAATAAACTTTAATGAAAAAAAATGTTAGAATACTAATCAGCTTAGTTATTCTTATTTTTTGTTATTTAATCAACAATTATAATTATGCAGTCTTACTAAGTTATAAAAAGAAACTGTTATAATATTTATTTTATTAGAAATAAGTTTTAATGCAAAAAATGTTAGAATGCTAATCAGCTTAATTATATATTGCATTATAAAAAACTTTGCCTGACCATCAAATACATTCGATTAATTTGGCAATTATTAAATTACAAGAATTTAGAGAATTGTTTCTGTTTTCTTATACTGTGAATTCAAAACAGATTATCTATTGTTTTGATCATAATTGAGTAAAACATTCTAATCTTTAACTTGAAATTTGTATGAGAGTAGTAATTTTAATTTTCAAGCTCTTTTCAGAATTTTAAAACTAAAATTATCGCTCGCATATAAATGTAAGCAAAAAAAATATGATATATACGTCAAATATTAACAAATATATTTAATAGCGCATTTGCTTATAATTTTACATGATTTTTATATTAAGAAATATTTACATTTTTGTTTCTGTATGAAATACATTCCTTTATAGTTAATCGTTATTTTTCTCTCTCTATCTCTCTCTCTCTCTCCCTCATTACGTTTATAACATTACTAATTTCATATTTCCTCTATTCAATTATAACAACTTTTAATGTCTATTAATATTGGTTTATCAATTCACAAATTCTTTATTTTTATTATTAAATGTGTTACATTATAATAAAATAATGTTAGTTATTAATATTTTTACTTCCGAGAATTTGCCGATCGATGGTTGAGTGGTTAGTTCTCCTGACTCCTGAGCTGTGGGTCCCGATTCGGTCATGGATGTCACTTTCTTCCTGGGTTTGTCTGTCTTTTCTTCTGTGGTGATGTATGAAAGTGGCCCTCTCTATAAACGGGTTTGTGGTGGTATGACGTGGGCAACGTTAAATTGCCTTCGTGACTTGGTTCAGATGTGCCCGATGGATAATGACAAATGATTAGCAGTTTCAGGCTTTGTTGTGGCATAGGGTTCATCACCCAAGAGCCCGTCGATGGAAAAAAGATTTTACAGACATTAATTACATTTTCAAAATAATGTTAATTTTTATGTATATTTCTACAAAACATTAATCAGTGTAATGAAAATCTTCTATTTTTACTATTTAAAATTGCAAAACTAGTTAATATTTATCAATTTTTTAATAGTTAAGAGATAAAAATGAATATTTATGATTTATAATTGAAAACGCTATTTCATAATTCACAAGTCCTTCATAAATATAAAAGGAAAAGAGAGTTTTACACTGAGAGAGATGTGAGATTTCAGTTACACGAAGTTCTTAACATCACTTAAAACTTTTTAACACTATGAAAAAAAATATATAATTTATAAGCCTAATTAATAGATAGGTTATTAAATAATGTTATGTTTCACCATCAAAAATTACTTTATTGTAAATAAAAAAAAATAATTAAAACTACTCTTTTGTTAGGATTTTTTAGTAATTTTGGTTTTGGAAATCAACAAACTCCGCAGAATGGTTTTGGAAGTGCAAGAAGTAGTGCAGTTCCAGCAGGTAAAGTCAAAAACATAAAAATTTATTAAAGATATTGATACAGATAATGTTTAAGAAATTCAAAATTCTGTTTTAAGTTGAAGTAAATGTCACATTGAAATTATATTATTACAATATAACTATATTAATAACATATAAAATTTATTAAAGAAATCAACCAAAACTATTCGTGTATCATAAAGTACACCATGAGGCTTACAAAAGTAAATGCATTCAACAACAAAGACAAAAAAGCATTGAAAGCATGGATGACTAATAAATTTCTGTAAATTTGCTATGGTATCTATACATTTCAAAAGATTAAAAAAAGCAGAATGTTGCAAAATATGTTCAATATTTCTCACGGTTTCATTAAAAGTAAAACAATAATAAAACGAAATAAATAGCTTCTAAAATCCCAATGGTAAACTAAAAGATTTTACAGTAAATCAGTTTAAAATCCGGCAGAAAGTTTTTACATTTCAGACGCTGTAAAATTGTCTAGAAAAAACTCTTAGATCAATAAACTTTTAAAGATATAAGGTATTCAGTATTCTAGTCAGCCACAAATTTTTCTCAACCAACAGGTTTCCAGTAAAATTCGGGATAAGACAACACAAGATCAAAATTACGTAAACGTACTTGTTTAGCTAATTGGCCAGTTTATTCATTACCAAAGATACCAGTGTATCCTCGAACGTAGAAGAAAAAATTACATTCACAAAATTTTCAAGATCATATAAAATAATATGAATATTGGCCACCAGTTTTTCATATAAACTATAAATTAGTTAACATATAACACTCATAGGAATTACAATTTAGCATGATAAATTGTTTTGCATTTTCTTGACATCGAAAGTACATATTATGAACCTATACTATATATAATGGGTTTTATCCTATTTAATTACTAAAATAAAAGCAATATATGATGAAAATTCTCATTTTATCATATATTGCTTTTATTTTAGTAATTAAATAGGATAAAACCCATTATGTATAGTATAGGTTCATAATATGTACTTTCGATGTCAAGAAAATGCAAATCATTAAGTTAATTTATATTTGACGAAAATTCCCATTTTAGTCAAATATAAATTAACTTAATTCAATACAAGTTGTTTCATAAAATTGCTGATTTAACAGAATTCAACGGAAAAAATCCTCACCTTTCTAATTTCAAATTGTGTAAAAGTAACTATCATGTAACTATTTTTAAAATCTAATACGGCAAATACATTCATTCGCAATTATTATTTTTATAAATTATTAGAATTATTGCTTTGATTGATCAAATGAACTTAAAATAACGATGCATTTTCTAAGTCAATAATATGAATGAAGATTGTTATGCTATTTCTGGTTTTATCAGTGAAATTAATAATTTGATATGAGCTTACTATTCTTGATATTATTATCAATAATAACAAAGATAACTATTTAAATGTCTCTGCGTTTATTGAGTAATTTAATGTAAATTATTTCCAAAAATAAATTGATAAAAAATATACATATTTTTTAAAGTGGGAAATCAACAAGGTTATCAGCAACAACCGAATTTTGATTATCAATATGGAGGTTTTCAGAAGCAAAAGCCAATTTTTGATTATCAACCACCAGCAGTAAATTACCAACAGCTTTCAGGAGTTAACATACCACAGCCAGAAAATTATCAACCACAGCCATTAGGAGGTTACCAACCACAACCAGCAGGAGGTGGTCAACCACAGTCAACAGGAGGTAGTCAACAACAACCAGCAGCAGGAGGTAGTCAACAACCAGCCGCAAGTAAATAATTTATAGACAACAGCTGTCATAAATTTTAAATATAAAATTATATCATTTTTCAGTTCTTAAATCTTGAAAGAAATAATGTTTAAAATTAGAGTACTCATTAATTTTTTTGTCAAAAATCCACTAAGCAATTATTTACAATTTCGAATATTTCAGCTAAAATTCTAAATTTCTTTGAATAAAATCCTTAGATCTCATAAATGTTTGGACATAAAAAAAATTTCAAATATTTGGAAACATTTAATAAAATCATAGAATTAATAGTATTATAGCCATGAGCATTTCTTTTGCTAAATTAATTTTAGGTAGATTTGCATTACAAAATTTTATTTTAAATTACTTAATTTAATAATGAATATATTTTGAAAAATTTTAAATTTAAATTATATTACTTCAACAGAAATATTCTAGTTATCTCCGAATAAATTTCAGTAAAAGTAGTCAATATTAAATGATTACTGATAAGAATTTTTTTTATTTAATAAATTTCAAACTTTAGTTATAACATGCATTTCAAATAGATAGTAATTTAAACAGAAAATCATTTAAATTATTAGTTTCAAATATAAAAGTGTAAATTATTCTCAATGATATTAAAAAATTTTCAACATTCAGCCAAGACCTGAAATTTGTTTGTGTTTATTACTAATTGTTGTTTCATTCAAACTCAACGACAGAAATTAGATGGAAATTTTAATTTTGACAGTACATTTTGCTGCAGTTATTTAATAAAAATAATTCAATAATTTAACAACAAACCAAGTAATGAATAGATAATAAATGGTCTACTTGATTTCTTTGGAAAGAAATCTACAAAAAATGAGGCAAATTTACAGTCAATTTCTGGACTCTAGTACCGTTTAGAAAAAATCTCATTTCTCTTGTTTTCTCTCTTGCTCTTAATTATACAGATTTTATCTTACAACTACATTGTATTTTCAACTTAATTGTTTTTAATATTACAATTTATTTAAAATAAACTTTTTTGAAAACATTTATTTCTCTTAATAGATATTAAGTATAGAAGCTTTGAAAGCGTTTATCCTTGAATTAAGTTTTGAACCATGTTTTAGATAGCCTAAAGGCCAATGGTCTTTCTCGAATAAAAGAAAAGAAAATAATCATGTTTAACATCATCTGAAGAGTATAATACTTATTCTCAATAATTTGGTTAATATCTATGTCTAAAATAAATTTGCTTTAAAAATGAATTTGTTTTTCAGGAGTACCACAAGTCCACCAAAAAATAAGTTTTCTTTATATTTATAAGAATTTTAAAAATTTTAGTAAGATGTATTCGAACTTTTTTCATACTTTTTGTTATGAAATTAGACTTGAATTATTTAATTATCTTTAACAATATTCAATGAAAACATTTTCGCATTATTAAATTAAGTTACTGGCTTAAATGTCTCCTCAAAGCTATTATTATCAATTCCTATTTAAACTAAAGAGTAAGAAACCTTAACATAGTAATATATTCAAATATTTTTCTTATGACAGTAGCCATGCGTAAGAAAAAAAATAGATAATGAATATTGAGACTTTTATATAAATTTAATTAATTCGTGTGGAACATTTCTTGATGAGACTACCAATAGGTGTTGAACGGGAAATACTAATTATAGCTGAAAGATAATATCTTTTAATTCCAAAAAATGGCAACAAATTTGACTTTTTTATCATTAATTTCAAGAATACACCAAAAATGAGAAATTTTAAAAATTACTTGTCATAACCCAGAATGCAATATTCTAAATTTTTAGCGATGTAGTAATGTTGCCAATATGACGTATTGTGACGACTCGCGATTACATAAATCCTAGGGTTGCCGAAATAGAATTTTCTACATTATTTTGTACTGTCTTATAAGTTTCAACTCTATGACGTAATAAAATTCAGGTGGTCAGATATACAAGAAAATCAGTCAAAAAATCCTCAAATTCAGAATTTGGCATACCGGATTGCAGGGCCTCTGTGTTCAAAGAAGTGTTCAATTTCTTCTACATACCAAATAAGATTAATGATGTAGGCATAGAGTAATCATTTTTAACAGAAAAAGAACACTGTGTTGAATAAGAACAATAATTGACAGTCGGACTTTTGACAGTACTGTCCATGAGAATAATCCAGGGAAATTTTGATTTGCTAGGATATGTCACTACATAATCAAACAAATACCTTTGATTATAACATTTGAATTGTTACAGTATCATCTCTAGACTCGCATGTTAAGGATTGAATCCTAAATGATAGAAAAAAGCTTTTTACTCAGATAAATCAGGACTTCAACTGGTAATACTTGATGGTGACGTTTGAATATAGCGTATAAATCTCACAACTCAATAATCCAAGTTGTCAACGCAATCTTTGAAAGCTGGTGTTAGGATTTTCTGACAGTCAGGACAGTTTTCACATGGTATTGACTGTGGATTTTGATCAAGAAGAAACATCCATTGATTCAAAATGTTAAACTATTTAGAAACTACAAGTAGGCATTCATGAATTTCATTTACTGAAAGAAAAAACTGGAATTTTCTATGATAATAATAAACCATTTACCAGACCAAAATCATTCGTAATTAGTTTATAAGGAATGAAATGATAATCCTTTATACGTTTAAGCTAAAAATATTGTTAATTTACTATGCATTTAAAAAAGTAATAAGAAATTTAGTGAAATGCGAAATGAAATTGACCATTACTGTCAAAAATGTAAACAGGCAATTCTAAATTATTTCGATAATTTGCCGCACAGGTTACTTATTATCGTGATGTTTTCAAATCCTTTTTTAGATCAAAAGAAATTAATCAATGAAACAGGAAATATCTACAAAATTTATTTTATATTCATGGTTTTTAATTTTATTTTCAATATTTAAAAAGGAGCAAATTATACAATTTTTTATCATATTGTCTTTGATGATGCATATGTATTAAAGCCTTTATACTTTTACCAAATTGTATAAAATTTAGAAATTTTTGATATCACTCATTTCCTTTTAATATAACTCTTTTAACTATTCATATAAAACTAAAACATAAAACTATAAACATAAATTGATAAATCAAAATGAGAAAATGAAGTGATTAATAAATCAAAATTAGAATCAAATGAATTTTCAATGAGAGATAATGGCATGATTATTTAACCCAAATATTGGTTTTAAAAGTTATTTTTGCGATTCTATTACACAACCCTCTGCTTTGAATGGAGTAAATCCTGTACTTGCTGCTCCATAATATATACTGCTTTCAATCATTGAATTTACTACTTTATTCTCAAAGTTAAATTATTAACAAAGAATGTTTAGATTTTGATGAGGTTATGTTATAACGATGGAATTGATGAATTTTGTTGCACTTATTATATTAGCAAAAGAACATTACTTTTTATCTAATAATAATTTTCAATCCATATTTTCTTTTCTAGATAAAATTCCCATTTTCAAAACATGCATATGTTTGATTATTTATAAAATTTTATTATATTTCGCAACTTAAATTTCACAAATATAAGACTAATATTGATTAATCAAATGTGTAAGTATTTATACAAATGTAATTATTTACAGAAAGTTGTAAACCCAGGAAAAATAAGGGTACTCCAACAGGATCTCCACCAAATTCGCCACAAAAGCAACGTCCAGCATCTTCAGCTCCAACAACTCAACGTCCAACGTCCTCAGCTCCAACAACTCAACGTCCAACGTCCTCAGCTCCAACAACTCAACATCCAACGTCCTCAGCTCCACAAACAACAAAAGAACCAAGTATATTTGAAAAATTTTTTAAAACTTTATTAAGTAGTGATGGCAAAGGTAAAGGCAAACCAAAGCATAAAACAACTGCTGCTCCAACCACAACACAAAAACCTACCACTGCTGAAACGAGCTTAGCGGGGAGGTGGCGAAAATATTTTGGATAGTTTATTTTCGACTAAAGAAATTAACAGTTTTTATAACAAATATGATGAAAGCATTATTGTAAAAATTTGAATTAAATGAATAAACACTTGTAAATTTTAATTTTTTGATGTTTAATTTTATATTTTATTTCACCTTTTCCGTCAGAGTAATTTTTATTATTTAAAAACTTTCATTGAAAGGAAATTATAAAATCGCAAAATGTATTTTATAAATAAGCAATTTTGTTTTAAGATTTAAAAAAAAAACTGTGATATACAAAATATTCTTGCCAATAACTTTTTTTTCTACATGAAATACGTATAAATAATACTCAATTTTAAAGTAATGTAGCATTAAATATAACAAATACTTTCAGGATGATACTTAATTATGACATCATTCGCTTAGTTAATATTTAAATAAAACATTAAAAGTAAAATAAATAAATAACTCATCATCAGCATTGGCACGACAGCCCTTTGTTGACCTTGGCCTTCTTCAGAAGTCTCTGCCATTACGCTCTTTTTCTAGAAATTGACCTCCAGTTCTTGACTTTAAGTATGTTGAAGTCTTCTTCCAGGCAGAGTCCTTCCATCTCGTTTTGGGTCTTCCTCTTAGTCTATTACAGAAAATGGTAATGTTGAAGATCTTTATTGTTATTTTCTCTGTACTCATTCACATGAGAAGCCTGCCCATCTCATTCTAGATAGTTTTATTGATTTAATGATGTCTTCTTCTCCATAGATTTTGTACAGTTCAAAGTTATACCTTTTTCGCCTGGTGTTATTTTCCAGGACAGCACCAAAAATAGCTCTTAGGACCTTTCTCTCAAAAATCGCCAGTGTTTTCTCTTCCTTCATCGTCAAGATCCATGTCTCTGAGGCGTAGGTTAGAACTGGTTGAATCAATGTCTTGTATAACATTATTTTTATCCTTCTCCTGATTAGGTAGGATTGCAAAAGAGGTCTTAGGCCAATAAAACAACGGTTTGCGGCAATGGTCCTCTTTCTGATTTCAGGAGTGATGTCATTTTGGTAATCAATCTCCGAGCCCAAATAGCTTAAGTTTCTTACAGACTGAAACTTAAATGTGCCGATCATAAAAATCTCAGACTGGTATTCTTTTTTACCACAGAACATATGTTTTGTTTTTTTCCATGTTTACTCTGAGCTTCATCTTCCCAGCTACTTTTTCCAATGCGAAAAAGACTGTCCTCAGGTCAGTTTCAAATCTTGAAATTATGTCGATGTCATCGGCATATTCTATAACACAGGCCTACAAAAAAAAAAATTTTTTTTTTTTGGTGCTTAGGATTTTAGAGCAGATTTTAACTATATTTTTATTGCTGAATCTAAATGTGAAAGCAGTTTTTCTGTATCAGCTCTAGATTTTTAGATAAATTCACTTATCTATCAATGCTTTTTTTCTATTTAATACTTTCAAGTACAAGTGTTGTAAAATTTATACAGGGAAAGATTCTTGTATATTTGCCCTATTGTCAGTCTTCTTTTGTAACCAATTGAATTTAAAATAATAATATTTAGGAAATATTATTATTTTTAAAAATTATTATTTTAATTCATTTATTATAAAAAGAAGACAAACAATATGAGATATATAACAGATTAGTTGACAAATTCTTAATAAATGGGATTGAATCCTACTTATTAGTGCTATCCAGTTAGTTCCATAGAAATCCGATAGATGGAGATGTCTGTCCACTATCTGAAGTGACCTTCAAAGCTTCAACCGCAGTTGAGAGTTGAGAATAGTTCGTGAATTCCGGCGGTGCAGATAGATAGAGGTTAGCGTCATATGAAATTTCCCTTTAATAACGAGTTATTAAAAAGTAAATCTAAGTATTTGTGTTGTTGAATAGAAATAAAATGAGTTCAAGTAGAAGAAGCTGTGTACATCATCCTGACATTTTTTGCTACATATGCGGAGAATACACGCTACTGGAAAACAGAAAATCTATTTGTGACTTTGTAAAGAGATCTTGGATATTTTGGTGTTAAACTTGGTGATCAGGATAAAACCTGAGCACCACATATTGTCTGTAAAACTTGTACAGAGCATTTACGACAGTGGACTACCGGGAAAAGGAAAAGCCTGAAATTCGGTGTACCAATGGTTTGGAGAGAACCAAAAAATCACTTTGATGACTGTTATTTCTGCCTAGTAAATAATACTGGAATCAATCGAAAGAACCGTAATAAGTGGACTTATCCAGATTTAGTCTCTGCAAGACGCCCTATCCCTCACTCAGAAGAAGTGCCAATTCCAACTTTTCACCAGCTACCAGAACTCAGTGAGGACGCTTATTGTCTCTCTGATCAGAATTCTGATACTACTGAAGGTGACAGCGATTTTGAAACGATATCCTCAATTCCTCAATGTTTCAACCAAGATGAGTTAAATGACCTCACTAAAGATCTCAATCTGTCGAAAGAAGCTTCTGAATTACTGGCTTCCAGGTTGAAGGAAAAAATTTTACTTGTGAACCAGGAACGAAAATTACATTCTATCGCAAAAGGGAGAAAGATCTGCTACCTTTTTTCTCGGAAGAACAAAATCTTGTATTTTGTCATGCTGTTAGAGAACTCCTGGTAAAAATGGGTCTTCCTGAATATTTTCCAGATGATTGGCGCCTATTTATTGGCAGCTCAAAGCGAAGTTTGAAATGTGTTCTTCTACATAATGGGAACAAATATGGCTCAATACCAATTGCTCACTCAACGAAAATGAAAGAGCAATATGACACCATAGCTTTGGTCTTGGAAAAAATAAAGTATCGTGAACACCAATGGGTGATTTGTGTAGGCTTAAAAATGGTAAACTTTCTCCTTGGACAGCAAAGTGGCCACACAAAATATCCTTATTTCTTGTGCCTCTGGGATAGCAGAGACAAAACGCAACACTGGGTTAGAAAAGAGTGGCCTAGGAGAGAAAACATGGATGTTGGGGAAAAGAATATCATCAACGATCCTTTAGTTCCACGAGAGAAAATCATCTTTCCACCACTGCATATCAAGCTGGGTCTAATGAAGCAGTTTGTAAAGGCTCTTGATAGGAATGGATCATGCTTTGCATATATAGGGGGAAAAATGCCTCAGCTGAGTATGGAAAAAATTAAAGCAGGAATATTTGATGGCCCACAAATAAGACAGCTGATTAAAGACCCTGACTTCATAAATTCATTGAATGAGATTGAACAAAAAGCCTGGAATTCATTTGTTTCAGTTGTCCAAAATTTTCTGGGTAAACACAAAGCTGAAAACTATGTTGAATTAGTCAATGAAATGCTGAATAATTTCAGATCCCTTGGGTGTAACATGAGCATTAAGGTGCACTATTTACATAGCCACTTAGACCGTTTTCCTGATAATTTAGGAGACATTAGTGAGGAGCAAGGTGAAAGATTTCACCAAGATATAAAATGTATGGAGGATCACTATGAAGGAAGATGGGATACTCACATGATGGCAGATTACTGCTGGACTTTAAAACGGAATTGTTCCAAAATACATTCAAGAATGTCACGCAAAAGAAGTTTCCGAAATGTTCAGTGAGTAATTTGTTTAAATCATGACTTTTTCTGTTTTCTTTTGTACGAGTATTTAATAAGCAATATCTATGTAATATAATAAAAATTCCCTGTTTAATTTGTTTGTTTAAACCATGGTTTTCTTTTAAAACAGTGTAATGCATGATTCATTAAAATGTTGATATCTTAAAAATTCAAGCTGATAGGCAAAAATTAATGGCATATTTGGATTCAGCGCATCGAATTCATATAAAATCACCTCCAAAATCTTTGGCACCAAAACCACTGTTGACCAGTGTAATTTGTACCGATTTGTTGAATATAGTGCCTCTTGTATTAATTTCAGCATCTTTTATCACTTTCTCAAGTGCTATATTAAAGAGGAGGCAAGCCAATGCATCCCCTTGCCTAACTCCATTGCAGACCTCAAAAGGGATAGCTGTTTCTCCCTGGAGTCGTACTGCAGAGAAGGTTGATGTGAGAGTGAGCTTAATTAGCTTTAATGGAACTTTAAATTCAACAAGCGCATTGAGTAGCTCTGTCCTGTCGATACTATCATAGGCAGCTTTGAAGTCTACAAATAGATGGTGAGAGTCGATTCCATATTGTTTACATTTCTCTAGAATTTGTCTAAACGCAAAGATTTGGTCAGTGGTCGATCTTCCTTTTCTAAAGCCACATTGATACTCGTCAACAAAAGTATCAATAATAGGAGACAAAAACGGCTAAATAAAATATTTGAAAACATTTTATAAGTGACAGGCAGTAAATTATTCCTCTATAATTTTCACAGTTCAGTACGTCCCCTTTTTTTGTGGATTGGGCAAAGAATACTTCATTGCCAATCCGGTGGTAGGATTTCTTTCTCCCAAATCGATACTATAATTTCCCAAATAGTATTTGTTAGGTCTTTTCCACCGCATTTTATTAATTCAGCAGGTATGGGATCTGGTCCAGCTGCTTTATTATTTTTGAGTTTATCAATGGCGGATTGGGCCTCTAATTAGTTGGGAGATCAACCAATTGATTTTCAGTTTCCCCTTCTAATATCTCTGGATTAACTGATACACCCGAGTTAACAAGTCATTGAAGTGCTCAACCCATCTATCCAGAATTTTGTCCCTTTCATTAACTATACTTCCATCGCTATTTTTACAGAGAGTTATTCTTGGTTTAAAGTCTCTACGTCCTTCATTAATGGCCTTGAAGGAATCTCTGATCTCATGGTTGGACATAAGGCGTTCGACTTCGTTAAGTTGGATCTCTTTGTAAATTTTTTCTTCTTTTTATGTATTTTTCTTCTTCTTTACGAGCATTTTTTATTCATCAACTGCTCTTCTTGTAGCCCTTTTATTGAACATATTTCTATAGGCTTTATTTTTATATTAATTGGCTCTTCTGCATTCCTCATCAAACCAATAGGGTCTTTTTGATTTTTCGGCTTTGCCTATCAGCGTGTTAGCTGCTGAAACTATTACTTTTTTAACATGTTGCCATTTTTCATTTACTTCATTATCAGTTACTTTCTCTTTGAGTTCATTCGACAACTGTTTTTGATATTCTGTGCGAATTTTAGGGTCTTTTAGTTTCTCACAGTTGAATCTCTCAGAGACAATCGTTTTTGCCTTTCTGGCTATGGAGATCTTTACCCTAAATTTACAGATCACTAGGTAGTGATCAGAGTCCACATTGGCTCCTCTGTAAATTCTCATACCCAGGAGGTTTGAAAAATGTCTAGAATCAATCTGATTTTTATAAGCTTCATCAGGGGATCTCCATATTGCTTTATGAATATCCCTATGCTGAAACATTGTGCTACCAAGTACAATATTGTGAGAGGCAGCAAAACTTATTAGTCTGGTACCGTTATCATTAGAGTTGGTATGTAGACTGTGATTTCCTATTACTGATCTAAATTGCTTCTCCCTACCAACTTTGGCATTAAAATCACCCATAATGATTTTTACATAGTGTTTAGGGCATGATCCCCAGAGCTGGTCAAGATCATCGTAAAAAAGAAACCTTTTTATCATCTTCCTTTTCTTCGGTTGGCGCATACACATTAATAATAGAATAGTTATCATATTTTCCTCTTAGTCGTATAGCACACAGTCTGGATGAAACGGCCCCAAAGTCCATAAGCAGTTGTCCTATCCTCTTGCTTAGGACGAAACTTGTTCCATATATATGCTTTGTCTCATGACAGCTATAGAACAAGGTGTGGTTTTACTTCTCCAAAACCGCACTACCAGTCCATCTTATTTCCTAGGGAGCTAATAAGTCCAGTGCATATGAATCCATCTGCTCTATCACCATTTGTAGATTTTTGCTCTGATATAGAGTACGTATATTCCAGAATCCAAATCTCATGCCCTGTTTTCGTTTCCTGGTCGAATTCCGTAAAGGCAGTCTGGCATTTCATTTTTTAGATTTCGGAACAAGGTTTTTTCCCGGAGAGGGGTTGTTAGCCCCCTGCCCAACCCCCAACCTGAAAGACCAGGGTGTCCCTTTGGTCTGGCGCCTCCCCTCCGACTTGTCCGGCATGGGTGACCCTACCAGTAGCTACTGTTATGAAACAAACTAATGACTCTAAATTTTAAAATAAACTCATTTAATTAACAAAGAACTAAAAAATTACAGGAGTCATGTTTGTGTTTCTCTAAAAATCTAGCGCCTCCGTAGTGGACAAAAGTCTATCTATCTAAATAAAAAGCGCATGTTGTTCACCTGCTCCTCGCACCAACCGTCTCCCTACTCACCCTCCCCATCAAAGGCTCTTGAAATCGAAAGGGCTGAGTATAAGACATTACAGACTTAATTATTCTTTCCTTTCCCGGAGTTTTTTCTTCTTCTTTTTTTATTTTCATTCTACAGAAATCAACCTGCAACAAAAAGGAAAAAAACACACAAACAACAAAGAGCAAAATTTAATATTACAGATAGCCCTGATCAATCGGACTCTGACTGATACATAAAAATAAATGGAATTATGTAATATAAAAGATAAATACATCAAATGAGCACAAAATAAATATGTAACACAACAGAATTTGCAACACTAGCTAAATTTACAAACAGACACATTAATATTATAAGCAAACAATATAATTTTTTTTAAGAAATTATGTACGCATGAAGCAAAAATTGAAATTTGTTAATACAAATTTCAAATAATATAATGTAATACAAATTAAAAGAAAACATTTTAATTTAACATCTGAGAAAGAAAAAGAATATAACTATGTTTGGTTATTGAGCATTCTACTGAGACTATCGGCATTCCGATGTAATTTGCCCTTTCTGTGAACAATATCAAAATTTAGACTTTGAAGTACCAAAGCCCCCTTAAAAGTCTGGGATTAGGTCCTGTATGATGTTTTAACCAAACTAAAGGGTAGTGATCAGTTTCTATAACAAATTTATACTGACCATCTAAATAATATTTTAATTTAGTAAGAGCAAAAATTATTGCTGCACATTACTTTTCTATAGTGCTATAATTTTTCACAGACTTTAAAATTTTTTTACTCAGAAACAGGATAGGGTGTCCATTTTCAGTTTGATCTCTCTGAAATAAAACTAAACCTATTCCTAAGTTTGAGGCATCACATTGAATAATAAATGTTTTTTGAAAGTCTGGACTGCAAAGTACATGCTTATTTATTAAAGTGTTCTTTAATTCTACGAATGCTTTTTCGCAGTTATTATTCCATATTACAGTTCCCCTCATGGACTTCCCTTTTAGCAGGTCGGTTAAAAGCGCAGCAACTACTAAAAATTCTGGTATATACTTGTGATAGTATCCAACAAGACCTAGGAAAATACATACTTCGGCTTTGCTTGAGGGACGTTCGAAATCGGTAATGGCTTTCATTCTAATATCGCTGGTGTTTTCTGACCTTGTCTCACAAAGTGTCCCAAGTATTTAGAACGAAGTTGAGCGAATTTGCACTTTAAGGATTTTATAGTCAATTTCGCAAATCGAATCTTTTCCAGAACACATTTAAGATATTGGATGTGATCAGACCAAGTAAGTAAATATATAGCTATGTCATCTAAATAATATACAGCAAAATGTTCGCAATTTTTTTAATAACTCAGCCATTAACTTACTGAAATAATAAGGGGCATTCTTCAAACCGAATGCCATGCTCAAAGGTTTATAAACACCAAATGTCGTCGTAAATGCAGCATATCTTTGAGCCTTCAGACTCAAAGGTATTTGCCAATAACCTCGTGTTAAGTCTAATAAAGATATGAAATTCGCTTTCGAAACGGATTCAACGCGTTCTTCAATATTTGACAATGTTAATATTGCGTTCTGGTAACCTCATTTAACCTGCGATAATCAATGCACGGATGAAGTTCTTTTCCAGGAGCTTCAAGTAATATTAAAGGCGATGTGTAATCGGGTTCACCTGGTTCTACCACCTTCATTTTCAACATCGTGTCTACTTCCGATTTCTGTCTGTCGTGGGGATTTGATAAAACGGGGATTTGGACCTATTATAGATAAACCATATCGTCTGTCGATTCTATATGGTTTATCTATAATAGGTTTATCAGATTCTAACTTGATGTGCAGTTCAACAAGTTCTGTACAACCCCGTTCATTTGAAAAAATATCAATAAATTGAATTAAAAGTATACTCAATTGCTTTTTCTGATCATCCTCTAATCTTTCATTAAAACAGCTTTCAGGAAAAGTCTCTAAATGGGTAGGTGAATTAATTTCAAAACTTGGGATATCTTCATTCTCAGAATCAATATCTTCGTTATCAGAATTAAAGGTAATTAAATTAACATCTTCTGGACGCTGAAAATAGGGTTTTAACATATATACATGGTATACATGTAATTTTTCTTTATCGGGGGAAATTGTATTATGTAATTTGTTTCCGATATTCGTTTTACTACTTTTCCTGGACCTATCCAATGAACAAAAAATTTACTTGATCTAGAAGGTGCAACGACTAGCACAAGATCATTTTCTTTAACTTCTCTTTTCGAAACCTTATGGTTATACCAAAGTCTCTGTTTTTCTTTAGTATCTGTCATATTTTGCACAGCTAATTCTTGGTTTCTTTTCATTCTATTTCAAAGATTAAAAGCGTAAGCAATCACACTTTCTTCTTCAATGGTTTTACCATTTAGATTTTCATATAATAGTGTTACGGGTGTTCTTAAGTTCCAATCATGGACTAATTCTGCAGGAGAATATCCAGTGCTATCATGAATGCAAGTTCTAAGTGCAAAAAGTGCCTGGGGTAAAATCTTCTCCCAATCTGTACCCTTTTCTAAACAAAGGACTTTCAGTATTCTTTTTAAAGTTCTATGCAATCTCTCAACAAAATTGCTTTGGGGATGCTGGACACAACTATGCCCTACTTTAATACCAAATTTTTCTAAAAATATTCTGATGTCAGATCACTCATGAAAGATGTTCCTTGATCACTTTGCATGTCCCTAGGAAAACCCATGCGGCTAAATATCTGAAGAAAAGCATCAACCACAGTAATAGAACGTATGTCTGGTACTGGGATGGCATCTGGATACTTGGATGACATGCAAATGGCTGTTATAATATACCGGTTACCACAGGAAGTTATAGGTAAAGGAACTCATGCATCAACGTTTATTCGTAAATATTTCTGAAATTACTGGAACCAGTTTCAAAGGAGCCTTTTTCTTATCTTGAGGCTTTCCTACTCGTTTATATTTGTCACAAGATTTAACAAAATTTTCAATTTTTTAAAGCAGTTAGGCCAGTAGAAAGTTTTACACAACATATCTTTTGTTTTAGTTATACCTAAATGAGCTGCAGTTACCTCATGGCAGATCCCTTTTATCTGGTTGCAAAACTTCTTGGGCACAACTAATAATCATCTTCTTACAGTTCCATCATTGTCCATTTTATTATAAAACAACATTTGTGTGTGTGATTTATTGTAATATATTTATTATCTTTTCAAGATTGTCGTTTAGCTTGCTCTAAAAGAGGTTTCAAATCTTCGTACACTTTTTGTTCCCGAGTAAATTCTTCTGGAGATGTCTTTATCAAATCCATTCCTTCAACTTCGGTTTCTAATGGTGGTAAAATTGCATTTTGCTCTAATTCTTCATTTTGTTTAATTTTGAGGCAAGACCTAGAGGATTCTATTTCAGAATCAATAATCTCTCTTTATTTGTGCTATTTTCCTTGCGTCTTTTTTGAGCTCGAGTTTCTATAGCATTTATCATATGTATTTTCACCTTTTCATGCCTTTTAGTTTCCTCAAAAAAAGGCGGCTGTTTTTTTCCCCAGTAAATATCTTCCTTGATCCAAAGAATCTCGAAGAATAGCTGCCTTTGTCAAAATGTGACCTAATTCACAATTTATTCCAACCTCGGCAATAGGTAAGCATACTAAAGTTTCATCAAGAGATGTTCTTAGCCAAACCTTTTCCTTTGTGTAAGTATCAGGTTTCACGTATTTTTCCACAAATCAAATCTAGAGTTGCTCCAGTGTCTCTTAAGATTGGCATTCGAATTCCATTACCAGTGCCGATACTAGTGTAAGGAGCCATCAACTCATTAAATGTACATTTTAGCAATTTCATTCGGATTCTAAGTTCTTTTTTATTTTGTTACACTGAAGCCGCAAATGATTATAAAAACCACACTCATAACATCGGAGTTGCTTTCGTTTTTCAAATTCCCTTTCATATAAATAATTAGAATTTTTATTCTCGATTCTTTTAGCTGAGGTGGTAGCCGAATGGTTAGCGTTCTTGCCTTCGGTTAAACAGTTTGTGGTTTCGAATCCCACCTTGGGCATGGATGTTTGTAGTGGTTCGGAAACCACTTTAAGCCGTAGGTCCCGGTCTAATTAGCCCTCGTGTGCAAAAAATTACCGTTGAGCTACAAACAAACAAACAAAAATCTCGATTCTTTTAAGAACTTGATATTTATTATTTCGAACTACTTCAATGAACCTAAAGGCACGGTTCAATGAAGTAGTTTGTTGTGTTTCGTTTTGTTGACGAAAACCAAAATTATTTCGAGGGAGTTTTGTGAAATCTTTCGTCTTAAAACTATCTCTTAAACTTTCCTATTCACCTATTTTCTTTGCCAGATCATGCGGAGAATTTATTTTAAGCCATTCCGCCAAAAAATGTTCTTTAATTTCAATTGGCACACGACGTTTCAATTGATCTGTTACCATTAGTTCCTTAAGCTGTTCAAGCGTCGTTATTTCTAACTCAATAAGCTATTCTGTAAAGGCACTATTTAATTCTTGTGCATAATTTCTCCAGGATTTTTCTGATCTTTTCTGGTGTTTAAGAAACAATTGTCTAAGAAACAATTCTGGTGTTTGTGAAACAATTAATTTTTCGCTATTTAACTTGAATCATTTAAAAATAAGTTCCTTCACATAATCATAATCATCAGCCCGGTTTTCTAGCTAACATGTTAGATATTTCTGAAGGTAAAGCACTTACAAGATAAACTACTCATTCTTTTTTTGGAATATGAGCCATTTCTACTCTACGCTCAAAATTTATTAAGTCTAAACTCATCTCATCTTTCTTTACATCAAATTTTGGTGTAATTTGCATTAACTGAATTTTTTGAGCTTGTTCAGTGCTATTTGTAACTGATTCTCTGTTTGAAATTGCAGCATTTGAAGAGATTTCCAGACGTTTCATTTCCAAAATTTGTTCTCTTTCTTCACGTCTAATTCTTTCCTCTTTTTCTAATTCTTCTCGCCTAATTCTTTCCTCTTTTTCTTGTTCCCTTTTAACTCTTTCCTCGATTACCCAATCTAATATACATTTTACTTCTTCCTCGTTAAAGTTTTTACTAGCTAAAATTAATTTTTTAATATCTGGGATTTTAAAAGAATTTGAAACCATTTCCCCTAACTCTTCAGCTACTTCTACTAAATCTCCCTTTTTTCTCCGTGCTAAAAAAGCCATTTTATTTACTAAACGCTTTATCTCAGAAGCGATGCAATAATGAAAGAAAAGAAACAGACTACACCCACCTATATGCAAAATTTCGTAAATAACTATTGAAATTATTTACTATACACTATTAAAATTAATTATTTACTATTAATTTTACTTAAATTAATTAATTAATTATTTACTATACACTATAAAACATATCAATAACATTTAAAAAATTAAATGAAAAGAAACTATATTGTAATACAACAATTAGTGTATAAATGGAAAATCAATTATTTTGAAAAAAGAAGAACAAGTTTAATATTAAATCTTCTACTCTCGATTTCAAGTTTTTATCACCAAGCTAATGTTTGATAATCAGATAAATTGAATCATTAATCAAACATGTAAAATTAAATGTATAAATTACATAAAATGATATTCTTATATTGATACTATTATATTAAATCAGAAAATGAAATTATAGATATTTTTTTAAATCAAAATATAGAACACTACAATATTTTTATATGCAATAGCAACAATACAAATTAAAAGCTTTAACTAATCTAAACCAGAAATCAACTTTCGATTTCAAATCAATAAACTTAGCTAATCATACACGACATCAAATAATGATAATAACGTGAGATATTTTAAACGTTTAGAATATATTTTTTCAAATCCTTAACAATGAAAAAAAAAACATGCGATTTAAATATCAAATAAATCAGTTAGATACATTGCAAACAACAATCAAACACATCAATAAAAATCTCACATTACTTTAAATTCAAACCTATTTATAATAATATACTTTCGTTTTTTCACATAACGAAATCAAAACCTTTCTAAAGTGTATATTCCTTTCGTAAAATTTTCTTTATATATCAGTGAAACATTAAAAAATATGTATATAATTGTAGTTTCGATTTTACACATTAATCTATAACAACATAGCTATTTTAACATTCCTACGTGAATTGAAATATATCACTGTTTTACCGTCATTGGTGGACCTAAAAGCCGAAAACATTGAAGAAAATAATGTAGAAGAAAATTGAAAATATTTATCTGAAAGTTGAGTAGTATTTCACGAACTTTTAAGCCTGAAATCGAAGAGATTGTAGAGATAATTATCTGATAAAAAAATATTTGCTTAAATAGTTTAATAGGAAATGAAGTAAAAGAGAGATAAAATGAAAAATAAAATAATTTTCTACTCAAAGCACAAGGTACACAATGAACTTTATTTATTATGAAGAATGCCCCTTATTTTTTTAATTCATAAAAGTTTACAATCGAGTACCCTTTGATTCTTTAGCTATTTTTTGTCGCCAAGATGAGACTTGCAAGACCACAAATTAAATTTTATCGCTAAGCTGTATCCCAGCTTTTTCATCAAAACCAAGAGGTACCCGATTCTACATCGAACCGTCTTAATTTAACGTTTCAATATTCTGTCACTATATTACTCAGGAATATTTTTCTTTCTAAGAGTTTGAGACCGGTAACTTTACGTATAAAAGTTTTTTTTCTTTCTAAACAAATTAAATCCCCACCGAGCTTAGAACTCAAACAACTGAATTTGTCTTTATGCTCTCTACTTGTGAATTATGATGAGGAAATGATATTAAGCGTATGAAATATGTACAAGAGATGTTAAAAATCATATTGGTCACTTGACAAAGACATCAAGTTATAGAAATTTAGCACAGATCGAACTTAACTAACGTTATTATTGGTAAGACATTATTAGTTGACTCATATGGAATCCCATTGTGATTTTATTACTCATTTAATAATTAATCCAAGTTATAGATCATTTAGCACGTTAGAATTTCATAATGGTTATCATTGGTGACACATTATGTCTTGATGTATCTGAAATCTCTCAGCGTTCTTATCAATTATTTAATAAAATTTTAATCTGAAAATCAAAACAAAATGCACATTTTAATCTCAAACACGTTGCATTTTGTTTTAAAAATACTTCTTTTACCACATTTTGCTTTTATTTTCAAAATAAATATTTCAACCGATTTGTAATAAAATACGAAACTCTATGTTAGATTCATCATCCTAGATTTTTTAAATTTAATGAGTGAGCGTTATTAACATATGTATGAACTAACTACAAAATTTAAATCGATTTTAATTCATTTTAATAATTTTTTAAAGTCAATTCCTTCTTTGGCCAACAAAGGAAAAATTTACTGTCAGTATATTTACATTCAATTCCTACTTAAGTCAACAAAGAAAAATATCATTTTTTCTCCAATATAAATTTAATTAATTAAATTTTTAAAGAATTAATATTTGAAAAAACTGTATTAACATCAAGTGTCATCCACTACAAGTTTAAAAAATTACTGAAAACATAATTTTTAAAAGTTTAAATCGTCCTTGTTGGTTTAAACTAACCATAAAGTGGGTATTTTAGCTTCTCTTTTTCATTTTGTTTTTTCTTCTTTATTATTACCAACGTGTTCGATTGTAACGTCGACAAGTCGGATTTACAACGCTATCTTAATAAGAAGTTGTAATTAATTATATGTAACGTAGATGGAACGTTATCTGACGTCATGGCTATTTTAAACCAATGAGAATTGTAATAAAGTGGCTTAATCATGATCTCAACTGGAACGAAAGAAACAACCGCTTTATGGTTAAAAAATGTATTTGAAGTTGAGGGGATGAATAACAAGAATTTTACTAACAATTGAAAATTTAAACAAGATATGTATAATGATAGTGTGTCTAATAGAAGGAATTGTGCGTGGGCGAATAACGCATGATGACTGAAAGCTAAATACGAAATTAATGTAGAATTATAGCTAGTTTCAAAACCTCAACTTTGCGATTGTAAAATGTTATTAATCCATTTCTATTGATGTAGAATTAGCTAACTTATTCTTAATAAGATCTTATTGTACTTTTATAGTTGGTAACTATTGAAAAGATTCTAAGCAAATTTTTTATTTGTTTCAATAAAATACTATCGAAGTGCTAAAAGAAAAGATAAATGTTCGGAAACAGTAACAATATATTTATTTGATAACAATTTGTATGTTAAAAATTTAAAACTCAATGGTGAAATGATTTTTTATAATAGGGACGTGGTAGCTTAGTGATTAGGGCATCGGCCTTCGTGCGGAATGACTTGGTTCGATCCCCAATAACGCCAATGTTCCACCGAATACATGTCATATACATTCTCGTTAAATCTGTGGTCGCCAGTTGAGCACTTACCATGTGTGTATAATATCGGTGCAAAATTTCCTTTTACTACAAATTAAAGTCAAAATTGAAGTTGATCCTCTGGTGGTCCCATCTATCGGAGGAGTCTTAGAGCAAAGTCGTACTTTAACCTTCATGGTGCTCTGATTAAAACTTGTATGATTTAATTTTGTATAGCATTTGACAAGCAAGCTTGGCTTATCCAAAATTCATAAATAACAACAAAATTTTTTACTAATGTTTCATTGACAGATAATAAATATCTTTAATTGTTGCTGATTTTTCAAATAGTTTTAATATTTTTAAAGTGTTATTATATTTTAAAATACTCTCAATGGTTTTAACCGAAAATACTCATTTTCAGTTAATGTAAATATTTACGATTAATACAAAAATTAAACATATTACATTTATGAAAAACAATATACAACCTCATTAAGTATAAAATGCAAATAAAGAATATAAAATAGTTTGTTACATCATTATTTCGTGAGAGCGTCTTGAAAATTGCGTTGAAATCAGAAAGACTTTTTTTTTATTGGAAACATGATTACGTTAAGATGCACTAATGATAACATGAACGATTCAATATAAGTCCTATAAATCATTAAATGTCCCCATTTCAAAAAATGCCTATGTTTTAGGATGCACTAAATGCCATGATAAGATCTTATGACATATTAGGTATTGCTTGAAAGAAATAAATGTTTTTTATTTCATTGCTTTTTCTAAAATCAAATAAAAAAAAAAAAAGTATTGCTTATGAATCAAACAACATGAAATTTGAAGACACGTTTCATTTCAGACACCTAAGATAATATTCAGTACCACTATAATCTTAGTAATGCTATTTAAAAAGAAATAATAAAATTTTAGTAATATTCTTTGTATAAAAAGGAAACCTCTCATTATTTGACGCAGATTCTTTATTGAAAATGGGCATCACTCCGCATTTTGTGGTTATTTTTACTTTTTTCTATAGCACAGTTTCAGGTAAGATTTAATTTATTATAGAACTTACTCATTTTTTAAAACAAAAGTATATTTTAAGGGAGATAAATTTTATTCTTAAGTTTTTACTACGAACAATTCATAAAAAGTATAGAAATCCAATATTAACGTGAATAAACTAATAAAATATTATCATAATTTTCTATTTCTTCTGTTCTTTTTAACACACAAATCTCTCTTTAAAATTAAGTCCTTTTAGTTATAAATATTCTAAAAATCGAAATTATTTATTTTTCCGTAATAAAAACTAAAAAATATACTATTTCAAAAAAAAAAAAAATTCCGGGAAACTTGTCAAAAGTACATAATTTTATAATATTGAAGTTGAAATGCAATGTATATAAGCTATCAATACTTTTATTATTTGAATTCTGCATTTTAAATATAAAACACTAGTAAATTATTATTCTTCACCTGGATTATACTTAAGATATCCAGAAAGAGATAAGCAATTTTTGCTTTAACTTTTGCTTATTCTCTTCCAAAGATAAATCATTTATATCTAAGACTACAGATATAATTTGATTAAAATAATAGTTCTGTGTTTTACTTTTTAATATAATTAAAAGTTTACAATCGAGCTGCTTTTGATTCTTTGGTGATTTTTTTTGACGCCATGATAAGTGCCAAGGTGTGAATAACAAGATGACAGCAGCCCAAATCTGAACAAAGATATTTTTACCAGGATTTCCAAAAATTAAAGTTTATCACCAAAATACATCGCCAAACTAAATGGAACCCAATTCTACACAGAACCCCAATATAAATAATTAATATTTAATGCAAAAAGTAAATAACAAATTTTTATGATTTAATGAGTTACTTTAATGAGTTCTGTAGCACTTATCTGGTTTAATAGGAACAAAGAAATAAGTTCCTTAAATAGCTCAAAATAATTTATTACAATTAAGGGTACAATTTGAGCACAACACAGATACATATACTACAAATAAAACAAAATTACATCTAAACACATAAAGTTAAAGGGAATAGGGTAAACATGAGAGTCATATGGATATACGTCTCATTCCTACGGTTGCTGGAGAGGGACTGGCTTCCTTGGTGATGACGTCATGGGTGGTGCTGAAGATATGGGGCCTACAGACTCCCCTCTGGCTCCGCCGACGTCCCGGCAAGGAGACAGGATTGAAGGTTAAGGTTGAGGTTGTCTACGTGGTCTTCCTCTACTTTTCAATGGATACACTGGCCCTTTATCTCTAGAAAGGATTGTTGATAAGGCTTCAACATACTGGTATGGTAAGTACCAGTACTTGATCAGGGCAGCAGGATCTGCAACATCATATGTATGTTGGGGATTTATTCGTTAATATAATATAAGGTCCTTCACGCTTGGGCATGAATTTTTTACTTGTTTTGGTTTGGACTTGCTCACGGGATGTAAAAGTGATCCAAACTTTATCACCTGGTTGATAATAAACGGGTCTATGCTTCTTGTCAAAGTACTCCTTTCTAGCATCTTGCTTTTGCTCTATACGTTCTCTAATTATAGGTGTAAATCATTGCAAATTCTTTTAAGTAAGGTGTTATCTCTGCGACGAAGTTATCGTTATCAATAACCCAGCTCTAATATCATGATTGACATCGTCTGTGGTTCGAAGTTCTCTTCCGAACTGAAGGTAAGCTGCCGTATGACCTGTAGAATCACATTTTGCGGTGTTTAAAGCAAAACGTATCATGGGTAGTTTGTCCTCCCAAGTATCATGTGAGTCACCAACTAGAATTGCTAATTTGGGTTTTAGATCTCGATTTTTACGTTCAGCAGGATTTGCTTGAGGATGGTATAAAGGTATAAGATCTTGCTTAATATCTAGGATCTTACAAGTTTGTTGCATTACAGCACTGACAAATTGTACACCATTGTCGCTGATTAGTCTTCTAGGTAAGCCATAGCGTAAGAAGACTTCTTCTATCAATATTTTAGAGCAATTGATAGCTGTTGGCATCTTTTAGGAGCAAAAAGTTCGACCCATCTTGTACTTGTATCTTCAACAAGAAAAATCCATTTTTTCCAACTGGGGTCTCTGGAAGAGGACCAAACAAGTCTATTGCCAGCGTCTCAAATCTTTGTGAGGTAAATAGGCGTTCTGAGTAATCCAGCAGGTTTCTGGTTGTTAGATTTGTACCGATTACATTCAGCACAATCTTTCACGTATTCGGCGATAAACTTTCTCATACCAGGAAAGAAATATCTAGAAGCAATTTTATGATACGTATTCTCAGCTCCACAATGTCCTGCCGTGGGAGAATCATGATATTGCTGTAGGACACGTTCTCGCTCGTGACAAGGGACAACTAACTTTGTGCTTCTTCTGACTCTGTTTCAGGCGAATATCGATACAGTATTCCCTGATTCATGAGATAACCTCTACTAGTCCAATTTACATAATTTTCATCTTTCCGTCCACTTTCAAAGCAGTCTATGATCTTTCTTACATCCTCGTCCTTCAGTTGTTCTTCGCGAATGTCTTTAGATTTCCGGGATGGTAAATCTATGGAAATAGTGTTGAAGTTACAAACAAATTTGTCCTCTGTATCAAATGGTCTAGACAGAAGATCTGCAATTACATTAGATTTTCCTGGAGTGTAAAGTATTTTCGGATGATATGACTGGATTTGAAGAGCCCATCGAGCTAAGCGTCCGGATGGCGATTTAATACTCATAAGCCACTTCAAGGGTTGGTGATCTGATGCAATAATGATTTCTTGATTTTCCACATAGCCACGGAACTTCTCAAGAGCCCATACTACCGCTAGTGCTTCTTTTTCGGTAGTTGAATAATTTCTTTCTGCCCAACTGAGCAATCGACTGGCATATTCAATCACATGTTCTTCCGGTCTTTCTCCTTGGATAAGGACTGCTCCTAGAAACGTAATTACTCGCATCAGTTCTTATGAGGAATGGTTTAGATCCATCTGGCTGAGACAACACAGGTGGTGAAATCAGCCGTCTTTTTAACTCTTCAAATGCTTTCTGCTCTGTATCACCCCATGTCCATTGTTTATTCTTTTTAGTTAAGTCACTAAGGGGTCTAGCAACTTCAGAAAAATGGGGAACATATCTCCCGGAACCAGGAACAAGTCTGTAAGAAGGACTGAACTTCTTTAACACATTTTGGTGTTGGAATTTTTGAATAGTGGATACTTTGTCAGCATCTACTTCTACACCTTTTTCAGTTATCCAATGACCTAAATACTTCACTCTGTCACAAGAAAAATTGCACTTGCCTTCTATTGGCATTGAGCTTAAATATAGAAAGTCTTTCAAACACTTTTCGTAAATCTGATAAATGTTCATCAAAAAGTTTCTGATAAGATAATGATATCATCAAGGTATGACAATGCAAAAACATCTTTGAGACCAGATCTAAATTTATCAATGAGACGTTGAAAAGTTGCGGGTGCGTTGGGCAACCCAAAAGGCATACGTAAAATTTAAAAGTTCCAAATGGACAGATGAAGGCTGTCTTCTCTTGGTCTGATTCATGAACTTTGACCTGATGATAACCAGATCTTAAATCTATCGTAGACATGTATTTCGTCGACTTGGCCTCAGTCAATAAATCATCCATTCTAGGTAGTGGATAGTTATCCGGAATAGTCGTTGAGTTTAACTTGCGGTAATCAACACACAATCTAATGGTATTGTTTGGTTTAGGTACTAATACCACAGGACTTGCATAAGGAGACTCACATTCCTCAATTATTCCTTCTGTTAGTAAGGAATCTAGCTCTTTCTTCAACAACTCTTTCTTTGCAGGCGTCATTCTATATGGTGGTTCAGCAACAGGTAGGCTATTTCAGTCTGTATTCTATGTTCAATAAAAGGAGTAGCTCTCCCCTGGCTTGAAGTTATTTTCAAATTCTTCCAGCAATGAATTTAATTTGTTTCGTTGTTCTCTTGTCAAATGTTTTTTCCTTCATCAGTCCTCAATTTCGCGGAATTAGAGGTTTCTGCAAGTTCAGCAGGCATATCAGGAGAAGTTAATTTCTGCGACATTATTACTTTTGCAGTACTTACGGTTTCGGATGGTTCACGATAAAATGGGTAATGTCTGTGTGTGGATATTCACTAAAATGCCAAGTGCCATTCTGGATGTTAAGCACAATTCCAGCAGCCTGGAGAAAGTCAGTGCCAAGCAATGTTCTATTGCCTCTAGCGTTTAGTAATGCAATAAATTTCATACGAACTTTCTTTCCCTCTACATTAAGATTTACGACTGTTGACAAAGCTGGGACATTTCTTTCTTTTCCATCAGCAAGTACCATTGTAATATTCTTCTTTTGAAATTTGAAACCTTTCTTTTCAATAAGTATAAAATTTCTCTCCCGCAATGGAATTTGATGCACCGGTGTCGGCACAAAAAAGCTGCTTTTTCTACAAACAGTTAAAAAAATTGAGCTGGACAATGAATCTGAAGATTGTGCGGTATACAACTTTACACCATTAACAATTGTTTTAGCCTCTTCTTTTAATTTGTTGCACTTTGGACACTTAGACTGAATAAAACCAGGATTACCACATCCATAGCAATGAACAGAAAATCTTCTTTCTGGCTTGTCTTTAGTAAATTTTGGACTTTCATAATTGGAATATTTAATTTTGTCATTTTCCCTAGAAATAGGGAAGCTTATAGTTTCTCTCTGAAACAGATTTAACATAGTCTTTGAAGTTTGGCTTCTTAGCAAAGATAGGTGAATTTTTCTTCATTCCCAGTCTTACATTTTCATAACTGTCAAGCTTTTCTGCAAGTTCTAAAGGATCATTCAGCTCTGACCATTGATCAACAAAATGTTCTCTAACCTCTGGAGGTGTTCTTTTCTTTAACTGGTCAGCTATAATTAAGTCTTGCAATTTCTCAAAAGTGACGATATTTAATTCTTTTACCCATCCTTCAGAGAAATACGATTTAATTTCAAAATAGAAGTCTTTCCATGTTACTTCTGCACTTTTTCTATGTTGAGAACATCTGCCATGAAACTTATCTGAAGTAAGTCTAAAACGCTTCAAGAGCATCTCTTTCGCCTTTGAGTAGTCTTTAACGTCCTCTTCATTTTCTCTAGCAATTAATTGATTTATTTCGGCTGGCAATGAGCCTATCAAGTAGACATCAATTCATCTCAGGTATATTCACTAATTTTAATTGACGTTCAAATACTGTCAGATAAAGTCCGATTTCATCTTTATTGGGATTAAATTTTGGGAGAATTCGATTCAGATCCAGTTTGTTTTCTCTGTTTCACTGGATGGATCTATGGAGGAAAGTACCTTCTGAGCTTCCACTTGAAGTTTTAAGCGTTGCAATTCATACGCTCTCTCTTTTTCAATGCATAGTTCTTTTCTTTGGCAATTCTTTCGCATTCAGCTTGTTTTTCTTTTTTCAAGCCGTTCCTCTATTATATTAGTTAGCATATTTTCACCAACTCTTCATCATAATCTTTTGATTTGGTTATGATATCTTTCAGTTGAATTACTTTCAGATCATCTGCTACCCTAGCCCCATTTCTGTAGCGAGGTTTCTCAGATCCTCCTTTTTCCTTTTCAGGAATGACATTTTTGCAAGTGTTTTTATTTTAGTTAAACAACATCAGTCTTAAGTACCAGATTATGTTAAAATATAAATCTTTTATAACTCTAAATATATATGAAATGTAACTTATTACTATTTATTCAAACATTAATTGCAAATAAAATGAACTCTTTAATTATTGTAAATAAACCTGAAATATTCATATGATATTCACCATAATAAAATAATCAAATCAAATAAACCCGAAATAATCATATAATATTCACCATTATATAATAATCAAATCAATTTTATTATATTAATCTTACTAAATTTATAAAGATTCAACTCTTATTTTATATTTCAATTCAAACAAAACCGAAACAAAACATTTCAAAATTCTATCATGAAACTTTTTATTTTCTTTCATTTAAAACTCTATACTATCGTTTTACAATTACCAATAATCACTTAATGTACCTTTGTTTTTATAAATTATATTTTATCAATACTTCAATTCCAACATTCAATAAATCAAAATATATTAATAAAGATAACTTAATCATATGCATTCAAGAATATTTTATATATAAATAACAAAATTTTCTATTAAATTTTATTTCTTTAAATTTCCTCAATTTCCTAAAATATCAATTCTGATTCCTTTTACCAAAATATTAATAATATATTATTTTTGTTATCTTAATATATAACCTTAAATATACATGAAAAACAATATATTTTCATTCTTTATTCAATGAAACCACTTACTAAGATTAAAACACAAAAATTCCAAACAGAAAGTGAATGAGGAAAAAAATAAAATAAAAATAAGCATTAATATATACTGAACTCTCATAGCATTCATAGATATTGAGCGGCTAGACAGAGAGGCATTTATGAAAACAATAACAACGGTCGTTTGCGGCGCCTTGTTTCGTGTTTTAAATCAAAACAAAGTATCATCACATAGAAAAACGCACAGTCATTAGACATTTAAATTCTGTTAGCTATTCAATTTTAAAACACTATCTCACCGTAAAGATTGTTATCTTCAAATATTCAGAATTAAGAAATATAATATATAAGAAATATATAATATTCAAAAGTAACAAATATTTTACTTATTGTTCATAATTTTCTTAAAATATAATTCACGCACACATATTATAATACTTCAAATATAATAATAAAATAAATGTTTCTTTTTTTAACTCAATATTCTACTAAATTTTAAGCATTTAATAAGATATGAAACATATCTACCAAATCAAACAAATAACTATACTCAAGAAATATTAATACTGTTCTAAATTCAAGAACATAAAATAACACTTTTATCGAAACACAACAACTTATAAAGAAACTTTTTATACAGTTTTATATTCATAACTGCTTAAACATTAACACTCATTAATTACTTCCTTAATTGTAATTCTTCACAATTAATTAGGAAATATTAGAAATATAAAACAGTAACAAAAACTTATCTCGAATTCGCAAATCAAAACTGGATAATCCAAATGAAGGAGACACTCCACTCCAGTTGAACAACAAAAGACACTCCAATCTCGGATGAGATTATATTTTGCATTAATCCATAACACACAACACATCAGGAGGTAACCTGTAAAATTTTGAGTTCCCCTCCAACAACAAGATTTAATTCTGGGTAGAATTTTTAACAGCGAAAAGAAACTCTAACTCGGGCGTCCCTGTTCGGGCGCCATTATTTTTATTTGTAGCACTTATCTGGTTTAATAGGAACAAAGAAATAAGTTCCTTAAATAGCTCAAAATAATTTATTACAATTAAGGGTACAATTTGAGCACAACACAGATACATATACTACAAATAAAACAAAATTACATCTAAACACATAAAGTTAAAGGGAATAGGGTAAACATGAGAGTCATATGGATATACGTCTCATTCCTACGGTTGCTGGAGAGGGACTGGCTTCCTTGGTGATGACGTCATGGGTGGTGCTGAAGATATGGGGCGCTACAGTTCTAAATAAAAGTTAAGAAAAGTCTCGGTTCAAAAATTTCCAATAAATACGATTTTAATTTCTTACATAATAATTGGTTCTCAGAATGTTAAAAAGTAAAAAAAAAATTATATTCTTAACATACTCAAATAATTATTAACTAGGGAAGTAAACACATTACATTTTATTTAAAATTTATTTTCGCTTAAGAAATGAACCTTTCATATGGTAATATATCAAAATATTTATCTTTCAACTGCAATAATTTTATGCTATTACAATTTAAATTTACTTTGTAACAAAAATATAAATATAACATCACTGATAAAATTTTTTGTCTTATGATGTATTCTTGAACACATACAATTTCTTATAGATTTTACTTAAGGGGAAATTTCTTATAGATTTTACTTCATTACGATCCTCTTAATTTCGAATTAGATTCCCCTTAATTTCATAACTGAAATTAAGAAGAATCTAATTCAGTAAATCATATTCCAATTGCCTAATGTACTATTTGAAACAATTTAATTCTATTGTGAAACTGTCATATAATTATGGAGTAACAGTAACAAACTTTAATAAAGCCGTCTCAACATAAGCTTTGCTTTTTACGCATAGTGTCGGATATTTTAACATACTTAAAATATTGGAAATACTTAAGCCAATTAACAATTTCCTCAGGGTTCTAGTCATCAAGTCCTCAGAATCAAGTCAATATGCTATTCATTGTACTTAATTATACATATAAATTAATATCAAATTAAATTAAGAGTGATGTATTGCAATTTTCAGCAGAGTGTAAGCCATTTTGTGTGTGTGTGTTAAAATTTTACTAAAACGTGTCAGAAAATAACCGACTTCACAAGAAATATACTATATGTAATTGAAGTTTTGGCTAACTTTATGTTTTTATATCATAATTCACCTAAAAACAAAATAATAGAAAATTAAAATTAGCTTTTAAGAAAAATTCGAACCTTAAGAATTTATCACATCATATAAATATATTTGAACTTGATAAACAAGTTTTTAGTTATTTTTATGAAAAAAAATCATGTTTTGTTTTTAAATAAAATCCTTGATTAGAAAAACACTGTTTTTAACTTCGATTTTCATTTTTTTATTCAACATGCGCTTTAATATTTTGTTAATTGAGTTTTATATACTATTTTTTATAAATTGTAAAACTAGTTTGATAGCATTATGACGTGCTGATTATATGTTTCATACTATTAAAGCTGATTTTTTATATTAGGTTACACATACAAATTTTCTGGTAACCTATTTCCTGGAGGTAATATTCAAAACATTTTTATTATTGAGAGAATAAAGTAACGAAGTTAAAATATTTACATTTTTATTATCTATATATCATCCTTAATTTTAAAATTTTAAAATTAATTTAATCCTATTAAATTCATTTTATACAGCTTTATATTATGAATAAAATACTTTTAAATTTTGTTTGATCAAAATGTTAGTATTGATATTTGAATGATTATTATATATATAGTAATTTAATGATTACTTTTTTGTATATTATTTAATTAATAGTTTAAGAATTTGTCTAGCTTGAATTTATTTAATATATATAATTTTCCTTTTTTATTTTCTTTATTATATAAATTCTTAATAAATGCAGAAATGTAGGAGAAAATTTTGATACAATATAAATATTTCTAATGATCTATTGAACTCACTTAATAATAAATTTATAGCTAGCATGTAAAATGATTAGAAAAGAAGTATTGAAATAAATATCCATATACAAATTTATTTGATCCAGTATTTTAATTTTGTTGTTTATTTAACTAGAAAACTGTTATTTTATACCTTTCAAAAATATTAATTTCCCTTATGATTCTTGGTGTAGAGTAGCTCGAATAAAAGAATCTCTATATAAGTCTCAAATTCTCATGTATTATTTCAAAATTAAATTATTAAATTTGACTCATTTTTTTCTTATTAATATGACTATAAGAATAATGAAAGTAGCCATCAATATCTTACAAAAAATTATTTATTTTGATATCTATTTAAACATAAGATATATTTCATCGTATGGAATTATGAATTATTTCAAAATTTATTTTAGAAATAAAAGAATAGTAACCCAATAATCACAATAAGCATATATTCCACATTTATTACTTCTATTAAATTTTAATTTAATTCAAAAATGGAAAACAAAATTTAGAATTTTGATTTCATAATTTCTTTATTTAAATAAAAAAAATATCCAATTATTTCATCATCATTTATATGTTTGATTTAAAGAATATAAGTAAGTGTATTTAATACGTTAAGATCCAAAGGATATTAAATTTAGTTGACATTTATGAAAACGGCAAACACATTAAGAAATAATAAATTAATATGAAATTGAATTATAACCCATCCAACAGTTGCATCAGAAAACATACTTTCAATAAAATATCCCATTTCAATAAATAGTATTTGTTATTTTAATGTCTATTATTTATTAAAAAGACATAATCAGGAAATCAAGCATAACTTTTTACTATTTGCAATTACAATAGTAAGTTACGAATTCCACATAAGCTATCTAATGACCTTATATATCAATCACCTCTCTAACAACGAGTGCCAATTGTTTCCAGATACAGTTTAAATAATTATAAGATATTGTTAACATAATATTTATATATCGATTTCACATCACATCCCCCTTTTTAGGTTTTAAATCTATAATAATCCTTTAGGTACGAAGGCTATTTGACAACCCGTCCACATATGGTCAGATAATAAATATTATCCTGAGAATTCAATACATTTGATGAATTTTTAACAAGAGAAGGATTTTTTGAGTTACAAACTAAATTCTTGCCATTAATTAATGGAAAATCTAAGTCAATGTAATTTGATTCAAAATCTCTGTCTTCCAACTCTTGATAACTTTAAATATTTTCTGTTTCTCGTGGGAACACGATTATATGACACTTGCACGTTAAAGACCTTGTGGTTTTATTAATAAAAATTACAGTTTCTGTTGCCCAAGTTTTATTTTTAAAGTTTTATATGCATACATTATCACCTACTTTTAAAGATTTTAATATTTCTATCAAAATAAGACTTTTGTTTCTTGATGGTTTTAAGCTGCTCCTGGCTAACTTCAAACGCTCGAATAAATTCTGTAGCTTTTTTTCATAGTTAGATGTCGCTCTCTTAGCAGTCGTTCTTATAGAGAAGAATCCAAAATCCCTAGAATTTCATAAGATATCTAATGACGTCACACATCAATCAACTCTCTAACAACAAGTATCAACTGTTGCCAGATACAGTTTAAATAATTATAAGTTATTGAATACAATATTTGTATATCGATTACATCTCAGCTATAATATTAAATACGTACTCAATTCTTAAATATTACAAACATTAAATGCGAATGCAACTATTACCCGATATAAGACAAGTCTATAAGCAAATTCTTTGCAGAACTTTTTCAACATTGTACGTTTTATGGCATAAATAATCGATCTGGGATTGATTTCAAATTACGTACCATGAAAAAAATCACATGGTAACATATTGAGAAATTTTAATGATCTCTTTAAGTAATCTGCTTTGTAAAATATCAGAATATTTTATTAGATTAGAAGTAATGCAGAAGACGTTTTGAAGAATTATTTTCGTAGGCAATAAGAGCTTGTACATTCTCATGATAAAATAATTCACAATTGCATAACAGTCACACTAATGGGAAGACTTTAGGAGTTACATTCAACATGGACACTTCCCTTAACCCACGGAGCTCCAGTAACCCAATGAAGGCGAATGTGGTCACCTTCCCAGTTGCTACCCTCGGCAGACTATTCTTCAGTTTACTGGCTTACAGGAAACGGCATAAAAACCAGTGAATCACTGGTACTTCGAATTTCTCATAGAAAAACTTTTTAAACCAATTTAATATTACTCATAGGTAGCTCTAAATTAAAACTTCTAATATTCCGTATTTTCTACCAAGAAATGCTACTTTATATCTCCTTATCCGATAATTTTACTTTGCCGTAAAAACTTCCATTACTTAAAAAAAATTTCCAAACTTCCATATTAAGAATGTGCACTTATATATTTTATATGCGTTCTTTCCTGAGCAACAAAAACAGCTTTTAAAGATTTGAACAAAACGAAATAAATGTCTATTAGTCATGCACTTGTTATAGAGATAAATTTTATATAATTTTCTGTAAAACCGTAAATTTTCATTAAACAAACAATTTTATGCTTTTAAAAGGAAAAATTTTAATTTAAAATTAGAATTATCTCGATTTTTATAATAAAAATAGCAATAGTACGCTCATCGTATTTCGACAATTAAATAATTGATTTTTCAAGATAACTTTTCATTATTACATATGTTTGGCCAATACTGTTGCCGTTTAGGAAAGTAAAAAGTAACAAATTTTTTTACAGTGGAACCTAAACACATTCAATTGCCCGTAAGCACAACGTATTTCGACTAGTACGCACAACCTATTCGATAGTTGATTTTTCAAGGTAACTTTCAATTATTTCATGTTTGGCTAATACCGTTGTGCCATTTTGGAAAGTAACAAAACCTCTTGCAGTCGAACCTAAATACATTCAATAGCCAATGGAAATGCCAAAAGCTATAAAAATATAACCTGGTGTCTTTCAATAAGTGTGTGTAGAGTCTAATTCCCATGGTATACTAAAATTCTATAAATCAATGAACCTTTTGTCAACTTTAGCATCATAATCTATGAAATGATTTTTATTTTACAGCATTTTGAAATCAATATTTTAATTGTAATTATTTTCTGTGTAATAACTGCATGTGAAATAATTACTTTTAAATAAAGTTAATTAATAACTTTTACTATTTTAGAAACTTTTCATACAGCTGTTAACATTAATGAGGCTGGATATGGTACGTAGATGTACTATTAAATAATCATGATACATTGAATATTTCATAACAAATTTCTTAAAAATATTATTTTAATAGAAATTTGCATTCTAATTTTAGCATCTATATGTAAATCAATAAATATCAAAAGAAATGTATCAATTAAAATAATTGCTTATATAATATAAATATTATTTATTTTCTTTTTTTATCTTTATCATGTAATTATTTTTACCCTTAAGAAAAGTTCTATATCTCATTATTGTTTACTCTTAATATTTTGACAAAAATATTCTAAGTTTATTTTTACAAATGTTTCTAAAACTATTTTTTTTTCAACATTTGCACTCAAACTATGTATTTTTCTAATACTATAATTTCTTTTCTGCATTTTTTATCAAAAATAAATAATTTAAAAAAAATTAAATTGTTTGAAAAATTTTTTAACAATTTTTTAAATAAATGTTTACAATGTTTTAGAAACATTTGGAAAAAAACTATTGTTTCTATTATGTTTCCAAGAAACACCTGAAATAAAAACATCTTTCCCCATAATAAATAAAAGTTCCAGAAAACTGGTAATGAACATTATATTTAATTTAATGTAGCGATAAAAAAATTCCTTTTAACATAAGATTATATAACTGTGAGAAGAGACTCTATTTGTAAATTCAATTAGATACCCTTAGGCATAAAATAAGCAAATTTAACAGGCTGATTAAAACAATAGCAATTTAGGTTTATTTATAGATTCTTAGAATGTAATAACAAAATCACATTTAATTTAATTTTTTTTTTCTTCCTTTGCTGGCTGATATTAGGATTTAACCCATTCAGCGGTACAAGGGGCGTAGGAATTTTATACAAAGGGACACTATAAAGTGAGTGTGCCCTATTTGCCTTGAAAGTGAAAAGATAGAGAAACACAGAGCTGGAGGAACATCCAGGTCCAAACCAGGATTCGAACCTAAGACTTATTGCTTCGAAGTTAGAGGTGCTAACCACACCGCTATCAGTAGACAAAAAGCAATCAGTCAGAATATAAACCATTGTAGACTAGTGTAGAATTCATGCTGTTCAAAATGAAAGATCCCAAGTTCAATTCTAGTCATTATTGAACAATTTATAATGAGTATATTCCTTGCATTTCTATTTTCTGCATATTTATTGAGTAAATGGAGGTTTTCCAGTTTCCCAAACTTGGAACATGTGAATTTGGATTATTTTTCATGAAAAGTATTCAAAGTTCAAATTCGATTCGAATGTTAAGATGATATTTATATACTAAGTGGCATCAAATGTTTAGCGAAATTAAAAGAATCCGTAAGTTTAAAATGAGAAACAACTGAGAAATGTTAAAGTAATTAATATTTATTGTGTTCAGAATTTTAAAAAATAATATTTTATAATACTAAAATAAACTCTCAGTGCACAATAGCCTATGTGAGCCAATGTCTTTAGTGATCATCTCTGTTTTTCTGATTAAGGGGCTCTAGGGTGCGAAGCATATGTCCCGATTAGGTGGTCATCCTAAAGCGAAATCCCTAGTATTTAGTTTCCAAGCATGTTTGGTACTCGTATTTACCGACCCACTGAAGGGATGAAAGGCTGAGTCGACCATTCCCAGCCCGAGAATCGAACCTCGGACCTGTGCCTTGGAATCAAATATTTTAATAAGAAGGAAAATTTTTAAGAAATAAATAAAAAAAGAGAAGTATGCAAGTATTTTTTAAAAAAAATATAATATTGTGATTTTTTTAATTGTAAATCAAGCAGTTACAGTATGAACTGTTCCATTGTTTCAGATAATGTAGAAGTAGGAGGTAAGCATAAATAATCTTCTTTAAATTTAATAATTACTTTAATAAAATATTTTGATTTTCAATTTAGCTATCATCTGAATTTTCACAATATTGAATCTCTTTGTTTTATTAGTTAATGATGCCTACCAACAGTTACAATATTTAAGTAAGCATTTAGAAAAATTTAGATTTAATTGTAAACTGATAATTATAGCAACAACACTGTCTCCAGTTTTAAAATAATTTCCACATTAATTTTCCCAGAATTAATTTTATTTTATTTCAGCAGCGGATGATGTTTATCAACAGCCACAACATTTAGGTATATTTTATAAAAATTTAAGTTATAGTAAATTCATGATTATTGAAAAAAATGTCCTTTTAAAATAGTTTTCATATTAATTTTCGCAATATTATAATTTTTTTTTTTGTTAGTGAATGATGTCTACCCACAGCCCCAATATTTAGGTAAGATTTAAAAAATGTTAGTACAAAACTAGTAATTATAATCGTTTACGGTATTTCAACTCTTAAAATAGCTTTTATGGGAATTCCCTCAAGTTATGATCACTGTAATAGCATTTTAAAATATTTTTATACATTTTCACAAGATTAAATCTATTTTGCTTTTTTAGTGAGTAATGCTTACCAACAGCCACAGTATTTCGGTAAGTATTTAAAAAAAAATTTTAAATTCATACTAAAATCTAATAATTAATACAATAATAGTATTTCAGCTTCTACATTAATTTCTACAAGATTCAAATCTATTCTGATTTAATAGCTAATGATGTTTATAAACAACTACAGCATTTGGATAAACTCTTAAAAATCTTAAAGACTGTTAATAAATTCATAATAAATAATGTTTAGTTTAATCACTTTTATAAAAAAATTTTATTAAATCTATTTTGTTTTATTAGGGAATGGCTACCAGCAACAACAATATTTTGGTAAGTTTAAAAAAAATTAAGACTAATATTAATCAAGTAATATACCCAACAACAGCATTTTAGTTTTTATATAAATTTCTGCAAGATAAAATATATTCCTTTTTATTAGCGAATAATGCTTACAAGCAGCCACAATATTTTGGTAAGCTTTTTAAAAAATCTTGATATTTTAAGATTATATATATATATATTACAATAATATTGCTTCAGCCTTAAAATAGATTTTTTGTTATTTTTCACATTAAATGGATTCTGTTTCATTAGAGAATGCCGCTTTCCAACAACCGCAATATTACGGTAAGTTTATAGAAAAAATCTTTAAGATAGATATTAAATTTAAGAGTATACTGAAAGTATTTTAGCTTTTAAAATTGCTTCTTTATTAATTCTGCGAGATAAAATCTATTGCTTTATTAACAAACAATGATGCAATTTTAAGTAAATTTTTAAGAAAATGTTAAATTTGATAGTAAACTCATTCTTACTATAAAAAGATTGTTTTAAAATAGATTTTATACAAATTTTTGAGGGATATTAAATATATTTTATTTTTTATTGGTGAAGAATGAGTATTAAGAACCAAAGTATATTTGGATAAGCTTTTAAAATATCTTAAGATTGTTAGTAAACTGTGTTGGTTATTGCATTAACATTGTTAAACTGCTTACACATTACATAAGCTGATTGCACATTAAGGGAAACGATATCCCTGATTCGCTGGCTAAGGCTGCCTCTTTAGAATCTTCATAACCTGATTTATCATCTACCTTTAATGAGGTTTCTATGGTTTACTTTTAATGAGGTTTTTAATGAGAGTAAAAAAAAAACGCTTAACGATGTCTGGAGGGTTCCACCTACTCATTATTGGTATCTTTACAAAACGCCCTGCCGTTGCCTTACTTTCTGAGGGAACTAGAAGCCAACAGACTTGTAATTCACGTGTGTACAAATTTGTATACACCAGGGATCACGTAAAAGGCGTCAAATATGTGCAGGGACAAAAGACTTTTAGTATGTGCACAAAATGTAAAGTTGAACAGGTATCGCCTGAGCATATCTTGATCTGCTTCAATTTTGACTTGGAAGAGACTTTTTCAAAGCCTCTTATGTTTTTAGATTTCTTGGCTGTTTATAATCTTGTGGGGTTGGTCTAGTATTGAAATTGGAATATCTGGGATTAGTGACAACAAAACACTGTTTCAACTTTAAAAATAACTGTCCTTGAACTATTACAAGATTCAATTAATTTTTGTTTGTTAGCGAATGACACTTAACAACAAAATCAAAATTATATTTGAGAAAGTTTCTAAACAAATCTAGAGAATGATAATAAATTTAGATTACATCAATAAGAGTGTTTTTTATTTTAAAATACCTTTCATAAGAATTTTTAGTGAATTAAATCAAATTTGTTTTATTAGTGAATGATGACTGCCAACAACCAAAATATTTTCTCGAGCTTTAAGCAATTAAAATTCATAACGTAGTAATTAAATTTGATTAAATTTTTAGCTTTCGAAACAGATTTCATATGAATTTACACAATATTAAACCTACAGTATATTAGTGAATTATGTTTTTATACAGACTAATAAGTTTATAATTATCACAATAACATGTGTGTATATATCTGTATACATAAATATATAGATAGATATTATCTATATAAATGTATGATGTTATGCATAGAATTTAATAATAACATTCAATAAGATTTCGTGAATTTGATAAAAAGAAAAGTTTTTGTTCTTATTTTTAATGTAAATAAACTTTTCAAAAGATTCTTAGATATATGTTTCATTTTTTGGATAAAATATTTTTGGCTCATAATCTTTAACTTTATAATCATTTTGTTCTAAAATTAAACCGATTTTGCTATACATTTGCAATAATTTATATTTATTAAAAAAGCGATTCTGATATTTGTCATTACATATAAATATTATTTTAAAAAATGTAAAGTACATTTCAAAAACATAGCTATTTTAAAATAATTATTTTGGAGTTAAATTTATATAAACATACATTATTCTACAACAAAAAATATACTATAGGTACCAAAAGAATAAAATAACATATCCAGTGACATAATAAAATACAAAACACAATAATTTGAAAAAATTTTAAGATAATTTTTAAAAAAAATTCTATAAGCATTTTTTAAATATGTAACTTATAAAACATTGGAATTAATGTTTTCATAAAACATTATAATTAATGTTCTCATGAATCATTAAATTTAGTGCTCTAATAATTAATATCCAATTTTTCACATTTAGGTAAAATAATTTAATAATTTTCTTTACTAGAGATTTTATTTTGTTAAAAAGTAATTTGGGGAAATTCTCAAAACTTTGGCAGAACATGTTGACTTCTGAAAAATATTTTCTGCCACGCAAAAGATATTGCTTGGAATAGATACTATATATATAATTATTCATAGTGATACAATAAATATGAATTATTTATATCATCTACATTTTTCAACTTTGTCAACATGTCATATATTAGTTAGTTATTAAAGTTTTTTATCATTTGTTTACAGAAACGTCATTTTCTATCAGAAATTAATTTCGAATATTTAAGAAAAGTTTTTTATAAACTATACACATAGATTTAAATAATAATTTCTTATTTTGTAGCTCCTGATACAAGATACTTACCATACGATAGATATGGTAAGTTGCTTTTATGTATTTTATAGCTACTAATTTTATTATCTTTTAAGCTATAATTCATTGCATTAATTTTTAAATGATTTTTATATAGGGCGTACAATAAATTCATTAAAATGGCTAGAAACCATATATTTGTAAAATAATAATATATTACCCCATCAAACAAGGTTAATAATTATTTTATCCAAAATTTTTTAATTATTCTTATGATAGTTAAAATTGCTGAAATAATTTAAAAAACATTGTCAAAAATTAATCAAAACTTTTTTGAAAAAACATTACGAGACAAAATATAAAAAAACGAAACTTTATATAATTTTAACTTAAATGAGCAAAAAGTACTTAAAATTCTTAATGAATAAAAGAAATTATGAGTTGAGGAAAATTTCAATATTAAATCAGTAATGTATTAAATTCAGTAAATATTAAATCAATAATGTATTAAATTCAGTAAATATTAAATCAATAATGTATTAAATTCAGTAAATATTAAATCAATAATGGAGGAATTATTTAAATCAGTAATGGGTATAATTAACAAGAAAGATGTATGCCTTTTTTTATACATCAAGTTTATTTAATATACTACCGGACAAAAAAGTGAAACTATATGCATTAAAAAAGTGTGAATAATATTACTAGAATTGGAGAAAATACTGTTATATTTAACTCGTATAATATCAATTAAGAAAAGGATAAAAGCTCTTCTTTTAATTCGTGAATTGTGAATGCAGGAAAATATACTTTATTTGGTTATTGAATGTACTATTTTTTATTTGTTAAACCTTTAAAATTTTTCAACTATTCTCATTTAAAGATACTCTATTGTTGTTAAGATTTAAATCTTAAATATTTTATTTGATTATTCTTCTAAGATGTTTAAAAAAAACTTAGTTCTACAATAGTTAGAATCAGTTAACTAAATACAAATGTAAATGCAATTTATTGGGTATTTTATATTTATGCCAATAAAAAAAGTTGAAAAAAATGAGACAGTATCAAAAACAACTGTATGTTATTTTCTTTTTACATTCAGTAGAAAAATATGCGCATGAAAATAAGCACAAAATATAATAAAAATAATACAAGAATAAAATGTTTTTACTTCTAATATGTACATGACTATCATACTTATGTCACATAATTTAATGGATATTATATAAAATAAAAGAAAACACACATAAGCTTTCACAGAAAATACAATAAATTTTGAAAATTTGTGAACTATAGTAATTAATTTTTTAAACTTGCATTGAATATAATGTTTTCAAATCTAAAGAGATTTAGATTTATAATAGGATTTAACATAATTCATGAAATTGATAAAAATCATCTTAAATAATACGCAAAACGACTATTTTATTTTCTCATAAATGTTTTGATGATTACTTCAAAATAGAGTCCCAAAATATTTCCCAAGCTGCTATAAAGTGTATTCAATTTATTCAATTAATTCAACAAATTTATTTAAACAACATTCAATTCAACATTCCAGCTCAACAGTATTTCAGAGGTTATGGTGATGTTCCTTTGTATTATGATTATCAAGATACTGCAGGCGTTGAAACAGCTTTTGGAAAGGGAGCTGAAGGTGCAGCTGAATTTCCTGATAATACTGCAAGTGAGTTGATTCCACATTCCACAAACAATGATATATTATAGAGATTATTATACCAAATAATGATATATGATTCTATTTACACAGCTCAACAATATTTCAGAGGTTATGGTAATGTTCCTTTGTATTATGATTATCAAGATACTGCAGGCGTTGAAACAGCTTTTGGAAAGGGAGCTGAAGGTGCAGCTGAATTTCCTGCTAAAACTGCAAGTGAGTTGATTTCATTCCACAAACAATGATATATTATAGAGATTATTATACCAAATAATGATATATGATTCTATTTACACAGCTCAACAATATTTCAGAAATTATGGTAATGTTCCTTTGTATTATAATTATCAAGATACTGCAGGCGTTGAAACAGCTTTGGGAAAGGGAGCTGAAGGTGCAGCTGAATTTCCTGCTAATACTGCAAGTGAGTTGATTTCATTCCACAAACAATGATATATTATAGAGATTATTATACCAAATAATGATATATGATTCTATTTACACAGCTCAACAATATTTCAGAAATTATGGTAATGTTCCTTTGTATTATAATTATCAAGATACTGCAGGCGTTGAAACAGCTTTGGGAAAGGGAGCTGAAGGTGCAGCTGAATTTCCTGCTAATATCGCAAGTGAGTTGATTTCATTCTACAAGCAAGATACAAATAAAATATTATAGAGATTATTATATCAAATTATAATGCATGTGGTTTTTTTATAGGAATTATAGATAACCAAGGTAAGTACGCTTCATCCAATCCAAAATTATAAATAACTTGCTCATCCTTTTATCATTGATAAACAAAGAATTTTTAAATGTAAATATTTGTGTATTTTTATCACTTGATAAGTGACTGACGGAAAGATGGATGGATATATTTATCTATTTATTTCTGTTTAACATTGTACATGTTCTTGATTGAGTACTGTGTATTTACACTAATTCATATAAATAAAAAATTTGGTATCTTTATTCTCAGAGTTAAAAACATCTTAAGTGATTTTTAAATTTCATATGATGTTATTTATTATTTATTTATTTATTTTTGGCAAGCACTAAAAGATTTTCTGTTAACATTGTAATGTTATGTGGCATGAAAATTTCTCAATCACTTAGAAACTTCTTATCAACAATGATATTGGCTTATGTTCCGATTTCAATGCACACATCACGTGACTTACATCAAAATATATAACGTTGACAATAAATAAGAGACTTAAAATCTCCTTCTCTAAATTAAATGTCCTTACATTCAGATTTCTTAAAAAAATATATAAGTCTTTATCAGCAATCTAATAAATCCTTACCAAAAATTATCTTAACTTTTCTTACCAAAAATTCTTTGGTAAGGAAAAGTGAGTTACCATGTTTTTCAACATTATGTTCCAACTGCTATTAAAAATACGGTATGAAAATATTATTTTTATTGATTTTCTGAAAAATCAAATTTAAATGGTTTATGCAAATTCAACTATATACCTCTTGCATTTTCAAATGTCAGTATTTTGAAAATTTAATCGTTTCAAACGATTTGTTGCATGGAAATTTCTAATATTTTACTTATTTTGAATAATTTAACTTTCACAATATGATTTTAAATTTTTTTCTTTAAATTATTTCAATAATTCTAAAAATACTAGAAAATTCAAAGAAAATTTACGGTATGATACAAAATTAGCCAAACAATATCAGTAAATTTTCTTGGACCTTAACTAATTCTATATTCTAAATTTAATTTAATTTGTTTTTGAAAGAAAATCTGAATAATCTTTTTAATATTAAACATTGATAAAAAGTAATACTAATTCAATTATTAATTAAAAATATATCAATTCATTGATAATATATAGTACGCTTTGGTCAATAAACTATAACACTTTGGAACAAAATTTAAAAGTATGAATAGGCAACTTATTCGGTTAGTAAAACACAGCATAAAAATATAACATTTTTTATTATTTGAATACTAATTTTAAAAATTAAATATAATGATTGAATAACGCAAGCAAAATAACTTTTGATTTATTTTAAGTTTAATATTTTAACATATTATTATAATATTTATTATCACAATATTTTAACATGTTATTCCGCTATTTAGCTTCAGGATCGGTAGTAAGTGGACCTTCAACCACTGACAATTTTACCAAACTGAATTCCTTATCGATAACAGATGGTTTTTCAAAAACAAACAGTTCTGCAGTTACAAATAATTTTTCGCTACTATTTTTTTTAAATTTCATTGGATTTATAAATTTACTAGGAAAAAGGTTTAATATAAAGAGCATCTGCATTTAATAATGACCTATCTCCAGGAATAACACTTTAGCGTATAAACTTTAAAATAAGTTACAATTTAAAAATTTTCCAGTTTAAATATAATCATTTAAAAACCATTTCCCCCTAAATAAAGAATTTTAGACAAAAAACGACCATTTATTGAAAGTCAAGTTATTGAGTGCTTGCAGTTAAAAAAAGGATAACTTATTAATTTATCAATTTTTAAGATTTTATATGCAATTTTCTTTGTATATAAAAAAAACACTAGGTACATTTCTCTTCTTATGACTCAAGAAAAGTATAACAGTAGTCAACTTTCATCATTAATGTACAAATGTAGAAATTAATCATTTTATTTCCTAATTACTATTGATTTACTAACCTAAATTATTAGTAACATATAGTTTGAAATAACATTATTTATTTTTTAAATAAATAAATTTGCCATATCTTATTTATTTTGATTCTAAAGTATACATGATGCAGTTTACTTTATTATTTACAATCAGAAAATAAACTGTTACATAATTTTATGCATTATTAGATTCTTCCGCTGGTGGCAATAAAACCTTTTATATTCCTGTAAGAAGAGAAGTCAATGGTAATATAATATTTCCATTTGATATACTTATCAATATCCTCAATATTCTTTCAACTATAATGATATTTTTATATAATTTTAAACAAATTTACATAATTAGTGATTGAATATAGAAATGTAATATGAATGGCTTTATGTATTATGTCGAAACAAATAATGTATTTTATTTGAAAAACATTAAAATGCAACATTTTTATTCATTCCTTAATATCCAAATTTATCATTTAATTTATTACATAGTTTTTCATAACCATAAGATGATTATATATATATATATATATATATATATATATATATATATTTATATATATATATATATATATATATATATATATATATATATTTAGGTCAAAAAGCTCTTGCCAATAGATCCTTTTTTATCCCTGTTAGAAGAGAGACAGATGGTAAGAAACCTATTTCATACACACATAAATATTCATGTATAATATATTTATTTATATAGTTACTGCAGTTCATGTTTACTATAAACTTCAAACAGGTTTTAAATTTTAATAGAATGAAAAATATTCTATAGCAACCACAAGACGTTTATAAGCAATTTTGCTTACTTTCAAAAGTACCTTGTATACTTATATTCAATATATATATTTGAATATTTTATATTCACTTAAACAACAGTTTCCTCTCCCTTCAGATCAATGTCGAAATTGAGGGAATGGATCCTCTGATGGTGCCATTTATCGGTGGAGTTTGGAGTAAAGTCCTACTTCTTTCACCTTCGTGGTGCTCTGGTTAAACGAAAGACGCACTTTAATGATTTAAATTCGCATAACCAACGGCATAGCGAGCTTGGCTTGTCCAAGTGTCATAAGTAACAACATTTAAAGCACAGAGTTCAAATTTAATTGCAATTTGAAGCTTCCACTTATAAAAAGACTTTGAAGCAAATCTTTAAAATTTAAGGTTATATTATATTACAATGATAATACTACATCTAATATTATTGTTATACTTTATGTAACTGCGCATAACAAAATTTTTATTATTGATAATCAAAAATAATCACTATTTTATCCATGCTTAGCACAAGAATAGAGAGCAAAGAGGTCATCAATCTCAAGCAGCATTCCAACAGATTATAAGGGCTTTTTTTTAACTACAAATGGCTCATTTACTGCAAGTGGCTTAAGTACAATTGAATCTAACTCATGACTAGAAGAAATAATTAAGACTTCGAACAAATATAACAAAAATTTCATTTTGGAAAAATAATATTATTAAATATTCCAAAACATGTATATTTAATTAAATACCATTTATGTCATATAGACTTGAAATAAAGTAAAATTATGTTAAAAAAAAATTAGTAAAACTTATTTCATTCCCAAAACATCCATGAAATAACTTTCTTTTGTAAAATATCACCAAGCTCCTTTCACTTGATATTTTTAAATTATCTGCAATAGTTTCATTCTTTGAAAATGATATTGCCATGTCGGTCATACACAATTCAATATTACACTATTCAATTTTCGTGCATCGAAATACAAGTCATTCTCATGAACATACCTTTATGTTTGATTATTCTTCATATGTATATTTCTCTTGATGTATAAATCTATCTTAAGTTCAGGTCAAATTGATATAACTAAAAAGATCTTGTATATCACAATTCTGAAAAAAAGACAAAATGTAAAGTAATGACAAAAATAATGTTTATGTAAAGTCATTCAGTACAGTTATGAACCTCTCACTGTGGACTTTTCATGTAGAAATGAGTTCCAAATTAAATTCTAATAAGATGTTGCAGTTAAATAGAAAAATATTTTTTTGATAAAGAAAAATTTTTATACAATTACCAGATACCTATATTGGTATATAATTAAATTTCTACAATTATTGCTAGGTATTATTCTGCTGAGAAAATTGATTCATATATTTAAGCAATGTATTCAGTTTTTTAAATTTAACTTTTAAATCGAAAATTTCAAGAAAGTCTAAGCAAAATATACATAAGTATTTTAATTTTAATGTAATTAACGTTTTTCTGTTTCAATAAGTTATTCGCATGTTTTATATAGTTATTTTTTGCTAATTCACATGTTTTTCGCGCTTATAATTAGTGATTATTTCAATAATTTTCAATCCGTTTTTTAAAAGAATACTTAGTCCAGAAAAATAATTACAAAATAATTCTATAAAACACAAAGGAATAAAAAATAACAAATATCTGGGAAATATCTTAATATTACCTCACAGCAGTGATGTTTTGCCCTCTAATAATTACTTTAAGTTTAAAGAAAATTTAAATGTAATATTTTTTATAGAAGACTAATATTTTCAGACAAATTATTTAAGATTACTCATAAAAATATTTTTTATCTTTGATTCTACTTATATGTATTTATAGCTGTATACATACAACTGATTTTATGAAACTTGTTATAAAAATTGTATATATAATTTCATAATACAACTTAAGCACTTCTATAAAAAGTTAATGAAAACTATATGTTGTATGTTAACTTAATCCATTTAAGCCAACTTGATCTACGACCAATATTGATAAACATTACAAGTATAAACAACCACATTTTTCTAAGTGTAATCAAAGCTGAGGAGTGTATTCTTGTGTTTCTTACACATCCTGAATACATTTCTGAATTTAGATTTCACTCCTTATTTAAAAATTTTCTCTAACTAAAAATGTGTATACAACTACAGATTTGGAAAATAAACACTATACAAATTACTTGGACATAACAGTCTAACAATACTAAGATATTGTAAAAAGTCTCAGCACTTTTGTAATGGAATGCGAAAATAATGGAATATTTGGTCTCTTAAGATTTATTTTCAAACTAAAGTTTATATGTAGAATTATTATAGGAGAAGTAAGCTTACAGAACCATACAATGATGCTTATACAAACATTACTAAACTTAACAACAAATAAAAAGAAAATAAATAAATAAAATTACAAATAACCATTATACTACATAAAATACAATAGAAAAAATTGTATTTTATTCATTTCTTAGTAATTATTGTCATATATTCATTCATTTTATAATGTGAAATTCACTTATTTTCCTGCACACTAGTAATATACAAAAAAGAAATACTTTTCCCTTAAGTTTTTTTTAAAGCAATGTGTGACTGCTTAAAAAATATGAGAATTTAAATGTCATTCATTTACATATTTACCTGAACTTTGTAAATTTTTTTTCTTATCTTGCAAAGCACATTACAGCGCAAAAATCAAATACTATCATATATCAAATACTTGCAGTAAGAAAAATTAAATGTTTTTGTGAGTTTAACAAAATTTCAGAAAATACCTCCTCAAAAAATTTTTATATTGAGAGTTTAAACTCATCAAAAATACTTAAAAAAAAGGGGAAAAAATGAACTATTGCTTAAAAATAAAAAGGCATAGTACAAAAATTGTAAGTATACTATCTTAGCTAATAACTTTTCTTGACTTCATAACCATTTCACATCTATTACAAAAGAAATAATTATGGTCTTCATATATGAAGCTATATCATAATTTTCTATAAATGCTCATTTACTATAATAAATTACTTCTCAATGACAAATGAAACACAGAAAAACATGTGAATGATAAGTGATAAGAAAATGCTGATAAAAAAAATGTGAAAATTAATTTCTCATTGTCAGGACATTTAAAAATTTTAAATAGTTTTTTGTGATTAGCGAAACCAATTCCTTCCTGCAAATTATGATCTGAAATGAACATTTAATCATGATCTATTTGATTTAAAAACTACCCTGTTTAATGAAAGCACCATTTTCCTATTTGCATTAAATAGTAGTACTGGAATCTAGATTTTTCACACAAGTCAGATTTTTTGTTCATGAATTTATTTTTACCACATTTTTAAATGAATGCAAATTTTCATTCCATTTTCTTTATTTTTGTTTTTGGATCAGATAATAAGATCAAATCAATAACATTATAATCTAATATAGTACGTCATTATTAAAATATGCTATACAATTTTAATAAGACCTTTTAAAAATTGTTAAAAACCAAGAATATGATTCTAGAACTACTAATGTGCTGCTTCAAGAAAAAAAAAACTATAACAGAAATACAGTAGAACTTCAATTATTCGAATCACTTTCAAAATTTCAAAAAAGTTAATAAATAAAAGCTGAAAAAGAGACTGAAAATGAGGAAAAGGAAAGGACTCAAGAAAAGAAAGGATAAGAAATGTTAGAAGATTAGAGTGACGAGTCACTTGAGGAATTCTGAAAGTCTTATGAAAATTATTGGATGTTCATAAATTAGTGCTGAAGATATTTAAAAAATGAATTATGTGTGAGACCCCAAATTTCAAATGATGGTAAACTTATTCTAGAAGATGGCCTTATTTCCAAGTTGAAGCAGACACTGGACCATCAACTAGTGACACATTTGCCAGTTTTGAAACTGCTTTGAATTTAGTAGCATGTAAAAATTAGTTGCATGTATCACTTCAAATTTTATATTCAAACATCTTAGCAGAAATTGACCGAATAAAACTAACAGTGAAATTTATAAAAGTTTGTATAATTTTTCTAATTGGCTTAAATTTAAGGCAGTTTATAACTAATTTAAATTTTTTGATGAAATGCATCATTTTGCAACCATTAATCAATTATTACAATTAATAATTTTTGGCGATCTATCTGGAGAATTTATAGCCCCAGACAAAAATTTAACACTCTCTGTATAGAGAGAAAATCTAAGATACTAAGAATAACATATCTTGGAATTGTTTTCTCAACAAGTAGGATCACAAAGATTAAGAAATTATAGGACAACTACAGATCAAAATACATCAGATACATGTGGTTAATGTTAATCACCCCAATTGCAATCCTTAAAAACATATTAATGTTGCCTCTAAATGGCAAACATGAGTAAATATAGTGGTCTCATAATGTTGTTGCACCAGTACCTATCCCAGAATCTATCAGTCAGGTGGCTTTTCATATGATGTTACCTTGACCATGATTCAAATGTCGAAACATTTCCATTCTCATGCCCATATTCGACTTCAAGGCAAAAAGTCATATCTACATAGCAGCACTAAGAAATGGAAACGCAATAATCCTCACCCAAATGCTTTGTGATATTGGAGAGTCTGTTACACTGTGATATCATTAATTTCTAATACTGTGCAAGCTTGTCATCCAGTATAATTCAGACATTTAATATAAAAGATCTTTATTTTTTAGAGAACATGTTAATATTGGTAAAATCAATAACTGGATGGTATTTAAATATAAGTGTAATTTCATTTAAGCTACACTTTCTTATAGAGATAATGAATGATATCACTATTACCAAATTTGTTTGCACACTTCAAAAATTTGAACTTTTTTATGCTTAAATTATAACTATGTTAATTCAACTTTAATACCCAGTAGTAAGATAAAAAAAAAATTATCTTTGTCATAAAAAATGAAATGTTTTGAATTATTCAAGGACTTTTTTCAGTTTAATACATTATTCAATTTATTTTAATAGAAAAATTCCTTGTCATCTGCAAAAATGTTTCTCAATAAAAATTCCACTATTATCTTTGTAAAAGTTTATTCATTTATTTTAGATTCTTTATTCTATTATCTCTACAAAGTATTCATATCCTCTACATTGATAAAATAAAATAACATTTCATTTCCTTCCTGTTAATGGTGAATGTCATTACAGAGAATAAAGGCTGAAAAACTCAATAGAATTTATAATTTTTACATTACATTTCTAAAATTCTTTATATTGTCTATTTCAATAAACGAATACTATTTCTAATATAAAAATAGATGTTATACTGTAACAGATATGTTACTTTGCTATACAAATACCAAAAAAATTTTCTTTCACTTGAAGGTACTTTTTCTAAGAATTCAATTTATGATGTATAATAAATGAAATTTTGTCGAACAACAAAGACTAAAAATTAAAAACTGATTGACACTTATGAAATAAAATTTTACCATACCTCCTTAATAAATATTGAATTGCATAAAAGGGATTTAAGAATAATTTTGAAAAATATTAAACATAACATGATTCTACAGTAAAACCATAAAATTATTGTTCTATATTAATAATTATAATCAATTTTAATAAATTTAAGGTTATTTTTCTGCAAAAGCATAATCAAATTTCTCAGAGTCCCAGAGAATTTGTTAACTCAGGGCGCAGCATTGTGATGATGATAGTGTCTTTGCTTCAGATAAAATGGTATGAAATCCAAATGATTTGGTTCTTTACTTTGTACTGAATGATAAAATATGAAGATTTGAAAATACAATCAAATAAATGATTACTGAATTAAGCTCAGTTAAAGTGACTTGATTCTAGCATTGATCAGGATGTTTTTATTTTTAACAAACCTGTATCAGAATTAAGATAAAAGTGGCATTTAAAACGTTTTTGTGATGGGGTAGACACATTTTATATTCTTTCAATTCTAATTCAGAACAAACGGATTGTAACAAGGCTTTTAATTGAGTCATTTATCAATACTAATTACATTTTAATTATTTAAATTTGGGTATTTAAATCAGTTATAGCAATGCTGTGATCATTCATACAAATAATTTTTAAACACTAAATGAAGCAATGAAAATTAAATTAATTAAAAAAAATAATAAAAGTGCTTTATTATAATTTGAACTTTTATCTTTAACTAATAAAATTCTAAGCAGGTATTTTTTATAGATATTTTTGTGTTGAAATTATTTGAAATTAATTAATTTTTTTAAAATTATATTTGTAGAGATTTTAGTTTATATATATATATATATATATATATATATATATATATATATATATATATATATATATACATAAAAGCTGTTTACCATAATTCATTTATTATGCTAAAGCACAATTTGAAAAAATTTCATAAAAAGAGTGAATAAACAAAAATTTTCCAACAGGATAACTATTACATAAAATAACAGACTTAAAAGCTTTCTAAGAAACAGCAAATAAATAAAAATATATTAACCATTAGATAACTATAATTATATAAAAAAGTGAAATTTGAGTTTGCGGGGTAAATAGTTATAAATTTTAATTAAATTTATAATTATATTCTTAAATTATTTCTCAACCAACATTTCCGAAGATTTGATAGACTGAAAACATTTGTGATTAAGTTATCCATAGAGTAATTAACAAATTAAATTGGAAAAAGAATATTTGCCAATGAAAGAATTATTTAAATGGATTTTTAATGTACAGGAGAAAACTTTATACAGACAAATATATAAAATTACATAACTAAATTTTTATAGTCTATGTTTTCTAATCATCTTCTGCCATCATTTTTTCAATCAGTTTCTTTCGCTCTTCTGCTTGACGAAGTTTCATGAGCACTAAACTTTCATAATCCCTAGAGGTCAGAGCACTATCTTTCCCAGGTTCAGGGGCAGGAGCCTTTGCTGTAGAAGGATTCATAAAACGATAATTGTTTGGAAGTTCAGGTTGACCACTTATCCAAGATAGAGTTAATGGATTTTGAGCATTTCCCTTTTCTGATTCAAATGCTGTTTGCTAAAATTAAAAAAAAAATACATAAATTTCAAATTACTGAGAAAATAAAACATTTGAAAATATAAAAAAATAGATATGTATCAATACAAAAAATATGAAATAACAATTTTAGAAACAATTTCTTAAGAAAATTGAAAAATATTATTTCTGTGACTATAAAATAATATTGATAATAAAAAAATAGATTACTTCCTACAAAAACAATAAACATCTACAACAAAATAACCAATATATAGAACAGTTAAATTTAAACATACAATTCACTAGCTACCAAAAGATATTGCTTAAAAAAAAAACTAAATTTACTGTAACTAGTGCAATTTTCAAATTCTTGATTTTGAAATTTAGAATATTCTGCTATAATATTGAAGTCAGAAAGAGATAAAATGTAGTAATAAACTCTAGGCATCATTTAAAATAAGAAAGTAATTTTAAACACTATTGCAAAGTTCATTAAATCAGTATCTGATTACAGAAGCTTAAAAATTGCAATATAAAAAATTGACAATGTTTCAAATTAATAACATTTGAAAATAAATTAAAATATACAGCTTTCTATGAAATTTAATATACTGCTACCAAGAGAGAAATAATCCTTTTTCCCAAACTTCCATTATAATAATGACCAATGAAAAATCGATCTTTCAATAAAACTGGATGCAAAGCTGCCAAAAGGAATTTTGCTTATTTAGGAAAATCGTTAAAACGAATTATATTTAGTTTATTTTGTTTCAAAAATTACTTTATGTATGTGAAGGTTAAATAAACTGAAACTGAAAGGCCCACAATGGAGAAAAACTTGGGAAAACACAAATTGAAGCACCCTTTAAGAAACCTTTGAAATTTTATTTCACAAGAAAATATTTGGTTATAAAATTAATAAATAATAAAGGGCCCTAACAAAAATTTGCTTTTTTAAGTAACATTATTTTGTAGTAGTATTGTTTGATTATCAATAAAATGGGTTATTTTATTTGCCTGATAATAATATGCTACAAGAGCTCAGTGAATCATTTAGGATCAAATGCATTAAAATTTCTTTTCAAAGTTCTTAACTAAATCAAAATGGACATATTAAGATCAAACAATTAATTAAGAAATAATTCAACTGGAAAATTGTAAACTTTTAATTATTATAAGAAAACTCTCTTTCACAATTAAGATTTTATACTTGATGGCTATAATTATTTTACTTTTTTAAATATTTTATTAGTCCTTTTATTAATGTTTATTCTTTTTAATTAATATGCTTTTAAAATGCTCCCCTTTATTGTATACACAATGTTTTGAAGTTTAAAAAGGAGTAAAAATTAAAAGGAGACATATGAACATAATAATATGTTGACATTTAAAAGCTTTATGAAAGATTAACATTTATTTAAATAATATTTTTCTTTATTTTAATCAATTCTCATTTTAATAAATTTATTATAATGCTATAAAAATAACATTGATCAGAAATGCATACGATATCAGAAGTTTACTATATAAGAAATTTTACGCTGAATGCATTATTTGAACATTAAATATTTTCCTGAAATATTACAATAAAATAAACACAGAATTTTGATAACTTATATCCTTTAATTATCCTTTTACATTCAATTGAATAAAAAAAAAAGAATATCTAGATCAATGTTTCCCTATGTAAGCCCATGCCCCAGAGAGGGGCAGTTTGATTGTTAAGAGAGGGGAATTCAAAAATCGACTCGATATGAGTTTAACCCTTTTGCTCTGGGCCATTTAAATGCAATGCTATATTTTGCTGCCAAAATTGAAAGAAAAAAGCAATTACTTAACTAATTGCAGCCATTAATTATCATAAATTTGTTTGCCAAGACCAAAATATCAACTGGGTTTTTGGTATCAAGTTCTACTTTTGCAATTAATTTCCAATAATTTGTGTCTAATCATTTTGATAAAATTATCAAATAGCTTCACTTCTTTCATAATAAGTTCCAAGTAAATTAGGTATTACATCAAATAACTTATTCTAATTACTAGGCTATTTTTTTATTCAAATTATGATTAATAAAATAATACTAGAAGAAGTACAAGGAATACTTCTTTAGAAAATTCAATATAAGAAAGCAAATTATTATAAAATAAAAATTTTTATTACCATACTTTATATATTAATAAGTTTAAAATTAACTGTCACAAATCAGGTTTTCTTATGATTTTGTAAATCCAACAAAACAACAAATCTTACTTACTGATTACCTGTGAATCCATACAATAGTTAAAATCTAAGTTAATTCTCATACTACAGCAGATAATGTTTGCTTTGCAAAATTATATAACTATTTATGATGATTTGCAATATTTTCACACTTATGTACAATACAAAAACTTTTAAAAAATATAGAGTATAATTTACCTCTCAAAAATAACAAACAGATTAAATTTACCACACAATTTAGTGGATATATATAGGAATATAAAAATTTGTCAGGTATGAAATTTCACAAAAGTTTAAGAATTTAGGGACATAAAAATACAAAAAAGTTTGTGTAAACTCACATTAAAAAAAACTTAAGACTTATTTCTCACTTTTGCCACACAAAAATTAAATCTTACTTGCATTAAATTTAGATTATCACTCATGGAGGAAAAAATACAGGTAAAAAGCCTCTGAAATATATTGCAATTCTGCAATTATATTTCAAAGATTGAGCTATCTTTCACTGAGTTTTATATCCTGAGGTTTCCCGTAATCCTTTATATTCACAACTGCAGCTTTAATACAAATTAATAAAAACTTCAATAACATACTTAATAGAAACATCAGGTCTTCACGAAAATTGACCCTTACATACTTCTTTTTCTGACATTGAAGAATACATTTCTGGATTCATATTGGCATCTTAAAAAGAAAATTGTGGTTTTAGCATTTAAACTAGCAATAGTGTGTTATTTAGGCAGAGAAAACATGGAATCCTTCTTAGAAAGTGAGAATCAGATTAATTTTCTAATTTAAAATATTTGTATGGATAGATATACATCACATTAAACCTCTGTGAGCTGAATTTTCAAAAATGTAAAATAGATTCATAATATAAACTAAATGAGATTGGATAACATATTTGCATACTTATAACCATAAAAAATAACTATATTGAAGGAGGTGATATAATACAATTTAAATAACTTACATTTCCTGTGATAGCTGTTTTGAGCATAAAAGTGATCATATTTTTCTGTTTATAGATAATTTCAATGTTAAGCAATAATATACTTCTCATAAAATTTTCCCCAATACCAAAAAGTAAAAAATATCAATACTATAAAGAAAATAAATGCAATAAGACATACAAATATGCTAAAATTGATGTCTATTTTAAACTAAGTAGAAAATTTAGAAATAGATAAATACGTTCAAAAAAGTTTTTTTTTATGAAAGTTAAAAATTTAAAATTTAATTTACTTGTAAGCAACTTACATGAATCAACTATTATCAACTAAAAATATCTTTTTTTTATAAATCATATATCAAAATTAAATTAGCATCTAAGCAACAATAACAAGAATATATAAAAAGAACATTTTAAAATAAATAATACTTTAAAAAATGATGAAAATATTTTGGTGATAAAAAAGAAAGACAAAAAGAAAATTTTCCCACTTGAAAAAATTAATTTTTGATATAAACGATAAATGTTTTAATCAATCAATTTTTTTACACAAATATAAAATCAAAAAAGAATGAAAAAAGTGTTAAAAGTTAAGGGTATGATTAATATTTAATAAATGTAAAGGAATTGTTAATTGTTGTTAAAGGAATTATTGTTTAAAAAATATTGAGAGAAATAATTTTAGAATGAAAAAAATTGTGACAGAATTTTTTTACTAAACTTTTTATGTACATCTTATATTCCTTTACTTATAAATAAAAAATTACTGATTTGTTTCTATGATTAAGAATTTCTTCAATTATATTAAAACCCATTTAAGAATAAGAATGTTTTTGGCAAATATTTTTGCACAATTTTCAAAATTAAAGTAAATTTTAGGCAGAATAACAAGCAAATGTATAACTTTTTTCATTTCTTTGATAATTAATATGTACTTACCATCACAGATCAAAAGATTTTAAATTACAGTACAAATTTCATGTCAAAACATCTAAAAATGAGCAGTATTTATCAGGAAAATTTTTATTCTATATTGCACACTTAAAAATAAAATTTCACTTTAAATTTGCATTTGAAAAATATTTTAATCTATAAAATATCTTTTCTTTTTCTTCTCTAATCGATGACTCTTTTTGGTAAGACACTTTAAATATTCTCAATTTCATAATCTATATATTTTAAAACCAACATAATTTATGTCTTATATCATTAATTTTATAATATATACAATATTCCATTAAATATACTTACAGCAGCTTCTGGACTTGAAAATTCTAATATGGCACTACCTTGTTTTTTTGAAGATACAAGACATGTTACATGTCCATACTAAATAAAGTAAAAGAAATATGTAATAGTAACACACTTTACATATTTTCATACAAAAAAAAATTATTCCATGCATTCAAGAAGGGAGTGTTTTTAATTCAAGTACCTCTAATAAAAGAACTTACTTTTTTAAATATTTGCTCTAATTTATCTTGATTATATCCTCCATTTTTTTCGTCACCTTTGTGAGCTTTCCATCTAACCTAAAATATTCAACTGAATTTTGTAACACTTTTCTCTTTAAATTTCAATATGACAATTTAAAAAACCTTTATACACCATTTTATGTAAATAATATTTCTTTGCTTAATATAGAGTAAGAAAAAATAAAATAGGAGAGTATAACAATAAATTTTCAGAACCATAATATTTTCTATATTATAATAACAAAAGAAATCATGAATTTTGGTCCAAGAAATTTGCATTTTCTATAACTTTTCAGCTGAATACAAATGTGTAATCGAAAATTTTCTTCAACCAGCAGCTTTCGTACAGTTATTATTTTTTAATTACTGCTTCAAGGAATATTCAGAGTATAATAAAGTAATGAATTATCACCAGCACTATTTATTATTCTAATTTTAAAATATTACATCATACAAAATGTAAAAAATTAAAATTTACATAATAATTCATTAATAATTATCAATAATAATTCACCCATAAATTTAAGTAACATCATTAACAATAATCATTTACATTGTCTGGTTTATTAAAGACATATTTTTTACTTATAAAAGAATTGCAAAAGATATCTATTGTTGGTTATGATAGTAAATATAAGAAACAAAAAATAATTATGTGTTAATTAAAATAATTTTTTATTCTTAGAATTTAAATACAGAAAAAAATTCTACATTTATGTTCAGATTGAATCAATGCTATAATTGTTAATTCATTGATTGAAAATGTTTAACCATGAAAAAAACTAGAAGATAACTTATATACAAATCAGAAAAAAAGAATTAGAAAATATTTCTTCATTGGAAATTTTTAGGTTTCTGATATCATAAAAATACAGATACATAAATTGAATGTAAAATAAATATTTAAAAATTTTTTATTAGTTTCAGATTATCAAGCAAATGTGTAAAATACTTTCACTTAAACAGAAGAAAATAGTTTCACATATATTTTTGTGATTTAAATCTATCGTATTTTCCTACATATAATCTGCAAGCCCCGTTATTCATGCAAAAGAAAAGAGTGTTGGATAATTTGGGGCAATTTTTCCAATGAATAGATGAAATTTTATACTGTTGTTAACTTGGTGCCAAATAAAATAAAAAATATTTATTATAATTAAAAATATAATAAATTATAGAGGGAAAAATGCATTTATAATGATAAAGATCTATTTGAATCCACCTCAACATAAAGTGTGATTAACTGAAATAATAGCATGATATTGATCAATGTCTGAGAAGATTCTAGTAATCAATCATTAGATTATTATCAATTTTTAGATTTTAATAACTTTTAAAATGAGGTTAGACATATTTTAAAAATAAACCATATTTGTTTCATTGATAGTTAAATAAAAGAAATTAATTACTTTCTAACTACGTTTGGAATACTTTTTTCTTTTGTACTGTGCCTGCTTTGTTTTTCACCTTAAATTATTTGTTTATCAACATTTTTTTCATTTGCCTTCTCTATAGCTTTCAATTTAAAATTTAATCGATTTTTCCCATCAATCACAATTTTGATAAATACTTATGAAACAAGCTCATTTGAACTATTTTCTTCTGATTTTCTAGTATACTGACAATGAAAAGGCATATAAAGGTTCTAAATGGATATCTTAATAGTGTCTGTATGGAAATATTTAATTGATTAAAATGAGATCTATGGAATGAGAATGAAGGCTTAACTCTTGCTCTTTATATCAGAAAACAGAAATATAGCCATTGTTCTTGACATAAGAAAACAGAATATAAAAGCATGATTTAATGTGAAATATTTTATAACACATATAACTTTACAATAACTGTTAATAAAATTACCCACATACAAAACTAGCATATTTCGTTAAATACTTTCACTTTTTTTTCAGATTAATATTAAATAAATATAATAAAAAGAAGAATAAATAAAAAAATAATAATAAATAAATAATATAATAATCCAGATTAATAATAAAATAATAACAGATTAATAATAATTAAAAATTGCAATGTTGAACGAATTTTTATTCAGTTAAACAATTCATCCAACATTGCATTTTAAAGTATTATTTTTGTCTTATTTTCCCTACTTTGTTTGCCTTTTTTTCTTTAAAATTAACAAAACAGCTTTATAAGATATCATAATTAATAATATTTAAGGTTATTAAACAACCATACCTTTTGGCTGGAATTTTTATAAACATTTATCAGCCATAAAATTTAATAAATCAGAACAGTCATGGTTTGAAGCAAATCATTATGTATGTACATATCTGGATACAATCTATTATGATATAGTTCCTTATTATTTTTCAGCCTAAAATATCTCATTTTTCTCATAAATTTTAAAATTATATTAAAAAAATTATTTTTTTAAAGGAACAACAAAAGAAATTTCCACACATATTTTTTGTTCTACCTATGCACAAAAGAACACAGTCATTATCATGCATAGAATAATATAATAATTCAAAGCAAGATTCAATATTTTGCATATGCTAATAAGCAAATTTCTTCAATGTTAAATGCACATATATGCGCATACTTTCCTGCTTGTTTTGAAAGTTAAACTATATATATATAAAAAAATAAAGTTAATGAAACAGTGATTCAAAAAATTCATTTTAATTAATTTTTTTCATTTCAATAATTACTAACCTTTAATCTAGGTGGAAGATTTTCAGTTACTTTGTTTCCAGCTAAAATGTTAAAATATACAACATCAAGAAAATAGAAATATGTATAAATTATTAAGAAAGCAAATTTAATAATCATACATTAACAAAAAATAAATGAGAAAAATTGCTAAAAACAATAGAATTTAATGATTTTTTAAAAATTTAACTGGAAAAATTATAAAAAATAATACTTGTATAAAATTAAAATCTTAATATATAAACTCTGCTTAATTTCTTAAAAATTTACATTGTGAATTTTTAAAATTTCTTTGTTAATTAATTCCTAAAATTTGTGTAGACTATGACACATAGAAATAGAAAGACAAGGACATAAATTTCTTAAAATATATTAATTTTGATAAAAGCAAAAAAATTCAAAACATACAAATATATTGTTCATGACTATTATTTAAATTTTATTCATAAAATATAATTTAAAATATTTCAACATACATTGACTTTACATGTTATAAAACTCTCAATAAAACTTAAGTAAAACTCTCAAGACTGAAACATACATATACACACACACACACAAAACCAAAATTTTCACAATTGAAGTACATAACAAAAATACAATTGCACATTGTTAAAATGCAGAAAACATTAATGAAATAGAAACAAAATTTAAATTTAACAAAGCAAGCCTAATGAACATAAAATGAAATTAAATACCAAAATGGTCAACACATCAGGGGGTTGTTGACTACATTGGCACAAAAATATGGTTTTTTTGTAATGACATTGCAAAATTTGTTTCTTTCCATTGCCGGAAAAAACATATTTCTGCGTCAATGTTGTCAACTCACCCTAATGAAGCTGACTATGTTGGTACTTTATTTCATTTCAAGTCCTTTTTGTTCTCTTTATTAAACTTGAAATTTACTTTCCCTTGTACTTCCTTTACTTTTTAATGTTTTTATTTCTATTCTTTATTTCAAGATGTGAAGATTTTGATTTTGTATACCTTTAGTAATTTTACTTTTAGCTCCTCTGCATAGCGTGAATTGCTAAACTTTTATGTTAATGTTGTGCATGTTATTATGTTAATATATTAACCCCAACATGCATAAAGAAATAATTATTTTCCTTAATTAATGTCAATTTTCTCTTTATTAATTCAATAATATACAAATATACTAACTTTAAAGTAAAGCTAATACTGAATATATTCCGTTTTTATATTTTAAAAGAGAGTAATTCTAATCTGTGCAACAAATTTTCAAGTTGGAGTTTGCTAACAAAAATATATTTGATAGCTTCTGTTTACAGCTAAGATCTAATAACACTGATTTACCATAAAAACAGTTTTATACTTCAGTTTAAACGAACAATGAAATCAGTAAGTTTTAACATAATCAGTAAGTCTTAAAATAAATCTTCATTGTTAAATATACAATCAAAAATAATTTATTATAAATCTTATGACACATATAATTTAGTTTTAAAAATTTGTTGTAATTACAAAAATATTGAAAACGATTTTCCCAATCTGAGAATATGTTTCTTCAAACTGTTTCCAATGCAATTTTAATTGTAGATAAACACAGAATAATCTGAAAAGTTAAGATATTTTTTTCATACTTAATTTTTCCTTTAAAATTTGTTGACGCATAAGTTCTTTTTCTTCTTCTAATTGCCTAGAGCCTTCTTTCCGCAATCTTTCAATCTAAAATACAGAAAATGCAAAATTTTGATTTTATCTCCTGAATAAAAACATTTAAGGAAACATTTACTTAACATTAATAGTAATTAATAGTTTAATCTTACCTCTCTCTGGAGTTTTTCTGCAGATTTCAGGTCATCATATTCTTGAGAGGCTCTTTCCCTAGCTTCCAAATCTGAAATAATGTTAAAAAATTGTTAGAATTAAATCAGTTGATGTACAAGAAATTAACATTAAAAATACAAATTTTCTACTTTACTAAAGCATATTTTAGCAAATAATATAAGATGCAAAGTTTTAATTTGGGAAAATGGCAATATTGTTACGTAATTGATGTTATCAAATCAAAATTATTTAGTTTAATTATTGAACTTATACTATTTTTAAATGAAAATAAAAGAATAAAAAATTTACCTGAATACTTTGATAAATATTTATATAATAGTATATATCTTCTAAGTGAATTGAATAAAAGATTGGAATTTAAAATTTTCCTAACAGAATTCTTTTCTTGCCATTAAATATTTCAAAAGATTAAAAACTCAATGAAAATAAAAATATTCATCACTGAATAAAATGAATATAAGGACATATATTAAATTAGTACCAGAAAATTTTCACAAAAACAAAAAACAATTACTTCAAAAAATTGTAACTCTGTTATAAAAAATAATATAAATGGTAAAAGGTTTTACAGAATACAATGAAAATATGTATGTTAAAAATTATTTTTACCTTCTTTTAGTTTTTTTCTTTTACTATCAAGTTCCCGATGGCGTACCTGAGCAGCTTTTCTAGCATTTAAAACTTTATCATAAGCAGTCTATAACAAAGTTCAAAATTAAATACTATTAAGGACAAATAATCACATAAGATTGAATTACATGCAATTTTATTGATTCATTAAACATGAAAATGATAAAAAATGAAATTATAAGAGGTGAAATAAAAAGAAACAAATTTATAACATTAGCATAAAACTATACGGTTTTCAAAAGTAAATTACATAATAAGCTCCCAAATATACAACATACAAATAGTATTATTTCCAAATTTCTCACTTTAAAATTTAAGTGTAAAGTTAAAGGTTTATTCAATTTCATTACTTTTTTTGTACATTTAAAAAAAATAAAATTTTTAATTGTATCATATAATAATATAAGCCAGAAACAAATAGAATCACATACCCTAGCAGCTTTATCAGTAAGTACTTCTAATGCTTTAGAAAGTTGTTGAAATAGTTCAGCTAAGAAAACAATTAAATAAAAAAGATATTATTATGAAAAATTAGGAAGAAATAAATTATTATAATAGATCTTATTAAAAGAAAAACACAGGCACTTATTCAAAAATAAAAAAATATACACAGCAAACTATAAATACATATTATTTCAAAGTGCATGAAAATATGAAAAAAAAATAATAACATTTAAAAACAAATCATAAAATTCTGAAAATTCTCATTTTTGAAATAAAATCAACAGATAACATATGCTAATATTTTTGTTACATAATTATGATTATTATTCCAAAAAATTTCCTGTTACATAAAAATACATATTTTTATATGACTGGCTTATCTATTCCTACTATTATGAACACCCTGTAGCTATTGAATAACAACATTAATCTTAAAAGCACCTTATACATTGCTTCTATAAACTACTCTAACAGAAAAGATAGAAAAAATAAATTGTGAATATCTTTACTTTAAATAATTAACTCCAAATATATACTGAGAAGAAAGTATATATTAGGAAAAAATTATTCCTTCCTTTAAAAAAAAAAAGAAAAAAAAAAAAAGAAAAACACGAAAACCTATATTATAAAAACTACACTTGTTCTTCCTCTATATTTTGCATATGATTTCCATGTCGACCAGGCCTAGTTTTAAAAGAATTTCAAAATACTATAAACATCTATACTTAAACGAGGATCAAACTCAAAAGCTGTTGAACTGAAAGCAAAATGTTTAACCATTCAATTTCTATGAAAATTACTAACAGGATACATTCCAGAATGAAACAATAAAACCTCAACTTTTTTTCCCTAATTTTTTATACACACTTTGTTATTTTTAATAATGTATGCAAATAATTCATATTTTGTATAAATTAATTTTTATCATATATTATAACAATGGTAGATATTTATTCTATGTTATTTTATTTACAAATGATTAAAAATGTCTTTCCCACTATTTAAAATTCTGAGATGCACTGTAATTGCAAAATTCACTGCAATACTTCTTAATAGACAATCTTAAATAAACAATAACTCTATTTTTTAGCAATTATGTAAACATAATGAAATAATTTAATTTTAAACCTTCTTTGTTAAAGAAATTTATCAAAATTCAGCAAAGATTCTCTAAAGAATATTAAAGCTAAATGACCCTCTCAAAGTCCTGTCTGACAGCCTCACCATAGTAAGGGGGTGACCCTGGATGAAGTGGGTGAAGTACGTTGGGAGTGTATACTCCTGGTAGGGCTATCCAAGATGTGAAGGCCATTCTACTTTATCCAGCTAATGTTAGGCAGGTGAATGAGCAAAATCGGACTTCTGCCTTTCTTAGGGGCTCAGGTTAGCTACTACCATAAGAAGCTGCACCCTTTCCCTTCCATGTTCATGACACATACTGAACTTCATTGGCTTTTCAAAGCATGAACTTTTATACAGCCCTCAAGCTGTCCTCGAATCTTTGAAGGCAAAGAATGTCATGGACCTGGTCTGATTCAGAGCAGGGGATAAAAAAGATAAAGACAAATGAAATTAGCAAACTTAAAAAATTTTATTTTCTAATTTTTGAGTATATATTTTGACTTTATATATATTCTTAAATTATTAAAAATTTCTTATAAAATATAAGAAATTTTATTTTTAAAGAGAATTCTCATAAACAAAAATGTCTCAAATAAATCTTATGATTGATTAGTATTTCACTCTAAAGGCAAAATAACTGTAATACATTATAAAAAAATTATTAGTTTTAGTTTGAAACAGAAAAATATAAACCATGAAAAATTAACATAATAAGATGTTTTAGTATTTTTCAGAATCATTAACTCACTATTTTTTGCATCAATGATAAACAATGTCAATATAAAAGATATAATGCATAAAATATCACTAAAATAATTACCAGCTTTAGGATTGTCTGGATTTTTATCAGGATGGCATGATAATGCTTTTTTCCTATATGCACTCTTAATCTAAAAGAATAAAAACAGAATATAAAATGCACAGCAAATACCATTCAATATTTTATTAAAATGAATTATAAATTATTACAAAAATATCAAGCATGGAAAAGCAAAACATGTTAACCTAAAATATGAAATACAATTACTTAGATTACCAAATCTTAAAAATAAGTCTCATAAATTGGCAAAAATAAAAAAGTTTTCATTACTACATTTATAGTAATCCTTTATATATATAAAAAAAAAAAAAAAAAAAAAAAAAAAAAAAAAATTTAATTAATTTTTAACTTAGAGCCTTTATTGATATCTTTCTTAATTTTCAAAGAAAATTAAGCTGGATTTCACAATTTAACAAACATAATGAACCAATTTTTTTCTTAATACAAGGAATAATACAAGGAACAATACAGAACCAATCATCATAATAAAAAAACTAATTTATGAAATATGTATCAATATCAAATCGCTTATCATTTAGATCTATGGTCAAATGTTCATATCAGTCTTAAATATAACATTAAGGGAGTAAATCATCTTAATATTGTCAACTACCAGAAAAACTTTAATTTAGTGTTCTGATAAAAGTAGATGCCATGTTCCCATGCAACTCTTACTGGCCATTTTAAATTAATAAATTATAAATAAAATTGAAACATCTTATTATGTAAAATTTGTATTAGTTATTAACCTATTTCAAATTAAAATATGGCATCACTATAAATTAGAAAAGAACTATATGCAAATAAACATTCTATGATAAAAAATAAAAAAAACTGCAAAAAATGTTGAAGGCAAAGTTGATATAATTACAAGTTTGATACTGTTCATCATCCTATAGTTATTTTCTCACATATTGATGGTTGATTTCACTAAGACTTACAATTTAAAGATGATCACAATATTATTCTAAGAAATCAATATACGGGACAAAAATAAGTCTTTTAACTTCTCTCAATGTATTTATTTTTAACATTTTATAATCATGATTCCCCCAATCAGATATCTGAAGATATAAATTTACCTCAGGGATTAAATGTTTCCATGACTACATCTGCAGACATAAATCCAATTTGAAAAAAAAAAAAGACAAAAATATGTTTTATATTAATTAGTTGCTCTATGGACACTATACATAAGGGATAGTTCAACAAGAACTCATAATTAAATGGGATTCAACATGATTTTAAACTTCCAAGATAAATCAACTCAGAAAACATTTAAATATTTCATGAAAGAAAAATCTATTGACTAATCTAAGATAAACTTTAAAAACAACAGAGGAGTCTTCAATGCTCATCTTCACTAAGAGAAAAATAAATTCCAGGATAAGCTGAATACTTTTAGTGTGTTTATAAGTAACACAGGTAAAAGGAAAGCACAAACATAAATGTAAAAAAACAAAACTAACAGCAATAGCAATAAGAAACACACAAGCCTTTCATTCTTACACTGATTATCAAGCTGTGTGTTTGTGTATGTATATATAAAAAAATTTTAGTGTAAGATTGAAAATATATAATAATGTAAAAAATTTGCATTTTTTGCAGACAGCTTAGGCTACTTTACCTATACATGAAAACCAAGTATCACAGCTGGTAAGCATTGTTGTAGTGAGGATGACTACTATTCTTATACAGTATTAATCATAACCTGAGTCTGGAGTCATGATTATAAGAGAGTTGATTAAATTTACAGCTTCAGATATAATTATAGACATTATCATCTTCGTGAGGACTGAGTATATTCATAATTACAGGATGTGATATCAGCACAACTGACTGCATAGTATGGAAGTTTTGCTTTCATCTTTTAACTATGTGTTAAAATTACAAGACCAAACCTTAAGAAAATCATTATATATTTTCTGTAAATGAGAGCGAGAGTAGTATACCATGGTAGCCTAGTGGTTAGGGCATCAGCCTTCCATCTTCAAGAGCGGGGTTCAATTCCCAATGCCACCAAAGACCCACAGAGTACATGTGATATACATGCTCATAAAAAGTCCTATGGTTGGTCATTGAGCAGTTACCATGGGTGCAAAGGTCTGGAGAAAATTTCCTCCCCTTTCAGATCAATGTCAAAATTGAGAGAATGGATACTCTGGTGGTGCCATCTATCGGAAGATTTGAATAACAAAGTTGTACTTTCACCTTCATGGTGCTCTGATTAAACGAGACACACCCTACTGACTTAAATTCCCATAGCCAAGACTTAGCAGTGAGCTTGGCTGGTTCAAGTGTCATTAGTAACAACAACAATATATGAGCGTATAAATAATTAACACAATCTTAAATGATATGACAAAGGAAGTATTAATATAAAAATTTTTACATGTCAAATTATTTTGCAATATTAGGTAAAAAAAAAAAATTATTACTATGCTCTAATTTATATAAATCAGTAGTCTCAGAATTTGTCATCCTGTATTATACGTGATCTGTGCCATCATATGAAAGCGAACAGTATGAGAAAAATCAGTTGTATTATTTAATGTTCTGTATATGACTACAATAGTTATAAGCATGAGTAATATAAATTATAAACAAGTTTTAATGAAACTATCAATGCAAAACACAAATATCTAAAATAATTGTCACAAGAAGTATGCATACATCTTTTTCATCGGCAGTTACACTTATATTTAACAATTCATATAAATCTAATTTCATCAAGTCTTCCATTTCTATAATAAGAATTTATTTAACAATATTAATAGAAAGGTGTAAAACACACTGGATCAATTAATGATTTTTGTAATTTTTTTGTACAATTAATGAAAATATTGTCTATTTTTAATATTATGCCATTATTCGAAATTTATCGTCAATTAAATAAAATTCTGCAAAATTGCTTAATAAGAATAAGAAAAAATATTTATCAAAAATGAAAACAAACAAATTTTCCAATACAATTACAGTTAAAAGTATTAAACTAATTCTTTATAAAAATTATAAGAATCAATGTATTATTTTAAAACTATGAAAAATATTTCAGTATAAAATATACTTCTATATTAACTAATTATTAGTCTTTATACCCAAATAATTTACAGGTATCTATAGAGTGTAATTTAGTAATATTAAATAAACGCCGCTGGCAATTCGTAACATGTTTTTCTTAGGTTCTGGGTTTTTGTCATTTAACAATTGTTTACATTTGATTTATAACGTGTTAGAAATTCCTGCGCGATTTTATATTCCGCAGTTCCCATACATTTGATAATATTCCCCCCTTCCCATAAATATGCCGTATATAATTATATCGACCCAAATTAGGGCGGTAGGTTGCATATTTTGTATTGAAACTTATTTATTTTTTTAATTAAGCTTTAAAAAGTTATTGTAATATTAATAAATTTCAATAACTGTCTGTATTAGAAGTTATCAGCCCCTTGGAATAAGAAAAGTATTTTAATAATAATGGAATAGATCGTTTTAAAATGTAATCTGTGTATGGTATCTATTTATTTGTTTTATTAAAGGCCATCTCGATTTGTTCTTATAGAATATCGTTTTCTACTGAAAATGTTTCTTGTCATTCTAGTGTCAAAAAATAATAATTACCAGGTGTTTATCGAAAAAAAATATTTATAGTAATTAAACTAACAAGAGTTTAATCAGTAATCATATTTTCTATGATTCCCAAACATTTCCTGTCAAAACCAAAAGTAATAAGATGTGACTAAAAGTAGAGAGTACTATGTGAATTGCATTTTACTTCTGCCATTAAGAGTAAATTTTGTAATGTTAAGAGTAATGTAATTTTCTGCTGCATTTCCACAATATTACAGGATTTTGCATAGTGTCATGATGCTTATATTTTTCCTGGTTAGTATTTGCCCAGCTGGTAGCCGAATGTTTAGCGCTTTTGCCTTCGGTTCAACAGTTCGTGGGTTCGAATCCCACCTTGGGCATGGATGTTTGTAGTGGTTCGGAAACCATCTTAAACCGTAGGTCTCGGTCTAATTACCCCTCGTGTGCAAAAAATTACCGTTGAGCAACAAACAAACCAAACCAAACCTGGTTAGTATTAAGATATGAAGTACCTAACATCAACTATTTACATATTTAATTATCAAATGGTCATGTATTGTACTTTGTATAACATTTGGTCTTCTACATTGTGTGACACAGATTTTTAGCAATAGCTTCTTTTAAGATGGCTGTAACAAATGACAAGTGTTAGGATAGGCATCAAGTTTGAGAAAGCATTTTCTATTGTTACACTTTTCAGTAAATCTTGAAACTGCTATATTTGAAGTTGCACTTTGTTCACATTCTGTGCAAATTTTCCATGCAGTACAAATTTTGGAAATTACACTTTGTTCACATTCTGAGTATTCTGACTAACATTTGTTAAGTAATTAGCACTATGAACTTCAATTCTACAGCTTGTGAGTTTATCCGGGGCACAGATTCTTGTAATATCTAATTTAAACCATAATTATCTTTTGAAAACACTCTTGTGTGCCAGAAAATTACTAAAGAGCTAAAAACAAACCAAATGATTTATATTTTAAATTTTTTATATATATAAATAAAAAGCATAATATGACAAATGAAAACTTTTTTATCTCTACTTAAAAATGGCATTGAAACAAAAGTTATGTTGTGCAATATGAGGCAAATGTATGACAGAAAAGGTAGAATATTTATATCCAAGTCATTCAATTTCACTCTTTAATAATAATAGCAAAATAACTGAATGTACAAATGATTCATTTTGAAAAATTACATGAAGTTGATTTAATATCTAAATATGCAAATACTCTTTGTGAGAAATATTAATTCATCAATAACTTTTCAAATCAATAAATTTTAAAGTATTTATTGAAAATTGAATTTTTTCAATTAAATTTATATTATTGATAAGATTACTATTTTATACTGTGATTCAAAAATGTATTAAAATTTCAAATGAACATATATTAATGTTTGTACTTTCATACTTGAATATGCAAAGCAAATTGAATAGTCAAATATATCAATATAGCCTTGTATTAATTCACCCTCAACCAAAAAATTTAAATTCTTCAAAGTATGAAAAATTCACTATGTTAAACTATTGCTTGTAAAACTTATAAAAGCATAAGATTAAATATATTTATTTTCATTCTTGCATACAGTAATTAAATTTGTCTATTTATTTATTTTATAATTACTATTATAATTTTTTTATAACATTCCAAAAACTTTGTTACAGTATCTGATTTACATCATTGAAATATTGTTTCTAGCTCTGTTGTGATAAATATATGATAAAATTGGAACTTTTTTTAAGCATAAATGAAAATTTTCATATTCACTTATTATATGTTGAAAATATCTGAAAATTACTTTGCTCTGATTAATGGATGTTATTATTCATAGGAAAATGGACCTACTATTGTTGGAGATGAACATTCTGATCTTGAATTAATGACTTATTTAGGAGCTGAATTGATCACTCAGTTAGGAAACAATTTGTAAGAGTATTGCTTAATATTATTGCTAATTATTGCAAAATATATTTTTTTAAATTTTGCATTTACTGTAAATTGTATATTTTTTGAGTGAGTCTTGAAATGAAAATGTGTTTTTGTTATTTAAATGTCATTGTGATTTTTATAAATAAGTTAACAATTCCCCATAATATTTTCTTGAAAAATGATATAAAATGTTTGGGATATGATATACAATTAATTTTAGTTCATATAAATAAAATGTTTCATTATTAAATAGTATTAAATTATGAATATATAGTAGTTTATTAAAGTCATAATTATCTTGTGTTTGTATTCATATATTATAAAAATACTTAAGACAAGATACATATATAATTATAAAAAAATTATAATAAACAAGAAAATACATAATTTTTATTTAATATATATTTTTAATTTTATTTATTTAAATTGTTATTTTTATTTCATCTTTTTTTCTTCCAATAAAACGACAAATTTTTTTTTTTCCTTTTGTACTTTAATTCAAATTAATAAATAATAATTTTGAAGATATACATTTTTAAAATTTTACTTTCTTCTGATAATTATTTAATTCCAGTTTAGATCCTATAAATTATTTCTTGTAATATTAATGTACAGATTATTTTATCCTATTCCTAGTTAAAAATATGTCTATTTCAGCAAATTTAATATGATTTTCTCATATTCCACAGAGTTTGAATTAGTTTTATGAGACCTTAAAGTGCAGAATTGAATATATAATTGTAAATTCTTTAAATGATATTATTATCCAAAAATGTTTTTGCAATCATTGTCAGTTCTATAAAGAGAATTTTTTTTTACTTTCTTTATTAATTATATTCAAGTATAAGCTACATACTTTGCAGCGGCAGAAAATCCTACAGCTACTCATCTTTTCTATTTTTTCCAATAGCCTGGACTATTTTTTCATCTAAATTACAACTTTTCCATCTAAAATGATTATTCAGTTTTCAAAAGGTGATAAATTTCATTTTTGTTTCTAAATGAATGTATTCTTTAATATTTTTTGAATTTTATTTTAATATTTTTCCATTTTTACTGTGATTTAGTAACTAAAACTTGGTTATCCAAAAATTACTTTTAAAGATGAAAAAGTTACTCCTTAATTTATCTTTGTTATACACCAAACAGTGAAAATTACTTCTGTATAAGGTCTTCTATATAAAATATTATCTGCTTATTTGCTAGTTATTAAAAAAAAAAAAAAGAAAGAAAGAAAGAAAAGAAAACATCTATAAAGTCTAAATAAGAATGTAAAAAGAAATTATAAACCTTTTATTAATTAAAAAAAATATTAAAAACAAAAAATTGAAAATTTAAAGATGTGAAACATAAAGAGTTGTTTGATATAAAGATCGTCCCCACATTTATTGTAAAATTATAAAACATTTTTATAAAATTGCTCATATTGCGCAGCATTCCAATTTTCTTTTAAATGTTAAAGTATTTCATATATTTAGTTTATAGTATTTCATCAGATAACTTAATTTGTATGTAAAATTATGCTTAATGAACTTTTAGCTGCTTTAATGTTTTCAATTTGATTATTTTCTGTGGGTAGTATATATTATAAATGTTAGGAAAATATTTCTTTATATAAATAATTGCAACTTTTGTAATGTTGTAATTTTTATAAGGAAAAAATTGTAGAATTCAATATCAATTTATCAGTTAATTATGTCATTTTTAATTTGAATTTTTCATATCCAATATGTATGACTATTTTAAATAAAATGCCATTTAAAGTAAATTAAGGGCTAACTCTCTTGCTGACTCAAATATTTTTAGGATGAAGATTAATAATCAATTGTTTTTACAGCAAAGAATATAGGTCTGTTGATCCTCCGAGAGTGCTTTTAGACAAATTAGAATTGAAAGGCTATAAAGTGGTAGCTATGGCAGGAATAGGACAAACATGCATATGGACTTTACATAAACCACCTGAATTTGCAGCATAAGTAGATATTATATATGTTACTAGAGTAATGGTGTTGGATCTAAGAAAATATTTTAGTTAGAAATATTTTTTTTTTTATTTCAAAAGAGTTTTCTTATTTTATTTGTTATTGCTTAATGTTAGTTTTAGTTTTAAACAATTCTTAATAAAAATATATATTTAGTAAAGAGATATGTAAAACAATATTTAGAAATCAGAAATAACTATTAAAACTGTAAAGTATGTTAATGTAAAAGTAAAGTATGTTTTAATTTAATTTAATATAATTTTTACTTAGCTTAATACATAAATGAAATGTATTACTTTTTATATCATTAAAATTTTAATATATTCATAAAATTACTTTTCTAATGAGAAAAGAACCAGCAAGTTAATTTATTAATATTCTATTTTTCTTTAATATCTGTTTCTGGCTGACATTACTTTAGATATCATTGTTTTTGTAATTACTAAGTCATTTTACAACCTGTTATTACTCTAGATATTAAATATTTATTGGAAGTGTTATTTGGTTAATAATTCTACTTGTATATAATAATCAGATAGTATTGTTATAATTTTTTGGAAATGATTGTTTGAATAGCAGATGTTAAAGCCTGTTACATTAGTACTATGTGTAAAATTAAGAGATTTGATATTAAAGTTATTAGTTGAATTTTTAATTTTAATGGTTTTGCAAAATTATATGTGTCATTATTGCAAAGTAATATCTAGTCAAGAGTACTAATTATTATTTACCGTGTAAATGTTTGTAATGTATGTTGTGATTATCTGTAGATTTATATTTCATAGTAAAAAGTAACCTTGTGTATATTCTTTCTTTTTGCCAAATATTTTGTTTCCATATTTATTTACAGAATGCACTCTTTATATTTTCTGAATGCCATTTTATTATGTAATTTTAACTTTTAAGCACATGCATTACAAGATACTTGTTTTGTTAAATTAGAATATTTTATCAATATCACTAAACTGTCCTTTTCCTATGTGCACATGTGCATTATGTTGGAATAAATATTTTTGATTTTATTTACTTATTTTTCTCCCAGTAAATGAAATAGTTTATTTTTATAAGATTGCTTTTTAAATTTATAATTATTAATTAACTATTTATTGCCATTAATAATGTTTTGTATCTATAGAAATGTTTCTGTGCTTATCTAAATTGAAAATTCCTGTTAGCTGCTACCAAAATATTGGCGTACTGTTATGTAAAATACATCAATGTTTATATTATTGAATTATAATATAATTATTTGCTATATTTAATTCCAGCTAAAAAGTTGTTTGATATCCATCTTCTTTTCAAATGTATTTCAAATAACCTAGAATTTTATTATGATTGGGTTTCAAAAGATTTTTTACTTTAAGAATTTTTTTGAATAAGTTAAACATTTTTAAAAGTTTAATAATATGAAGCTAATATGCGTCTATATTCTTAATAGTAAATGTTTGTTTCTATTTAGAAAAAAAAAGAGAGAGATAAAATACTAAATGTCATATGTTAGATACTAAGAGTCAGTAACATTAAAATTTTTAAACTTTTTTGTACAATATGTGCTATTTAAAAATCTGAAAATTTATATCTGGTATCAGTATATATATATATATATATATATATATATATATATATATATATATATATATATATATATATATATACATACAGTAGACATTTGTTTTGAGGAATTCTTAGCAATCAGTAAAGCAATTCTTATAACAGAAGGTTCATAGTTCTGATTTCAATTTTTTCATCAAACTATTTTTCTTTATGAATAAAGTATTAGAAAAATATATTTAGAGTGGATTGTAGGAGAAAGACATACAAAATAAGCTTCATACTTCAAAACTATACTTTTATTTTATTGATGAAAAATCAGACATAGTAATCATTTATGTATTTATTTTTTCTGTTTAAAAAAAATAAATTTTTCCATTTTTTCAATGTAGAAAAGCATTTTGTAATTTTTCTCTCAGAAAAGTAACTTAGTCCCATTAGCCATTCATTTACTTGTTTTGCAGATGGTCCTTGCACTGCATTATTTTCTTTGATTTCAATATCTGAAAGCTCTTTCTCATTCATTACATTGAGGATGTAATGAATGACCATCCAATATTTCTTCCATGCATATCACACCTGAGTTCATATTCAAAAAATCCTGTATGGAAATTTTTGTATCTGAGGGATTTTTTTATTTGATTTCATGTATGTGTGACTCATTTTCTCCTAAATCATAAAGTAGCTTTCTTCAATAATAGTGGCATTTTTATTAAGACATTCCTATTGAAATGTTCTCAATATTGTCTTTGTTTCAAAATCATTCCAAGCATACATTGCGTGGATCTTAAAGCTCAATTTCTTAAAGCTACTACAATTTCAAGTCCATAATTCTCTTTGCAAAAGTACCCTACAATATTTGCTTTTGAGGCTGTTGATTATACCCAGATCCATAGGTTGTAAGGCAAGTTAAATTAAGTGGAAGAAATAACACACAAATTATTTCAAGATCTAGAACTTTGACATGAGCAGTGCAGTTATCCTCAATTTGAAGTACTTTACAACTCTCTGAAAAAAATGTTGATATTAAATCTCACAGCCACTTTCCATGAATACTGCCAGTCATTCAAGCATTAATATTTGCATGGTATACAGAAGCTTGATTTTGAATCATACTTTTGCTCATATTGTTTCCTTTTACATCAATTTCTTCTAAACTTTTAAAATTGTCAAGGAGCTTTGAAATCTTATATTTTTCTGCCAATTTTCATCTACTTTCTTTTCACTTTTTTAAAATTTGATTAATAAAAATGTTTATTATTTGACTGCAATATAAGTGAACTCATAAGCGAAACTGACCCAACCTCCGTCTCAGCTGACTAAACTTTATGAATTGATTTTTCCTGATGAAATGAAACCAACTACAGAACAACAAGACTCTATCGTTTTTAAAGAGCTTTTTTCCTCTTTATGTATTTTCATGTACCTGGAGGAGTTCAATAGCTGATTTCTTTCATATTATGTGTCGGTTATCCACATGTTTTCAGTTATTATTCCCACCATGTCTTGAATGCCTGCATGTGCTGCTTCATTGTTAAAAAATTAATCAAGTTCTCATAACATTATATAAAAATATCAAATAAAAAGTAATAAAAGCATCATATCACAAAAAAGAACTAAAAAACTATTTGTCAGAAGCAAAAGTTCACAAAAAAAAGATTTTCAAAATTTTAGTTTGTAAATAGGAGGGAAAATTATGCATCTATAGTGTCATAGTAGAGAATAACTACTAGTTCATAAATTAGATGTTCTTAAGAACAAGCGTTTACTATATGCAAGTACATTTTTCTGTTGGAATCTTTGAATTTTCTAAATTTTTTATTGAGATCCAAAAATCCAAATCCTGATAAAATGTAAATAATGCTGTATTTTTAATTTTTCTTTTCACTTAACATACAACTAATAAAAAAGTTATAAATTTGTATTAATCTAAAATTTTGTTTATCAAGCTAACTTCTAATTAATCTTTTAATAATCTATATAATTTTAATTTCATATCTTTGCTCAATGTTATAATATTTACATAAATTTAATATTGTCTTTGGTTGATTATTATTTTAAAAAATTCATGAAAATATAAAATTGAATTTTCAATATTTCTAATCTTTGTAAATTCAATGAGTAAATGAATTTAGTTTAAAAAAATTCAAAATGGAGTTGCAGAAATTTCTTCCAGGTTTAATTTTTAACATCACACAATATTAGAATAGTTTTTTTATAAATGTTTCTTAACAAAAAAGTACATCGTTATATTAATTTTTTAGTTATAAATTGCAAGTTTTTTTCTTCCCTGAAAACGTTTAACTTAAATTCAAAATGCAATTATTTTTCAATTTATTTTTAAAGCAACCTTTTCAGTAACCATTCAGAAGTATGATAGGAATACATCACATGTTGATGAGATGATAGAAGTCATCTCATTCACTATTATAGGAATTTCAATCATGAAATTTGTTTTATCATTAATATATAAACATTTTGTTTGATTTCTGTAAATTAATAACCAAGCGAATCTAGTTATTGAAACTAATTTATTATAAGCATTTGATGTAATTTTCATATTAATATTAGCTTTTAGAAAAACATGTCTCTTTTGTAGAATTGTTTTTAACACTGAACTTTAATGCTTAACATAATATTTCAAACTGTTTTTGGTTTCAAATATTCTGTTTCTAAAATTTTACTAAGAATTCAATGCATTGTAGGGATGAAGGAATAAAATCCATACTAATTCCACATAAGTTAAAACTATTTTTTATGGTCTGATTTTATTTATATCTTTAATAAATTTATGTGACATATATGAAAAATGCATTACTCCACTACTGGTCATTGAAATTTTTATATTGAGAAAAAATGTAAATAAATTGTGCTATTTATTCAATAAATATTTTATATTGGAAGTAATAACTGGTTAAATTTTCAAAAAATTTGGACATAAAAATCCTTAGAAACAATTTCCAAAACAACCACCCCTGACAGCAAGACTAGCTCTTATAATGCCTGATCATGAAATCAGAGATTTGATACCATATGCAAATACATTTATCGATACATTTTCAATACAATGCCACAGTTCATTGGCATAGTTATTGTCATATGACTACAATCTAGTCTTCCATCATTGACCAGGTGTTTTCTGTTAATATAAGAGCAGAACATTGTGGTGAGAATATCAACTGAACAATTTCTGTGTCAAAAAAAGATTATACAGTACCACTAACTTGCGATTGTATGTTATCCAGCTGAAATGAATTGTTTTGCAGTACTCACATGCTAGGACCACAGACTTGAAACTTAGCACAACAGAATGTAATGGTTATTGTTCAAAGTGGTAACATTCCAAAGAACTCTAATATAATTCATATTAGCGGCATAGGAAGTGAGACATGTATCTATTGACACTTCATACTATGGTGCTAGAACAATAAATCTAATAAGTACTGACTATGTGCATTCTTCATGATGCCAACAGATGATCATCAGAACTCTATAAATATAACTGAAATTTATTAAAAAAATATAACATCAAGCCATTCCTTCATCCAATTTCATTATTGATCCTGTTGATAACCCTCCTATCTCAAAGCATCAAAAGTGACCAAAGCTATAGTTTCAAACAACTTATACTGCTTTAAATGTTGTTGAATTGTTTGTGCATGTAGTTGTCTGGCAAACGATCAATATCTCTCAGGACTCATGATGCAGACATGACCTATTAAGGCCATGCAAGTAACATATTTGTTTTCTCAGTAATTAACTATAGCAAGTTTCTGGCATCCATTATCATTGTCGCTCCATACAATTGTCCTGAAAGCATCTATTCCATATTCTGCAGATATGAGATTTCAATAAGTGAAGACAGCATTGCTGCTATCTGTAAATGCTATCTCACGAGGTAACAGTTTTAATTTTATCAAAGCCAGAAACATTCTAGTCTTTCTCCTTTCACTAAGCATTACAACTCTTCATTAGGCAACAATTTATGAGTGAGAAATCTTTCTTCATTTAAACACATAGTAAGTGTCGCAACATTCCTTATTTTGCATGAAGGCATATACTTACATAAAATCTTATAAAACCTTTATAATAATCTTAGCATCTTGATGCCATGTAAAACTCATGTATATAATACGCCATCTCGATATGGCATTTTTAATGGCCAAGAATGTTTTAAATTCTATATCAAAAAAATGTTCATTAAGAATACTATTTTTTCTGTTTTCATAAATATATTCAAATGCTTAAAAATTTGCAGTTTAAAAAATTTTTATATTGACAGATTTACCGATTCATTTTTTATATCTTTTCACAAATATTGTTAATTTATTTTATTTAAATATGTTATTATTTTAAGCAAAATGTAAGCAAACCAGAAAACATTTAAAATATTTTCTTTCCTTTGAAAAATTAAATGCATTAATTAGTTTTACTTTGTATTCGATTTTGTGATTAATTCTTTGCATGCTTTAAATATAACAATTTCTCAAAAAAGAAAAGGAATTAAAATAATTTCAAATTTAAATGGAAAATTTCATGTCAAGTATGATGCAATTTATTTTCTAAATTAGCAATATTTTCTATTAGATTGTAATTGCAAAGATATTTAGAGTAACTTTTTTATGCAAAAAGTAAGTTTATATTCAACCCAATTATTGTTTTGTTTTATATATAATTCTGTGCATTTATTTTTCAAAATTTTCTTTATATTTAGTTAGTCAATTTTATTATTTATATAATAAAATAAATATTTTTATAAACTTTTAATATTTTTACAAATATTGTATTTTTCTACAAATTAGATTTATGTATATTTATTCAATAAAATCACTTATATTTAAAACTGGTGTTGGTATTGTTTGTTACATATCACTCATTAAACATTTACCCTACTCTATGTTAGTTTGAAATAAATTTTTTAAAAGTTATAATTTCTTGTAAGAAATATTTGAAATATGCTCTAGCTTAAATAGAATTGGGTAGAAGAAAAAAAAAAGATACATACAAGATTTTTTACTTAAGATTAAATTTGTTTTACTTTAACATTCATACTAAAAAAAATAATTGGCAATTATAAATTTGTTATTGTGATAAAATTTTCAATTTGTTTAATATAAGTAACTCACACATTTTGTACAAATATGTTATATAATAACTCTCTTTTTAATCCATGCATAAGATAGAATAAAAAGAAAATATGAAATGCTCATATGAGATTTGTACCTAAGTATTGTAAGTTGTACTATGTTTTATGATTTCTAATTTTTGAAAAACGTTTTTAATTAAAAATTCCTTTAGTTGCATATAAGAAGAAAACAGCAGTTATAAAACAGTATATGGTATATGTCAAAAAAAAAAAAAAACTTTTTAAAATGTGAAAAATTAAAGTGTGAACTTAATTTCTAATAATTATAAATTTTTAATTTCTAAGTGTAAGGTTTTTTAGAAAACCTAATGCTTGGAAATTAGTAATTATGAAAATTTCAAATACTTTACTTCCACATCATGTTTTAAGAAGTAATTTGTTTTGAAATAAGTATTTCAAGAGCATTTATATGTATTTTTTTTTTTTTTTAATTTTCCAAAATTTATTTTAATACATTACATTATAACCAAATGATCTACTTTGAATTCGTTTATAATATATGTTATTATAAAATTTGACAATTAGTATGTGTGTGTGCTATCCATTATTTTGTTTTTAACCTTAAATTAAAAAAAGCGAATTAAATATTCTTGATTAATTTACATTTGTGGTACATATTTTAATCATATTAAAAACAAAGTTAAATTCGCATCTAGACATAAATAACATTCTGTGCATAAACAAATTTTATATGATTTTGTTTTTCTTTAAAACTATTTGTTTACTTTCATTAAAAAAAATTCAAAATCAATATTCTCAGTATCTATTCAGTAAATTCTTGTATTGTTACGTTTTGTGAAGTGTGTCTTGCACACAATTCAGTCACATAAAACTTCCAAAGTAAAACACATTAAGTTCAGTGTTAAATATTAAGAATTATATCTATATTCGCGAAGACAAGTGTATAAACGTATGTATTATTTAAAAACTAATCACAATCTATGCATGTTGCAATATTATGAATTGCAGATGAAAAGGTATTTAAAATAGGTTATGATTTATTTTCAAGACACAAATATATGATATACAAAGAATGAATGGAAAATTTTGAGCACTAGTATGCTGTCAGACATTGAAGGAAATTAAAATCATTGGTGAATGATTCTTTGAAATTCATCCTTGTGCGTCGCTTTACGATTATGAAAATATTGCATATTACGAGGATGAAGCATCATTGCTTGGACAAGAATTTCACACTGATTGAGCAGACCAGCATTATTTTGTCCGCACACGCAATTTGGAATATCAATAAAAAATCTTAAGTGATGTTTAGTGCATTCATTTTTTGTTCCAAACCTTCTATAAATTTCATTATACTCTACGACAGGAAATTACGATAAAATATATAAATTTTGTATTTTTTATACATCTTATGTGTTTCTTTTTAACTTAATATTATAAAAACATAAATTTTTTTTCAATATTGATGTCTAACTTTACATCAATTTATAACTAACAAAACTCAATGCTGTTCTATTTTTATCATTATTTGTTTATTGAATATATATTTGTTTTTCTTGAAATTCAAAGCAGTACATATTTCTCTTCATTTTAATCTTTTGTGTTCAACTTTTGACAGTAATATGAATTCGAGTATATTTAAAATTTGTTATAAAATATGCAGAATTTAAGTTTTGACATTACCATAATTACATAACAAAAAAATTTAGCATTAAATTCAGTGTCAGCTGAATTTGAAAGAAAATATTAAAAATAGAAATGTGGAAAAATATAACTTCTTTAAACTTAAATAAATTTTTAAGTACCTGTGATTAACTTTATTTATATTTTAATACCCTTCATATTTTCAAATTTATATGCTTTCAATCCAAAGCCAAGATCAGAGATTTGATAACTTTAATAAACCCCGACATACAGCATCTTAACTTACAGGATTCCTTAAAAAAGACTTTTTGCTATGTCATAACTAATTCTCTCAACTTAAGATAAAATTAAGAATGAAAACTTTGTGGAAGTAATAAAATAATTCTCATAATTAAATTGTGTTTAGTATCTGACATTTAGTCAGATACTAAACACAATTTAACTATGAGAATTACTTCCACAAAATTTTCATTCTTAATTTACAATCTTTACATAATCACTAACATGCAAGCATTAAACTATTCTATTTCTTAATTGGTACACCTGCATGCCTTAGTGCATTCTGATGTACAAATTTGTGGAAGTTTTGTAACGTTATAAAAACTAATTTTTGGCACAAGTCAATATCAATAGGATTAGATATATAGATTTGAGTGTCTACTTAAGATTAAAAATGCCACAAGTACATGGTTTCCTAATGACTAAATGCAAATTTGGAATTTGATAGAGCAAACACAAGATTTTTATCTTTGTTACCAGTTGCTTTAACCAGAAAATTATATTTTCTACATGTGAAATCGTTCTTTTTTACCATTACAACCTCAAAGCATCAAGAAAATTTAATTGAACTCAAAATAACAAAAAAAAATAATTGATATCATTTCAAATATTGATTCTGATTTATTATCAACAAGACATTTTTTATAACATGGTTCGAAAGATATTGCTAAGACTACAATCCTTCATTTGTTTAAATCCTCACAAAAACTCTAAACACATGAAATGAATTGGAATAGTTTTCTATTTTTCATATTTTAGATGACGCATTTAGTTTTCAATAGTAAACATCAGTATTTGGTCACTATTTATTGAAGATAAAATGTATTTAAGCAAAATATGTAAATCAACAAATGCAGAAAACATACTATTCATATATAATCTACAAAACACATTATCAAGCATCCATATATTTTAATAATTTAGTTGAATTAAGCATAATAATAAACTCCAGCCTGAAATAGCAACATTGCAACCTCAGCAGAGAAATGGGATGAATTTTTCATAACTATATAGTTGAATTCAAACAAGAAAAATCTCATAACATTAAGTTTTGCAAACACTGTTATTCATAATTGATGCAAGTCATAAAATTTTAGTTCTGCATTTTATAAATTTGTCTTGATTGCTGAATATCAATTTTTTCCACAATGGCTTATTACAAGACCAATTTTAAATGGATTCCAAACCAGCATTAACATCCAAGCCTGAAATTGTATTCAAAGACAATGAGCTTAAATCGATTACAACACTCACTGTCAGCTCTGCATTTTTGATATGGAAAAATAGCTTATTCCTTTTACAATTTTAATTAAATACTAACCATTTCTTTAAGTCTGCTTTTATTGATCAAATTTATATGCATTCACATTCTTTATATATAAAGCAAATATTAAAATGAAAGCCGAATATACAAGCAATTTAAAAACAGCCATTCCTGAAGTACACACAACACTCACCTCATGACTTCAATAAGAAACACTAAAAGCTAAATATAATTTTTAAAAATTTAAGATTTTTGTTTCATCCCTATTAACTGAATGAAAATTAAATATATATAAAAAAATAAATAATAAACCATTCACTATTACATGAAAATGTAGTAAGATTTCTAAAACCATATTTGTAATTCCACAGAAATCACAATCTTCGCCAATGAAATTTTTAACTTCAACTTAAGTTTCAAAACAAAATAAAATTTTTTTAAAGTTTTCCTAAATAAAACTGGAAAAACATTAGATTTTAAAACTATTTCACAACTTTATAAAATCAATTTTTACTCATTAATAGTAATTTGATCAGGACTAACAATTCAAAATTCATTCCAATTCACAACAAATACCAGAGATAGAATTCTATCTGTTAAGAACTGATATTGGATGTGTTAACCATTTAGTTTCAATTAAATCTTAATTCTTACTGATGTTATAATATAAATTCAAATTATTTTATGTAAATAATTACAAGATGCTTTGAAATCACTTTAATAACCATTGTGCATCTAAACCATCGTTAATTTTTGTAGAAATGTAGTTTCCTATAAATTCATTAGACATTTCATCATGCGATTTCTCATAAAATTTAAATTTCCAGCACCTGTTATGAATATATCAATAAGGTTAAAACTAAGTTTTTTTAATATATCAATTAGAATAGATACATGTACTTCTTAATACATTTCCTTATTTTAAAATTTAAGACAGTCACATTTTAGAAATTTGCAACATATACTATTCACTATGAGAGTATTCACTTGAACTTACAATTTTGTTATGACTGTTAGTTTAAACAAAATATTGTGTTAAATGAATATTTAAAATATTTTCAAAGTTTATTATGTAAAGAATAGTAATCATTTTAACAAACAGAGTTGGTATCTTGCATACCTAGGGTTACTATGAAAGCTATTGTTTAATATGTACTGTTTAAATGAATTTTTCAATATTTTGATGAGCATTAATTCCTTTAATTTGAAATTTCTTATGGTAGAAAAGAATAAATGCTGATGATATGGAGTGCAGAGGTTAATAAATAAAATAGCAGAAATAATTGTTGCAGATTTATTTAAGCTCCTTTTTTACACCATTACAAAATACAATGAAAAATGACTAAATATTTCTTCCTAAAACACAGGAGAAAATAAATGTTTTGTGATCCCCCATATTTTTTTCAAAAAAATTTAAACAAAGTCCAAAAAGCTACAAGACAAACGATTTTTAAAACACTGAATTCTGGAAAAGCATATTTGATTTGAATGCAAAGGTTACAACTGTTATGATACAATTAAACAAGATAAGTAATATCACAAATATCAAGGGTATGTGCTAGACATATAATAAGCAAAAAAGATTATATGGCATCTATGTCCAAATCATCTTCGTCATTGTCAACAGGGACTTCTTTCTTCACAGGTTTTGGCAGCTCCTTTTCAACGCTTATAGATGTACTGATGTGACGATCAGAATAAACAACCTTAAAAATATTAAAAACAATTTTAGCTACAAAACTTTTTTCCTTTTAAAAAAATTAAAAAATTTTAAAACATAATGCATGCTTATTTTACTAAATGAAAATATAGATTTATTAATATTTATGATATTATAACTTTTTTATACTATTTATAGTTAGTTTCTGAAAATTGGAGAACCCTAAAAAATAAGAAAATCCAAGCAATCTAAAAAAATGAGCTTTTAAATTAGGAAGAGCTTATAATTTTTTATTTCAATATAATTTTTCAACATTTTTTTTCTAGGATAACCATTAAGTCCATAAAAATGCTATATATGATATTTTAATAATATAAATCACCTCAACAGCTTCTTCATCATCATTATCATCACCATCACTAGATTCTTCTTCCTCAGCTTCTTGAAGCCATTTAATAAATGGCTTGGCTTTTTCATGGATCTCTTGAGCTATATCTTTATTTACATATTTTTTAGACACCTAAGAAAATATCAATGGACTATTTTAGATATATTACTTACCTAAATTTTTCATTGATAAAATATAAGGATCAAGAAAAACTACTTTCCATATAATTATATATATACACTATTTAAAACATAAATGTATTCTAATTCAACTAATTGCAAACAATGTATGCACATTTATGGCAGGAAAATTTTAATAACCAAATCTTCTCAATATCTATTAATAATTTGTTTTAAAACCAATCATATCTAGAGTAAAACTTGCTATTACTAGAAACTTATTACTATGAATAATTGAGAAGAATATTTAAAGACGCCAAAACATACAAAATTAAAAGCTGAAATAACTAATAGTTAATAACAACTTTTTTATAAAAAGTTAGCCATTTCAATTTTATGGATTAAAATGAAAAAATAAATAAGATTCCAAAATTTTTTATGTGTGAGAAAGACTAAGATATGCAATTATTTAAATATTAGGAAAAAAAACTTTCAAATCAAATATAACATTATATTTTAACTTGATCCCAACAGACTACTTTGAAACTATAACAAGTTTTTTATACTACATAGTTTGATATAACTAGATAATATTTAAATCAAATAAAATTCTTGTACAATTTCTATCCAAAATTACATATTCATTAGAGATGCAACATTTTTAATAAAGTTAATATCTATACAACACACAACCATAACAGAGATAAATTATATTTAAGATTAATACTTACTTTCTGTGACCAATCTATCAAAACTTCTTCCTCCAAAATATCAGTATCGTAGAATACTTTTAAGATGTGCGGTACCTTGGCCAACAATGTATCTTTGTGCAAATTTATAACCTGCTCCAATCCACCCAACAAATATTTTTGGGCTTTGTGATTCCCATGAGTGAACTAAAATAATACTTATAATTACAATTTGAAGTTAATTAAACATAAAACAATAAAAAATCTCCAACAAACTTACTCTTAAAAACAAGAGTCTATGAGTTTTGACTTCTTGAATGATATGCTCCCCAAGTAGCAATTCACATAAGACCAACACAGCCTTATCTTTGATATCAAGTCTCTCAGCCTCACCAACCAGTTCTTTTTGCAGGTTTTCTATTTTTCCAGTTTCTTTATGTTTCTAAAAGCAAAATTTAGTTTTTTTAAAAAAAATATACAATAGATAGTTAACAAAGATATATTGATGAATTATATTCAAAGATAGCTAGATTACTTATCAGGCTGTGTTAATTTTTTAAAATTAAGATGTATTTGCATATTTTAATAGTTTTATAAATTAATAATTAAGAACAAATGTAAACAAAATTTTAGAACAACTTTCAAACTTTAAAACTGAAGTCTTGAAATAATCAATTTAGGAGAATCAATATTTTAGATATGAAAATCTTTTGAATATGATATGACATATCAATACACACACAAAAGACTAAGCACATTAAAAATACATGCACCCTTTAAAAATATACATTTATCGAAACTTAAAAATTAAACAAGATAATTTTTAATTATGAAAAAGTACAATAAAAATGAATGCTTAAAAAATTTTAAATGTAAAATTTGAAAATTTCCAAAACATAAATTATTAAAATTGAGCACTTAGAAAATTACCTTAACAAATTCATAGAATAAATCAAGTCTTTCTTGAGGGGATTTTTCCAAGTCATCATTGAGCATTAGAGTTTTGGCTCCAGATGTTAAACTCTCCATGCGTCTAGCTACTGCTTCAGCATCAGTATCATCATACCAATCATCATCATCATCCTTAAAAAAAAATTTTCACCTTCAAAAACACTATTCATTATTAGCCATTTTTCAATGTTATCTAAGACTTAGAAAATTAACTCAATAACTTAAAGCTACTATTTTATCATAAATTAGTTCTATTAGTATTAAATACATTAAACATAGAGTAACTTAAAACTGCTTAGTTGACACATGTTTAAAAGCTACTTTAAAAATAATACAGTACAGTAATTTTTGAATTGAAGTAATTTAAAAACTTAGCTCGTATTGAAGTTTTTTTTACTTTTTCAGGTGATCCATTTTCCAAATCAGAATCATGCTGTGGGCTATGTGATCCACTATCTTCTCCATTTTGCTGCTTTTTGGGAGTTTTTTCATCTTTATTCTTACGTTTACTTTTCTTTGCTGAACCAGTTGTTTTTGTTGGATCCTACAAAAATATAGGTATATAACAAAACTTGTATACATTTAATTACCTTCATTTAAGAGTAAAAAATATGTTTTATTGAACAATAGCACAACTATAAATATTTTTATAATTGTTATTAACATTAAGTATCTTATTTTTACAGAAGCATGTGCATCTTTCTTTTGTTACTATAGGATTAGAGTGAAATAACAAGTTTTAAGGTATTTTGTTTCACGAACTTATATGAGGAGTATCAGTAAATTTATAAGTTAATTTTATATTTCAAAAAATATTTTATGAATATGCTAAACTTTAAATTTATAAACACATAATGTACACACAATAATACAATATAGAACACTCTCATATGTTTATATCTTGAAAATATTTATAACACAGTGTAGAAAAATGCTCTTAATAAAATTTTTTTTTATAACAATAATCGCTCTGCTGAGTGATATAGATTACTCTATGAATCGTCTGATATTGAAGAATTTAATATTAACTAAAATGTATATGCACAAGGCTTCTGTAATAAGCAAAAAGTGTAAGTTACAATAATGTCAGTTATTAAAATATAGGATAAAAAAGTATGGTATACTGAATGAAGAACAAGAGGAATTTAAAGTTATGCAACACTCCATAGATTAGACATTTTTAGTTACTTGACTTTTTATTTCAATGTACCACTGAAAATATTAAGTTTTCAAAAGCATCAAAAATTCATAACAAATAAAAGTGTATAACTCTTATTTGGAAAACATACCTGTCCTGGAGGATTTTTAAGAATAAATGTTGTCAACTTGTGAGTAGAATCAAGTTGCCCAGCATAACCACAAGCAATGCATTTAGTATTAATTACTCCTTTTTTTGGAAGGACAGTCTGAAAAATTATAGGCATGTTATAGAAGCAGTTTTAGTTACACAGATTTTTATGACAAATGTCTTTTAAACAAAATATTTTTCTGACAGAAGCATACAAAGATTAATTTCTTATGTGTGTTCTTTTAATGAAAATCATATTTTATTTATACTATAAATTGGTAAGTTATCTTTAAGATAACTTCACAATATGATTCAAGCTTTAAATTTTATAAATTCAAGTATAGTGCTTTCATAACTAAAATGTAAATACTGATTTTCAAAATTTTCGCACTTAGGCAAAGCAGAGCTGCATTCAAAAGTTAACATTTAGCTAATTGTTTTAAACATAATGGATCAGATAAAGTAACAGCTGAATAGCACTGGCATCTATACATCCATTGTTTTGCTATCCATGGACTTCTCAGTAAATGGTAGAACAAAATTCAAACGTTGCAAAAGGAAACCCCAATATATGTGCATGCCAAAAACAAATGTAACACTCCTCTCCCACCATTTAACAGCAACCAGGAGTTTTGGTTCCTAAGGCAAAAATGCAACTGATAAGAAATTTAGTTCATTTAATTTTATATTCATCAGGTTTAATTATAGAAGTTACACATTTTGTATTTTAGGTTTGTCAAGGTCAAGTGTTTCCTAAATTTTCTCTTATTGTAATTCATAATTCACTTGACTGAAAAATTCTCAAGATTTATGTTGAAATCCCTCTAAGTTTCCAGTATCAAACCTACAAAAACAGTATGTAGCATCAAACCTTTGAAATTATTCCTTTTGACTAACATATGATCACAAATAGGAATGAAGGAAACAGTACATTATAGAATGTTTTAAGATTGAATCCAATTACAGTTGAGAAAACAAAATGAATTCTCCACATATACAGTAACTAATAGAGGGTGCTTGGGAGTTTTTAAGGTTTCTTCCACAGTGACATGAATAAGTATTACTACAAATTATTAACCAACACTCACTTTTTATTTAAAAAATGGTCAATTCAGGTAAAAGCTACAGTTTAAATATCTCAAAATATTTCATTATTTCTATTGTACAGTTCAAGTATTTCTGAAAAGCAAAACATGATTAGTAATGAAAACATTACAATAGTTTGGTAGGTTTTGATTTCCACTGTATGACTTTAAGTTTCTTCAAACAAACCTTGCATATGAGTTTTCATGACATTATAAATATCAATAAAAGACTTGATGCACTAAGTTATTGGTAACTTCCACCAGATAAGGACTCTACATATGCTTGTAGCAATAAGAATTATATAGCATTAAGACAATATCTACATTCCAAAATATACCACTGCAATGCTTAACAAATATCCAAAATAAAGGTTAACAGTCCTTGCTTAAACTCATTTTTAATTCTTCATCATTGATTAAAGGATCTTAAGATAAAAATTATCAGTATCTGAGTTATATGTGCTCAAATTTTATTAACCAAATTTCATTCCATATGCTGTAGAGGTAAATATTTATTTCATTAACATATTTGAATTGATGGGGCTGCAAGATAGGTTAAAACATTAAACCAATATACTGAATAGCAATCAAATTAGTGCCAGAAATATGAAGAGCCATCAGTATCAGAAATCACCAGAGTCAATCAGGAATTTGTTGATAGGTACTAATAAAAAGGTATTCTGAAGATAGATATAATTTGTTATCAAGTTGAATGTAATTCTATGAATGCCAGAAGACAATTACAAGACTCTGAAAACTGTCATGCTGTCTAATAGATCGAAATAGGGCATCAAAGATGCTTATGATTATTTAACAACAATCCTAACACTTCATAATTAAGAAAACTATAACCAAATACAATCACTTTCAGCTACAGCAGTTTCATATAGTTATCATATTAACACAGAGGTTTTATGTCATCTTAAATACCAAGACTGAAATTAAAGAAAAAACCCAAGAAAATTTTTACCTAGATAAATCAGAAGGAGGTTATTTTTCAATTTAAATTTCGAAAACTATCAGTTCGTTATAAGAATTTCTCCTATCATTACAAGGTTTTATTAACAATTGTTTTCACAACATGAAATTCTCAAGTGCAATTTTTATACAGTATCAAAATTTCATATATTAAATTTCAAACTTAAAAGTAGATATTTGTCAAGTTAAAAAATTTACACAATTAATGTATAAATAAAATTAAACAATGCTAAAATGTTTAGTTTCAAGTTTTATTGTAAAACTTTTAAATTTAATAAAGAACTTACAAGAACAGTTTCAGGATTGTCACATGAAGGGCATAAAACAAATCGTTTAATAAAGCCATCCAAGAGATCCTGAAGCTTGGCAGCTTCATGAGAGCCATTAACAATATAACGCTCATTTTTTTGATCAAATTGAGTTTGTGCACCAAGTTCACATCCAAAATATTTTGTAGGGTCTAAAAATAAAAATACATTAAAAAATCACACACACAATCAACAATTACACAATTAATAAACTTTTAATCCAGCAGTTATATAAATATGTAAAACTGCTGTATAATTTTTAATGAAGATAACAAAATAAATTTATAAATGGAAGTAAGTAAAAGTAAAACAAAATATAGTAAAATCTTTTAATTTGCATGAACAAAAATACATGAATATTTGTGACTATTTTTACTTCACATCCTTCAATTTATTTACTTCCAAGGTCAAAAATTTAAAGTTAATTCCTGGCATTACAAATACCATCTCCCTGAGTACTAAATCCATAAATTGTTGAATCAGAAGCCAGAGAGCTAACCATTATAGAAAGGTTTGTAGTATTATTAACAAGTTTAATAAAAAAATAAAATATTGAAATATTCCATTCCGACTATAAAATGTTATTAGTAAAAAATAAAAATCTAAAAAAATTCAAAAACACTTCAGCAGAATAAAACATTTTTTGCAAGTCAAAGCATTTAATTATTGTGATAGTTATATCTATTATACTCCAAGAAACTAAACCTCTATTTTCTTTTTGGATCTTAGTACTGTATTCAGAAAATCAATGAAGAAATTTAGAAACAAACTATGTTGCAAGTTGGATTTAGTTAATGTTGATTTGAAGGGTTTTTTTTTTAAGGCTTTGAACCACTATGAAGTCCATCAACGTTATAAGTAGCTTAACAACCACAGTAACAGTTTGCCAACTGAAAACCACAGTCCAATGGTTTAACTAAAAACAGATTGAACTTTTAACTTTTTAAGACTTGCTAAAGGTTTTCAAATAGAAATCAAAATTCAGATTGCAAAAAAAAAATTTAAATAGAATTTAAAAATTATAAATCATATACAAAATATAAATAAGTTTAGGTTTCGTGCATAAATGATTTATGAACGGCTATATTAATTGTACTAAAATCACTTCTGATATAAAAGAGCTTAACCAGGAGCAAAATCTTAAAACTAGTTCTAAACAGTTCCAAATAGAGGTGGCAAACCCAGGGGAGTTGCAGAATTCGGAAATTAATATGCTAACCAATCAACTGCAAGATTAGAAAAACATAGTTGCATAATATTAAACAATTCAATGAAACTTAAAAATTATAAATCAAACTATAAAAATAAGTAAAAATTCCATATACTTTCTTTGAATAAGTTATTTAATGCATAAAATATATATAAAAGAAATTAAACAAATTTTACATTTAATATATATATATATACATTTAAGAATTTATATTCTTAAAACATACACTTGATAAAATTATAAATACATAGATATTTCTATAAAGTATATGTTTTAAAGTTAATTTTTATAAAGTTATGTTATAAATATATAATTTGTCACATATTACTTTCATATTTAGAATCAATTGCTTTTAATATCTCTCTAATATCTAATTTTATTATATAAATTGACAACTGTCAAAATCAAAACTGGTTTCTAATTTAATCTCCAAAATCCCAAGGTTTTGACATATTTTCTTAATATAGACAATGAAAATACATTAAATATATACTATAATTAAAAATTTCATTAACTAGTAAATTCATTAATAGAATATTAACAGAAAACATTCAAAAACAATGCCAAATATGCAAAATTCAAAAATATTAAATCAAAACATACATGTTGGAGGTCTATTTAAAGCCTTTGCTACTTCAACCATATTTACCACTACGGTTTTGATGCCATTGCCCTTTCCTTCCACCTATAAAATATTTCAAAATTTTTATTATAGATTTTAAAAATTGAATTGTGTTTTAAAATTTTTTTAATAGTTTTAAAATATGATATTTTCTTAAAGCAATGTGAATTGCATGAAAGTAATTTTTTCAAGAGAGATTTTTAATAATATTTTAAATGTTGGGCAGAAGAAAAAATTTTGTTAAGACTACAATTTTAACAAAGGATTTAAAAAGAAAATTCACAAGAGTAAAGAATTAAGATATCAGAATATTAATTCATAAAAGTTAAAATATAAAAATTAATACAATAAGTCAAAAATATTTTTTCAGAAATTTTCATTTTATACTTGTTTATGAAATCCCTTTAAAAACATTAATAACTTTGTCTAAATTACATAAGTTAAATATCTAAAAACATCCTTACCTTGGCAAGAAGCTTTGGCATCTTATAGCGGTAAAATTGGTCTGAAAGACTACGATTGACATTGATGTTACTCATGATTGAAATTAATATGTGGAGGGATCAAAAAGCTTTTGAGAATGTGGGTGGAGAAAGAATTGCAAGAAACTGGCCTGCCAGATTCCCTGCTTGCTGTCAAGAACAGATTGCTGGGAGATGAGGCTGAGGAGATGAAAAGTCACGATCTGAATGGCCGTAATTTTTGATGGTTACAAAGCACCCTGGAATACCATATCACATTCAGCACTCTTTAATATAATGTAGTATTAAAATTTAAACTTTCCTTACAGGAGGATTCAGTAAATAAAATTTCTAATTATTTTTATATAAAATTCAAAATATATCATAATTATATCAAAATTTGAAATCAACATTCAATACTCAAGGTTAATATAATAGCAAGTGATAAATAAAAGTTAAGATAAATATTTTACAAAAAATTAAAACTCATCAATAACATTTAATATGTTTATCGACATCCAGTAACATTTGTAGTTCATAATAAACGCTAATATAAATTTTTTTTCTCATTTTATAAATATCAGCTTGAGTCTTTGTTGACCATCAAAACAAGTTTCTGCCATCAGAATTAAAGCATTAAAATTATAAAAATAGACACATTGTTTTTCACTTGTCCTTTAAAGTGCTCTAAAACTTATCATTAGTCCTTAAATGAAAATATTTATCTTATATCAAAATTAAATTGAATAAAAAATTCATGTTTTTAGTTATCTGTTTATCAGCTATTAAGCAGTGATAGCACAATAGTTTCAATTTATATGGCAAGAAAAAGTGCATAAATTATAATTTACAATGATTAATATATTTCTATTTCTAAAGAATTATATATACATAATAAAATTTGTAAAATGTTAAAATGCACTTTCCCTACTGAAATTCAATGAATTTAAATTCAGGATAATTTGGGATATTGAATTTGGAATAACCTAAAGTTAAATAAAATACTGATTATTAGTTTTGATATTTATTAAGTCTTTGATTTAACTTCAAAAATAGCATTCACACGAGTACCATGTATATACTTTAAAAAAGAAAATCCACAATAAAGCTCTTAATTTATAGAATTTTACTACAGTGAAACTGTAGTACAATTTTATAAATTAACTAAATTGAAATATTTTATCCTGAATTTTAATAACATTAAGTTCAAGAAATTCATAAAAGTAGAACATAAAATTTCCAAATTTATTCAAACAAGTAATAACAAACAAATATAAATGAATAAACAAATAAAACTGAAATAATTATAGAAAACCAAATGAAAATTTCTTTTAAAGAAACTTGTATTACAAGATTAATAAAAATAAAACATTCTTACAATGCATACAGATTTGTTCATACCATCTCATTAATGCTTTTCATTTCACTTTGGTGAAGAGTGGGCATTTTAAAAAAACTAACTCAAATTAATAGATTCTGTAGGATTGTAGAATCGAGCATAGTTATTACGCTTTATTCTTTGCCACTCATTAAAAATAAGTATTTTAAAGGAAATTTTTTTCTAAAATCCTTCATATTTAATTTTACTTGAATTGAAATTTTAAAACAAATAGTAACAAGTAGTGAGATTGTTTAAATACTGTATTAAAGTATTTATTGAGATAATATTTCCTGAAACAAATATTAAGAGTTTCGTAATATACACATTGGCTGTAAGTATCTTTTAACTAAATAAAATAATTTTTTATACAAAATTTGAATATTGTAATGTTTATCATAACTCTTAATTCAACTTAAATTTAACAATTATTCAAACCTTAAATCAAAAACCAAACTTAATTGCAGATAAAACATGTAAGAACTGTTTTAAACAAGTACATCAGTAACTAGCAGATGACCCTTCAACCACGCCTTAACAGAAAAAGTACTTTTTCCCCTTATTGATATATAAATAGTTCATCACAGCCAATAAGAAAAGCAGCTGTTTAACACAGTAACTCCTGGTATTATCATTTCATAGAAAATCAGAATTTGTTCATAATTGGCTGTGTTCACTATTCCTAAGAATTTTTCTTCTTTTATAAAAAAATACTTGACAGCAATGTATATTTCAATGGTTGAAATATGTATTTTAAAAGACTTTCATATAACTGATATAGAAAATTAAAATTTTTCACCAAGTTTAATTTGTGGTAGAGAAAATTGAACATTGATAAGCACCAATAGAAACTTCTGTGATCAGTTGCATTACTGTATTTTTATATTATTAAAGACATATCTCAAAACAATTATAATTTATTTTTAATGAAATAAATACGTTTTTAGTGTATTTTGGTAGCTAATAATTTAGTATTTCACATTGCCAAAAATTTCCAATATCTAAAGACTAGTAACAAAAGGCAAAATATTTGGAATTACATATTTGTCTATATATGTTAATGATTAAATGGTTAAGGAAGAATTTAGAAAATGTACATCAATATCAGAGATATTTCTTTATACTATCATTGCATTCAGGAGAAGATTTTTAAAACTTAATTTATAAATTGTATTCAATACTCTTACTTTAAAACTAAAAATAGAATTAATGTAATAAACATAAAATATAAACTCAAAATAAAAAAATGTTCTTAAAAAAAAATTAAAGTTACTTACTGGTGAGCTGGAGTAATAAATTTCCCCTACAAGAACCAAAATGAATAAAATAAATTCTAGTAAAATAATGATCTATTTTAAAATCATTACCCACAATTTTCTAAGATTCCAATCTACTCATTATAGAAATATCCATAATTTTCGATTCTCTAAAGTAAAATTATACAAATGTATTTACCTTACAGCTTGCCAATTGATGTCCCACTGCTTTCGGCAATGCATAAACCTTTGTAAGCCTATAATCGTCGAATTAGATGACACAAATATATCTTCCTGATAGTGAGCTGGATTACCACGACCTAAGTGTTCTGAAAATAATTTTAATTTAACTGAGACATATTAATATGCATTTCATACAATATTTTAAAAGCTTTATATTTCTTTTCTCTTATCACTAAAATTATGAAAAATAGACACAGAATCCTTAACCAAACATTAGAATTTTAAAGAATGTTGTTAAAATTTTACACACTGTTACTATTGTAATACCTCTGGAGTAATTATAATACAAAAAGAATTCCATCTAAATGACAATTTTTTAATTTAAAAAAGTGTTGGTAAAGTCAAATAAACCCTAAAGCAAAATTTATCAAGAGTGAGAAGTTTTATCAATGAGTTAAAATTTTCAAAAATAAAAAGTACAATTATTGATTTACAAGAATTTTCTTTTAATCACAGAGGTTTTTCAATTAAAATTTTATTAAGCGAATGATTATTAAGTGGCATGTGATTAACTAAAATTATATACAGAGTTTATTTTTTACCACAAAAAATATTTTTAAAATTAATTTGTTTTTTGATGCTATTAGAAAAATTTTTTCTTAAGTGAAAGTGAGTAAATATTAGAAATTATTTTAATAAAAAGTGAATAACACATTTATCTACAAGCAGTTTCAAAAATTTTTAACTCTGAAGAAAGATAAACAATCAACCCAGCATTCTTATAAATAACTATCAATTTGAAAATCAAAACATTTGCATTTAACATTCAAAAATTTTCTTTATGTAGGCCAAAATTATTGTTTAATTTTTTGTAATGTAATGAAATTTAATATAAATAAATACAGAAATATATATCATAATGATAATTCTATCAGTTTTTGCATTTCTAACTTATAAAAACCTGGAAAATTCTAATTAAGACTTGTTTTAGGCTTTTTAATAAAAATTCTGTTTCTTTAAACTTTCTTGAATTTTTATAGACATTAACCAGATAATTAAGATTTTTAAAGATGTGAAAAGATTTTGTATCTTCTAAAATTCAAACAGCTATAACAATGCAATCAAATAGTTCTTAAAACTCAAATAGTAATTTTTAAAACTCTGAAATTTTATAAATATAATATTACAATTATTTTTCTACCAGTAAAAACAATATATAATACATGATTGTCATTTTATAGTAATAACAAACTTAAATCTTGGAGGTATTTTAGGATTAAACCCTCCAAGCTCGAATTTTTCATTTTAAAACTTTTCAAGCAATCAACTATATACAAGATGAACTTTTCCAGTCATATAGTTAATGTTTTTAATTACAGAAAAAATACAGACCAATAATCATTTAAATATGAAATTAAGTCCTTTCATTCATTCAAGTGATCTTTTACAACATAAATTAAAAATGAAAGAAAATGTCAGACATTCACAGGTTCTTTTATATCACACACCTTATCTTTTTCACTTAGACTTAGCACTATTAATTTTTCAAGAATGTCACAAAATAAATATTTCACAGTTTTTAAGTCTAATTTATTTTATGGTCTTATAAATTTAATGTTTCAAAACCTACAAAATTTTCAATCTGTTTTGTTTGTTATCTACCTGTTTTAAAGGCTATTTTATAAAATTGTTGATATCGTGTAATTAAAATGTCAGTAGCAGGCAAGCAAATTTCAAAGATAATTTCACTGCTGATTTAATCATGATAGATCAATACAGCTGTTTGTTCAGGGTGCTAAATAAATTGGATAAACATTGAGAATGGATTTTGTTATTAAATTATTACTAGTTATAAAACCTCAGCTATCTAGTTTTGTTATGAAACAGTGTTGCATTTTTATAATAGATAAACTTTAAAAAAATCTAGACTTCTGTAATTTAAGGATTTTTTAAGAAATTTTAATATGAAAAATCTTCAAAACAAAAAAGTGACACCCATGATTATAGAACAATTCAAATTTCAAAAATATAATAAGTATTGGTGTAAACTTTCTGTATTACAAAATTTAAATAGGGAATATTGAACAACCAACTAAGAAAATCTTGTATACAGAAAAATTTTTCCCAGGCCAAACAGAAAAGAATACTAATTTCAAATAAAGGCAGACAATTTAATTGGTTTAACTGAAAAAGTAAAAGTTTTTTTAAAAGACTTAAAAAGTTTCCATAAGATTAAATTAAAGAATTGAAGGATAGTTTAAGAAAGTCCACAACTACCTAAGGTTACAGTAGCCCTGATCACCAAAAGTTAAACAATTGATAGTTAAAATTTAATAAGTTTATCATGGCCAAAATAATTTATCAGGTGCAGCTAACAGGTTAACATTTAGATGGGAAAATTCAATTATAATCAATTTCAAATATTTATTTGTACCATTTTAAACTGATGTGAAAACTGACCATTTCAGACTGAATTGTATCTCATTTTACATTAACTTTTTAAATATATTTTAAAAAGTTAATGTAAAATGAGAACCAAGATAAAATTAGTTGTTCCACATTATATAAAATTTCAGCTTATTTTTTGTTACAATTATTCTTGCAAATTCAATTGATACTTTTAAAAAATTCTAATGATTCTTTATATTTATAAGGCTTAGCACACACATAATTTAAGATTACACAGCAATATTCTTAGTTTATGACCAAATTTCAATAGTTACATCATGCTCAATTTGATGGAAAAAAATCTTAAAGTTGCCATTGCAACTAACTTTTAACTTAAGTAGATATTAATTTTCCCTATACTTTTAAAAAGGATGATTATTTTTCTTTAATTATCTATAGCCTAAAAACAAAAGCTGCTGCAATAAATGACTTGGAACATATTTAAAATCAATGTTTAATATGCTCTAAGTCATTTATTTAAATGTAATGTAAATATATTTAAAATGTCCAATGTTTAACTTATTGGATATAATTACATATAGATATTTACATGATTAAAAATAAAACATCTTGATTACTTTGAATCAAGCATGCATATATATATAAATATAATGAAATGACATCAAAATAATTTTTTCCCATAAAGTTATTTAATTTCAATCAGGATAAACTAAACATAAATACAACATCACTTCTTGTATAAAAAGTTCTTAAGATTTAAAATGAATTCAATTGCTAACAATTTACAGTCATGAAATTCATTATGCTGATTAATTTCCAGAAACATCTGGTTTTTATCGTTAGCAGACATAACTTTAAAAGAATATCTTTTTTGAAATTACCATTCCTTTCAAGGAAAATATTAATTTTTTTTTGCAATGGATTTTACTGTATCAATATGTATAAATTCATTAATTTTCCCACATTAATTTGTTTCTTAAATATTAACTTTTCCTTTTATAAAAACTATTCTGTTTAAAAAAAAATTTGAACTAAAAAAACAAAATTGGTCTATTTTTAATTTTTACAAAATTAATATTTCATTCATAAAACTTGTGCCTTCAACAGAAAAATAATAATCTAACATTCATTACAGTTGATGTAAATTGAAAATGATAAATAATTTTTATATATTCGAATTAGCAATATTAAGTTGAAACATTTTAGAATTGCAAACTAATATATAATATCAAACTTTCAAAAATTTGATAAAATACGTTAACTATTTGGAAATGTGGCCCAAACATTTGACTGTATCCAAAAATTTAATCCAAAATATACTAAGTAAATTAAAAATTAATAAGTTTAAATGATTAAATATATTGTATATATGTTCGGCGCTGTCATACTATTCCTAAGACTTAGAACTAAAAATTGATTATTTCAACTCAATATTTCCTTATTAATTAGGGCAACATATGTAAAAAATAAGCAATACAAAAATATTTCCTTATTTCTAAGCACAGACACGGAAATGTAATCTGGCGAGATAAGAAACGGAAGGAGCATATGCTTATATAAAGGTCAAGTTTGAAAAGTCTTTTTGTCTTATATTTAACATAATTCAATAAACTCTTAATAATAAGGCCGCCATAGAGATGTTAGAAAAATTAAGAAAGTTTAATATAAATTTTTATATCAAAAACTATTGCCCACGTGTCAATATTAGGCCCAAAACGCGACAACTAATCAGCATAGAATTATATAGAGAAAACCAATGTTTTAGAATATTTAAATCTTATTAAAGGTAAATTTCAATACATTAAATTCATTTGGAGATGAAAAATTATAAATCCATACATACCGATCAAACAAAATGAAGACGTCATATAAAACTGTGAATCTACGCAATTTATCGATAAAATAACAGTAGCAGATATGGCGTCAACTGCACTGTCGCAGTGAAATCCCTAAAATTAAAAATATTACCATTACATCGATTATATCAATTTAAAATCAGTGCAAATTGAAACAAAATCGCTAATCATTAAAAATAAGTAGAGAAATGAAAAAAATTACGGTAATTTTAAAAACTGTTCTATATCCTGAAAATTTAGTATCTACTCACCCCTAAAATGGAGAAAATGGAAATGAGATTCAATATTCTGCGCAATAGGTGGAGCTTTTCGCGTGCAAGGGATATTTCGATATGATGCCATTTAAAATTTGTAAATGTACTTATTATATATTTTCTTAAAATGCTACTGGAAAGATGTAGTGGTTTAGAAGTTAAACCATCGTTCAGAAGAAATATCTATATGGCACATTTCTTTATTAATTTTTATTTTGTACGTCTACTATATACACGTAAGCTGTTGTTCATAAGTAGCAAAGGTTAAGGGAATTTTTCAACATTTGTTACTTGAATCAGATTTATTCATTTTAGAATACTGAAGTGATTTCTTTCCAAAAGAATCGCTAGTCTTGCTTTCATCCAATTTACAAACGAAATTATGTCATTTTTTTATAAATGGAAAGATAGTTTATCAATAGCTAGAAAATATAAATGCAATATTCTTATTGTTTAAAATTTTTATTGTTGTAAATTGTACATTCCATAAATACAATTTTACATTTCAAAATTTCAAATCTGGGATATTTTTCAAAACTCTGTATAACTGTCTCTAATCTGGATTATGAAATCTGAAGCGGTAAAGAGCGGTAAAGGAAAAAAAGATAAAAGGGGACTAAGTTATAAGCAAAGTCACTAAAAAACCATATATATATATATATATATATATATAAAACAATATATATATATATATATATATATATATATATATATATATATATATATATAAACCAATGTATATATATATTAAAGTAATAAATACAATATCATAAAATTGGAATTACAATACATTATTGGTAATCTAGCCAGCACAAAAAGATAAAGAAAGATTCGCCAGTATAAATAAGATAAAACATTTTGAATAGCTAGCCGTCTCCCTCCTGATGAATGTGGTCTCTATGTCTTCTTCTTGTCATTTGCATTGTATATTTTAGTATTTTTCCAATTTTATATTTTTGGTTTCAATATTTTTCATGTTTTACCAATATATTTCAAATAATATGTTTCAAAATGTGAAATTACTTCTAAATTTTATATAATAAATTGTGTCATTGTAGTAAATTATTCGAATTTTGTTACAAGCCACGCAAGCTTGAATTTGAATTTCAACTCATTTCTCTTTCTAATAATTATTCAAATTGTTTCTTATTTAATGGATAATAATTAAAAAAATTCCTGATTCATTCATCCCAATAAATTTAAACATATATATTTACTAAGAAAAGCTATTTTGTGGCAAGTTTTACTTTAACTATCAAATATATTTTAAAATTTTACTATAGTGTTTTTTAAAAAAAGTTTATTTTTATTATTAAATCTACTTTGTCTTTTTCATCAATAAATTCGTAAGTTTTAAATTTATCAGATATGAAATTAGCATTTTTGACATCATTTTAAGAAAAAGTTAAAAGTTGTATGGCAGAAATTATATATATATATATATATATATATATATATATATATATATATATATATATATATATATATATATATATATATATATATATATATATATATATATATATATATATATTTTTTTTTTTTAATCTTTTTCTATTTGCAAGCGTATTTTTATAAATCTGAAATGATAAATGCTTACATATCTTATATTGCTTTTTCACTGTAAAAAAAATATACTTTGAAATGACTTTAGTAAAACACAAATATTCAGAAACATTTCTCATAAATGTATGTGTAATTTTATGATTTTATAAATTTCAAAATGTAATTATAAACTAAGCTTAAAGTTTAATCAAAGTAAAATTTGCTTAAAAAAATCAGCTTACAAAAATATGATTTCTGATGAAAATAAATAACACTTTTTAGTTACTGACTATTCATAAAATTATATTCAAAACTAAAAGCATAGAATAATTATTTCCAGAAATAAATTTGAAAAATTCACAACTAAAATACATAAAATATATTTTTAATTATTATTATAACAAATACAATAATAATTGCATTTGGACCAAGTGTATAAGAATATTAAGATATTATGAATCATAATAGGATAGTAAAAATTCTCGAGAAACTCTTTCTTGGAAAATTTGTTTCTTAGATTATTTTGTAGCTGTTAAATAATCTGAAGCATTATGTATTAAAATAAAAAATTTTAAAAGAATTCATGTCATAAGTACTGGAAATAATTACAGAATATTTAAATTTTTACTGCAAAAAAGAAAGTTATAAGGCATTTCCATGAAAAAAAAAACTATCCAAATTCTGTGATTAGTTTACTATTTGTATACTTCGTTGCTGTTATACCTTGGCTTATACCTTTTTCAATATACTTCAACATAACTTTACATTTTATTGATTTTTGAATCTACTTTTTTCTTTTTTTTACTCAATTATCATTAATTTAGCATGATTAAGATAAAATGTTGAAAAGAATTTCTATTCTCCACTATATGGGAATACCAAGGACATTCAGCTTAATTTCTCATCGCTTTTTACTGATGTTTTTATTTTAATGACTGACGTTTTTGCTTCAAAAGTCATTATTTGAGATAGAAAAAAAAATTATTTTTTAAATCAGTTTTTGAACCTAACTCTTAAAAGTTGTAGGTTAAAATACTATCAGCCAGAATTTATCATACGTTCATTTAATAGCTGAATTAAAATACGAGAATTGGTTTCTTTAGCAAAAATAATTTTTAGTTTATATATAAACTTCAACATTATATAATCATTTTAGAATTTCATGGTTTTATAGTCATAATACAAACAAAGCCTTTTGTTTATTTATGTGTATATGTGTGTGTGTATATATATATATATATATATATATATATATATATATATATTCCTAATTTACTCCTAAAGTAAAGAATCTATGCCTTAGAGCTCCACAAAATTTTAATTCAACAAAACTAAAAATGTGATATAAATAAAGAAAATTTAGATGTATAAAGGTATAAAGGCTCTCATTTCTTTCAAAAACTGTCTTTAATAAATAAAATATGTTATATAAATGAATATATAAAAGAAGTTTAATTGACCTTAAATTTTACTTTTCATGTACTCAAAAATTATATTAATATAATTCTATATTTGTTATGCATAAGTTGTGAAATCAAAATTATGTATGTATATTTTTTAAAGAAGCCTAATATTTACTTGTTGTTTTGAATCTGTATTAGTGTCTGATAAGCAATGAAAGTGCTATTTTTGAAATTTATTTAATTTATATCTAAGGTTCATTTCTTGGGGGGAAAAAAGAAAAACATCAATCGAACATCAATGAGATCATGGAATCATTTAAGTCAGGGACTCTCAACGTTTTATCTATTGCCACATTTGTATTACGATTTTCTATTGCCACTTTCGTATGTCATTAAAATTTTCTAATTTCTACCAGGTCCCTAGCTATGGTAATGGTAATGCTCCTCTTTTGATTTTAACACCCACCAATGGCCTTCAGATATTAGGATGACTATCATTGATTTATTTAAATGAAATTTAATAGAGATAATCGTTGATAAACTGGTAGTGGATAAATGCAGTTGAGGTTTGTAGTAATTATAAGTGTCACATATAATTTTAAATTATAGAAGTAATTTTTTATTCATCAAATATTATTACCAGTAAAATCAGAAGATGACAGCAAAGACATGTATCAGTTTTGGAGATTCGTTCTGAGGAATTAATGCACGTGGAATCATTTGACTTCATAAAAAGGTTATAGTTTGACGGTTTTTCAAGATCTCAATGCTGTATCTGAAGAAAACGATACTGAGATTAGTAATACACAAGCAAAAAATCTGTAGACCAGTGATGTGATCTAGTCTTTGTGAAATATTATGAGACAATTTATTTGTTATGTAGTAATGAATATTTTTGATTGAGAGAATAATATTCAAGATTTGTAATCAATGATACGTCAAAAGTCATTGCACAAAATGCATTTGACGAGTTCTTATTTCATTGTCTGTTTAATGATATCCTCCCATAAACTTTTGAGAAAGCTATCACTTTTCCGATTTTAACGTTTTTGTTATAAGAAGAAAAATGTTTTTGATGTTCCAACATCACTTCTCACAATCTATTCTCTGGATTGTGAAATGGAAATTGAATTTGGTCCACAAAACTTTATAAAAATGATCTTTGCAAAATTATGTATTCTTACAGAAAACTCTTAATCGATTCTTTACTATGTGAGGAATCGATTAGTTGCATTTGTTGACGATTACCTGGAGTAAGAAAATGCTTTTTGTATGATTTGGTCTATCAGATATCAAATCTTATTTTATACTGTATTAATAGGCTAATTTAGAAATATCAATTATATCCTAACATTCAAAATTTATCTGGGCAAAAAGTAATGAGCGCTTTTTTTACACTCCTCACTTTTCGAGAAATGGAAGTTTTTGTCATGATCATTGGACAATAGTAATCTGAGACTCATTGAGATGTTTTTACAGCTAGCCACATCTCTTATTTTCACCAACAATTTACCCATGCTATATATTTTGTTTTGTGATCAAAGTAACTCTCATTTGTATACTTCATCCTGCATTTAACTCCCATATATTTTACATTCTAATAGATGAATATATTAAGTCTTTATGCATTAAGTCTATTTTTGAAGAGAAATTTCTTTTATGTTTGTAAAGTTTGAATTTATTTTTCCTGTAATTTTAGTACCATTGCGTTTAAACCCAAAAAAATATCAATGAAACTTTTAAAAGTTTAAATTATTCTTGCTGATTTAAAATAACCATATAAGTGGATGTTTTGTCTTATCTTTTTCATTCTGCTTTTTCTTCTGCTCTTACGAATCAATGGAAAACGGCTTATACCAATGCTTTTGCTTTAATTTAAGAAATCGTTTTATTAACAAAATAAATTTTGACAATATTGTCTTATATTCGTTAGTGAACTTCCCCTTGTTTGTTGCAGTTCGAGGAATATGATTTGAAGGCATACAGCAAATTCGTCAACAAGTCGAATTTACAACGCCGTCTCAATACAGTGTGACGTAGATGAAGGGTTATCTGACGTCAGGGATATTTCAAACCTATAAGAATCGTAATGAAGTGGCGTATTCTGGATATAACTATAATTAAAGAAACAACCACTTTATGATTAGAAAAATTAAATGGAAAAAAATTAAATGTCTGTAATAAGTGGCCATGGGCCAATTTCTGTAATTAATTGAAAAAAATATCTTTTCTAATATCCTGTACATAAGAAAAAAGCCATGACAGCAGCATTTTCATTGTCTATAACAAACAAGTTTAAAATATTTAATATGCGAAATTAAATGATTTTAACTAATTGTATGTATTCACTAGTACAATCAGTAATCAATTTTAAATGAAATATTAAAATTACTAATAAAAATAATTAAGAAAATTGTTTTTTGAAAAATAGATTATTTAATAAAAACTACTATTTCTTGTTTATATATAAAATTGCAAAATATGTGAAATATTCTAAGTATTAAAAATTTCTATACGAGTACCAATATTTTAGCTTTTGGATTTTCAGAGAAAAAATGGAGAAACATTCTAAAGGTGGCTAAACTAAAAGTCAATAGCAGGATATCTGTTGGCTGAGATTATTTACTGATGAAAAATACCAAAAAATGTTTTTCCTATTTAACAGATAACTGTAGGAGCGTGGAGGGTATTTTTTTTATTTCCCGATCTCTCATTGTCATTGCGAAATTGCTGGAGAAAACGAACGGAACTTGTTTCTCCGTTTAATAAACAACTCTGATAAGCGATGTCAGCAATTTTTTTCTTAGCTAAATATTAAGTTATTAAGGATCCCCCCTCCCCAAAAATGTAAAGATATGCCTCGTTTTTTTTAGCGGTGCAGAAGTTAAAATTTAACTCAATCACAATTAAAAAAAAAAAAAAAAAACTCATTCTTTCTTTCTTTATTTATTTATTTTCATTTATTCGGTTTGGTCTTCATTTATCTATTTATTTTCATTGTAAAATTGGATATTGTTCCGGAAAAAAATCTGGCTAATTTAGTTTTAAAAATTATCTTCAAAAATTAATTTAATTCTCATATTTAATATACTTTCTAAGTCTATTTCAAATAAAAGTTTTCATTTTTTATAGTATCCAAATCCAGTCACCAATTCCTAAAGAATAGAAAAAGTGAAACAATTTACAGAGTTTTTTAATTTTATTACTACTTAACTTGAATTGAATTCAAATAAAAAATGCAAAAATTGTGATTTGTAATAAAAATTTTGCTTTATAAATTATTTATTTACTCTTTGGTAACTTTTTCTTCCTTTTATTTTTAAACCGATAAGAATAAAATTAAGTTAGCATTTTCTTTAAAATGTTAAATTAATAATTAAACTATGTTAATCATATGATTATATTACATATTATGCATCTATCAGAGTTTATTCACTTATATATTATTATTATTTATTTAAAATGTTCAAAACATGATAATAGAACAGAAATTTAAATTTTCTAAAAAACAATGTCTTTTTCTTTTATTAGACCAATTAAAGAATATACGTGACTATAAAAACGATAGAGACTTGACTATGATGACTTCGTCAAGATTAAATAGTAAAAAAATTATAGTTCAATTTTATTTTTTGTTTTAATAGATTCATTATAGTTTTAGAAATGTTTAATAAATAAACATTAAATATTTGTTAGAAATATTTACAGCAAAAATAAATTGAATGAAGCAGTACATAATCTCAGAGCGATACAATTTGAGATAAAACAATGTTTTGTATACGAATTTTTATAATTTAAGCCATATTATAATAAAATAGCATAGTAGATTTCATTCATATTTTTACTTAAATATGATTTCTTCACGTGAGTAATATTTTTTTCTGATGTGTGAACAAAGTATTTTATCAATTTATTTAGTTAATTTTTAGCATTAAGTTAACAAATAAAATTCAAATTGAAAACCTGAATAATTTAAATAAAAATATATATCAAAAGAAAGGTAAATAATTATTTCACATTTCTATTGTCATTTCGCAGCTAATTAAAAATATGAATTTTTTCCGGAAACCTGTAATATCGCAAAAATAATTCTGTCAGAAGTGGAATCACACCCACATTCGTAGACCAGAACACTCACACTCTGCTGACAGAACAAGGAAATTCCTGGAGTCTGGCGCCTTAGACCGCTCAACCAACCTGACACATCATAGCAGTTATGATATCTTAAATTTTATTTCAATCGAATTTCTTGTGATAAAATTGCCTGTCACATGTTTTATCTATTTTAAAAGGAAAAACACGCGCGTTTGGGTTTTTATCAAACGCTTAAACTTGCCTTAATTTTAAAAATTTATTTCAGATATTTTTTCATGATATTTCCCTGATAATAGCACACAAATTTTACAAGGATAGAATATTTTTTCATAAACTTTTTTTTAAATTTCTTAAAAGCATTTTCCGTCCATATATTATCATGTATATGGCAGTTTTAATAAAATAATATAGTTGGTCATATTCAATACATCTCATACCAATTTATATCCTTTTCTTCCCTAAATGTACAGTGATTTTACAAATATAGTGTGTAAAATATTTTTAAAAATTTCAAACTTTAATTAATTTAAAACTTTTGTGAGATATAATATTAATTAAAGCGGATTGCTTTATAGTATAGTGTTGTAGTAAAGTATTTAAAATTTTGCGTAGCTTTTTTATTAGTTTTCAAGGTAGAATTTTTACAGACCAAATTTACATAACAGAAAGCTAGGAAAAATCACCGAGAACTTACTCAGAAAAATGCACAGGTTCGTTTTTACGATACTTTAATCACGAACACTCACGTTTTATAACAAACTAGTAACATCTTAGTACAATCAATCAATGGCTTCAAGTATAATTGCCGCAAAATATGTCGGCAAAAAGGGATTACGGCTTGGAATCGCCTTATGAAATTGATATACATTTGGTGCAATGCAAACTATTTATCATTTAGGTGTAATGCATTTGTCAAGTTATGCGTGGAATGATGCTGAAAAAATATCTAGGTTATATTGACATGTAGGATTGATTAAAAAACCATCGTAATTGAAGAAAGCCATTTATTTGACAGCTTGAATGAAACTGGATTATTCTTCCATAAATTAAGACAAAAAAATCGTCTGCCATCAGAAATTTTACTGCAGAATCTTTCGAATGTGGATTTAAATGTAATTTATTTGCTCAAAAAGTATCGGGTGATGAAATGATTGAGAACTTTATGAATGCATACAAAAAGACAAAGTTTCAGCTATATATATATATATATATATATATATATAATGATGTTTAATACTCTGTGACAGCTTACAAAACTAACAAATGAATGGCCAATAAGATTGGGATACTTTTTTGTGAAAAGCAACCACAAAGTGACTTTTTTAAGCCAAAAAACAAAAACAAAACAAAAAAAAAAGCTTTTGAAAATGTAGTTCTGAAATAGCAGAAAAAGTTATGTAGCGTAATTTTTTATTTAATAAAATGAAACTAGGAATTATTTTTAAGTTTGAATATAATTTTGCAAGTGTTTCTTATGTAGGGTATATTAAATAATTTTTTCTTATAATACTTAGTTAATGTAAAGAGGGTTTAATTAAAAAAAAACCTTTGAAACCTAGCACTTATTTTCTACCTCACGAAATTCAATTTAAGAACCATTTTACTGGTTCATACGCGTTCGTAAAAACGATTGTTTGCTGATTTCCAGAAAATAGGAACTCAATATTTATGTGTCTTGGCTCAAAAATTGTTGATATTAAACACAGAAAATTCGGTTCCATCTCGAAAAATACATTTCTACCATTGGAGTATCGTATATTGGATTAGTTAGATATGTTAGTATAGGGCGATCCTTTATTTTTAATACGTGCATTTAGTAGATTCAAAATGTATTTATAAACATCTTAAAAGGTCATAAAAAAGGCCCAAAGGGCATTTATCCCTTTTCTAAAATCAACTACAGAAAGTACAACATTCAAAATTAGTAAAAATTTCATGCAAAACGATACAAAGCATTTAAGATATATTATCAGTAAAATAATTTAAAATTTTGATAGGTAAACTCTCTCTCTCTCTCTCTCTTTGTGTGTGTGTTTATCAGATAGTAAACTGCTTCCTAAGCAATCAGTTGTACATCATAACTTATCATATGTATGAAAGTTAAAAAATAAGAAATCTGTCACTTACAACATGTGAAACATGGAATCTGTACAAAAAAAGTATAAAAGTGATAGGAAAAATAGATTAGTTTTTATGGGATCACAATTACATCTCGTTCTGATGAATACATGTAGTTTATGTTTCAAATGAAATTTTCAGGCAAATCTTAAAATTATTTAAATAATGAAATTTTGACAATCATTTAATTTTTTTTAAAATTTAGTTTGCTTTTTTGCATAGTATGTACTTCAAATGAATACTATCCTAATTGCTTTTCATTCAGTACTAGCAGAATCACATCATAAGCAATTAAAGATGATGCAAACGTTCCAGACATTTATTGCTCTTTTGAATGTGCTATATATGCAAAAATTATATTTATTAAACTTTTAAAATTATCAACTTCCTATTTATCTGATACTCTTTGTGATTATGATATTTTATTACATTTGAAATTTTATTACATTTGAAAAAATTTTGTTTTACCTCTCTAGAAGATATCTCGGTAGTTTTGCCTCTAAAATTATATAAATGAATCAAAATTCAAAATGACTTTATGAACAAAATAACAATACATTTTTTTTTTTATAAAATCATTAAAAAATTAACTGTGAAGTACTTTACTGAGAAAATCGGAAAATTAAGGCTATTATATACTTTTCTTTTTCATAAATCATTATTGAATTTTATACCATTTGAAAAAAGTTGAAGCAAGTAAGAAAGTGAGAAAAATAGCGTGGCCATACGTCTGCCAAGGTTCAACAAATTGTGCACATGTATGTGTAATAAACTATAATAGCAAAGAGAAAATAATGCAAGGAAATCTTTGAGGACTTTTGTAACGATGAAAAAGCATACACACTTTTAAGTTAGGTGTTTAGTTACATGCAAATAAAAAAAAACCGTTTGGAAATGGATATATAAAATGGTATATAACATAGTTTGTACACTCACATATAACAAAATATAATGTCAAAAAATACATGTAATTTTTTATTATGATACTAAAAACATTAAGATGCTTCAAAGTACATGGAAAGGATAACAAAAATGAAACAGTATAAAATGTTTAATTACAATTGTGCCTCCAGCAACTGCTTCATATAAATTTCGCATAAATGCTTGTAGATTATCAATTTATGATGGTACTATTAGATTATCAATAACATTTTTTGATGAATGCTCCTCGACCCTGGGTTCCAGGGGGACCTTAATCTCTTAGCAATGAGTCATCTGATTGGTCCCAAACGTGCCAACATCCCCTAGGGTGTGTTAAACACGTTCGATTTATTTTACGTAAGGAGAGTATGCTAGCCATTGCACAAGCTGTATTATTTCAGAATCATTCTCCATAAGACGAGCTCAATTAGGTTTGGTATTTCCTGCTTTCAATGATAGATATGGCCAGTCTCAGCTGTTTAAGGTATGACATAAAATCTCAATATTTTGTATGCATGATTCTGAACTGTCATATTGCATTCTAAAAGATGCTGTTATTGTTGCACCAGCATGCTTCCCTGTAATTAATACTGAGTTGGGCTGTACCAGCTAGATAGAAGCAGCCGTATGGAGTCTTCGTAATTTTGAAATAGAGACCAAACAGAAGACTCCCCACACTTGGCCTGACACTCCCAGACGTATGATTTCATTTGGAGGACATTGAGACCACACCCAGTTTCAACGTGCCCTAGTCACCTTCAGCGAACAAGACGGATCTTCGTTTAAGTCTAAATTCGAATTCGCTGCCTTCCGATAATGATGATGCGTAAGGTCATACATCTAACAGTGTTAATTTCAGTATACCATCCACCCCATTTGTTTGTAACTGGTCCTTCCCGAACGAATTTAGGTGGTTTTAAAAGCTCTAATGTCTTCACACTAAAACTTTTCAAATGCCACATTCCAAATTGAATCAGGTCTCTACAGTAAACATAAATGTAATTATTTTTCATCCAATATCAATATTAAGCAGCCTATCTTCTACGTCCTTTATAGTGTCATGAAATCAACAGAATATAAACCATTGACCTAAGTGCTGAAAAACATTTTGGTGTGTAAGTCTAGTTTTAAATAATTGAACTGCGATCTTTTTTATTGATGCAAAAAAAAGAAAGAATATATTTATATTTGATTTTCGTTAACTTTAATATGTTTTAATATGTCTGATGTATCGGTTATCATTTGTAGAAGCAACACGTAAAATATGTCCTAGTCCGTGTCTAATATTCCGTTTCTTAAAATCGATATTATACAGATTTGAAATTGTATTTCTTTTCATAGCAACATCATCCCAAATCTCGATAATAAAACAAAATAAAACGTTTGAATACAAATCAAATCAGATATTCTTCATGTCTTCAAAATGTCTTGATGGTTTCTAAATAACCTTTTTTCAACACAAAACCAGAGCAGATGAATTGCACAGCTATTGCATTGAAAAAACAATCCAATATTACAGTTTCTTTATCGTTTTCTTTGACTTCTACATAAGTAAAAAATGTTAGAATCATCAATGTAAGAATTTATGTAATTTCTTTAAAACAATGTACTTCCTTAATTGTTTTCATTTCTTTTTAAATATAACTTCCAATGCATTAAATATAAGCAGGTCTTTTTAAGCATATGCGGGATTCCAGAATAATAACTTAAGTTACTAGAAAATATGGATCTCAAAATATAATAATTGTTTACTGTAATTTTATTAATAAAGATGTCTTTTTAAAGCTTCGTACTTTAAAGAATGAAGATTTATGAAAAATTTTAAAGAAGATTTATGAAAAAACTCAAAATATTGAAGTAGCTTCGAACTCCATTTTAATATGCAACCATAAATAAAGCATTAAATGCCAGTGAATCAAAAATTGCAATTCTGTTTTAAAGCAAAAAAAAAAAAAAAAAAAAAAAAAAAAAAAAATCGAGTTTTTTTTTTTTGATAAAAATACTGAATGATTTTATTTATTATTTATGTAGTTATCAGTATCAAATATTTTAATGCTAAAGTAAGTGGTAAGAAAACTTGAAGAAAAATTAATTCGAAAGCTTATTACTATTTATTCTTAAATTGAAAATCAAATGGAGACTGCTCAATTGTCAATTATTTTTTACCAAGTCTGGAAAACTTACTATATTTTTATAGAGGTTATCCTTAATTTCATTGTTTTGCCCTTTAGACGGCTATCATAAACTTTAAGTTCACAAGAGTAAATACTGTTTGCTTCAATTTTTGAAAGCTCCCCCAACAGATAAAACCAGATAGGCTGTCCCGAGTGTCTTATCAGTTGACTGTTTTATCTACAATGAACATTCTTATATTATTATAAGCGAACTTTTGAATTAGTGCTCCGAAAAAAATCTATTGGAAGTTTATGAGAATTTACTTGTGTAATATAATTTTTTACGCTTAGCACATTTCACACATTTTTTTTATAAAATAAGTATATATACAGCATTCATTTAAAAATTGTAATGGTATACAATATATTATTTTTTTTTACAAAGAATGATACATAATGTTTATGATGTGTGTAATTCTTAAAATATTTTAATAGATAACTTGTATCTATCTAATATAATGATTGGTTATAGTTCTGTTAAAAGTACCATATACTTCATAAAATCATATACTCATCGTTTACTTAAAAAAGTGCTGATTTATTCAGTTTTTAAATCTGCTAATATAAGTATTAAAAAACAAAATATTTAAATGTGCAAGTAAGACACAAAGTTATAAATTGGACATTTCATTGTGAAACAAATAGCCTAATTGCTGAAAGTTATTGCAAAGCGTAAAATATTTGAACATCTACTGAATATATTTGGTTTTTAATTTGGCTTTTCATATCGATAATAGGCAGCGTTTATCTTTTACAAGGTAGAAAACTCGGAAAACTTAGTTGCATGCAAAGAAAAAAAAGCCCAATGATTGTCTCCCGATTCTCAGCAACAGCTTGGACCTTCCATTCTGGACAGCAGCGTGAGGAAATTTAATGTTCGACAAAAATTTAACTAATAAAAAATTAATAAATGAATCAGAGAAAATTTAATTCTAGTGTGATATTCTTTAGACGATCATTTCTCATAAAATTTTATTACTGAAAAAGTAAATATTATGTGAAATTTTCTTATATATTGAATAGTAATTTGGGAATTTTTGTCTCACAATAGATTCCTAGCGACGATCTGAACGAAATGATCAGCAAATATTCAGAGACTATTTTTTTCGTTACTAGAAAATAAATTAAAATTAAAATTAACTGAAACTAATTTTTGATAGAAACTTAGTGATGTTCTTAACTTTTTTAGCGTTGACTCCTTACAAGAATCATTTCCAGTGATAAGATGATTAAGCGAGACGCGGCACAAGTGCCGTATAATCCATGATGTCAAATTCTGAATTTTTTTGGTGATGAAGAAATGTTGCCAATATGACGTTCATGACGTGATCGATGACGTAAATACTAGGGTTACCAAAGTAGAATTTTCTACAAATTTCTTATCGATACATATGACGTAATAAAAACGAGGCTGCGAAATACATAAGAGAATCCATCAAAAATTCGCCAATCTCAGAATTTGGCATCCTGGATTATACTGGATTCACCTGTGCCCGGAACTCTTACTATTAATTCTCTCGTTTTAAAGCTGATATCATTTACGTATTATTCTGGCTTCATATCACCTGTTTGAGATTTTATGACTTGAAGGAAACAATTTAATTCTAATGGTGACATATTCATGCACATAAAATAATTTTTGCCTTATGATTTCCTAATAGTGTGAGTTGAAATTTCGATGAGGACGAAGGTAATTCAGGTACCGATCAAGTTCTTTGATTGTAGTTTAAAATTGTGCAAAACTTGTCTGTAAGTACTTTTTGAAATGTAACTCAGATCATTAATAGTACCACATTCTAAAATATAGAATGACGAAAACACACGAATATTTAGTTCGTTGAAAATATAACCACTTGATTATTAGCACAGTTGGAGATTCAGGTACGCTTTAATTCCAAAAGTATTAATTAATATCCTTGTACATCTGTCAGAAAATATACACAATAATTATTTATTAATATAAGATGTCTATATAGTAATCTCCCTTATAATATGGTATATTAGTTCCGAGTTATAGGAAAACGTATTGTAGGAGGTTTCTCGTAAAAAGCGCCCGTATGACCTCGTATAACGCGTTATGTACAAATAATCTATGTTTAATTTTTCTTGTTAAAGGAGGCTTAAATCGAATATTAAGGAAAAACATAATCTAAGCAAATTGTATATGCGTTTTATTAAAATCAAATTAAGAATATTTAAAATAAAAAAAAAATATACAAATGTATCTAAAAAACAGTAAATTTCAAATAAATCAAATAGCTCCAAAAATTGTTTTATTACATGTTTATTGGCTGTAACAACTATCTGAAACAACAATGCACTGGCATCTTTTTTAGCAGAATGTTCAAAGGCCAATAATATAATTTAATGTAATTTTATATGAACATAATTACACAACGTGCAAACGTATACGCGAAATTGATTTGTAAACTGTACAAATCATTATAAATTTCGCAGTATTGCACTACAACGTGGGGAATCCACGATTTATATGAGAAAAATACGTGTTATAAAAGTGATATGAAATCGGTTTTTATGAAAACGTGTTATAAAAGTAAAGTAAGCACTAAGGAAAAAGACTCCGAATGTTTGGATAATCATCTTTAGAGGTATCATTTCATTTGGAGGGCATTATGTTCATAATTTATTTAACGTGACCCAGCTGCCTTTAGTGATCCAGAAGGATCTTCGGTTAAGCCGGGATTTGAACTCATTACCTTCTGATAATGAGAACGAGTAGCTAAGTCACCTCCATTGTGATAAGCCGACTGTTTATAAAAAGTTCTCCTAGTAGATAAAATGCGGTAGGGGTAAGAAAACGACTTTACAACACAGCTTACAACATTACAATTTATAGGCTATCTACTCTATGATTTCAAATAATAAATATGCTTCTAAGAGGTTGTTGTTGCACCATCATGCTTCCTTGTACCTAGCCTTGAGTTGGGCTCTACCAGTTGGGGAGAAGCAGTTGGTTGGAGTCTTCGTGATTTTGAAGCAATGACCAAGCAGAAGACCCCCAATACTTGGCCTTACACTCCCAGGGGTATCATTTCACTTGAAGGACATTCCACCCACATCCAGTTTTAACGCGCCCAGCCGCCTTTAGAAAACCCGGCGGATCTTTGGTTGGTCAGAATTCGAACTCACTACTTTCCGATAATAAACATGACATCTCAACCAACCATGCCTCTCTTACATTTCGAGAGGTGTGTGCTAGAGTTGGGTTTCTTTCTCTTGCTCTATAAATGGAAACGGTTCATCATGTTTGAAAAATACCTTTGGAAAAAGGAAAGTATGCAGTGAATGTTTAGAAAAGTCTGTAACTATTTATCTTATGCTAGATTAGACATAACGTGATACCAGATTAATAATATACTATTTCTTATCTAAAACTGCTTTATGCCAAAATCAATTAAAATATTACTTTTCTTCGAACGAAATTTGCTGTAGGAACCATGGCAAATAGATATTTACATAACATAATTGGATTGGGTATGATTAAGAAGCACAAGTAGAAGAATTATTTGCTTCTATTATTCGCCTGTTATGGTCGACTGAATAGCAGCCTATGATTATTTCCCTTAAAATGTATGTCGAATATTCCTCACCTTAGCCGCACCACTCATTGACGCATAAAGTCTCGAGTTCGATCCCATCCACTGCTGAACAATGAAGGGTAGATACTGCATTTCTGTTATCTGCATGTACAACTGTCGGGGTGGGTGCTTGAGAGTTTTTAAAGTATCTTCACATTTATGAAATGTGAATAGAACCCACTATCTATGAGAAGCTCACCCACAGGCCAGCCTAGGGGTAGTTAAAATGCCTTACAATTATTACGGTCCACTATGGCCGTGCCAAACTGTATTTACCGATCTAATAAATTCCAGTGTGCAAAAAATACGAAAGATCGACAAACTAAACTAGCAAGTTTGGACTCGAATTATAGGATCAATCGTAAATATTGACTGAATATGTACGATTTCTAATTTAAGTAATGTCTCAGGATATATTCTTAAGATTGTATTCAAAACTCTTGTCAATAATCAGTTATAAGGCCTTAATATTACTTTAAATAAAATACGTAAATGAAATTAGTGAAAAAATGTTCTTATTGCAGAATTATCTTCAAAATTTATTTTAAAAAGCGCTTTTAAGTTGACAACATAACAACCGTATGATATTATAAAGATTTTTAATAAACATATATCCTATAAATTGACTCTCAGAAAGACTTTCAGAGAGAATAAAGACTTTTAAAGAGAGCGGGCCAAAGGCATGTGTTGCAAGGGAAGAAACCAAGAAAAATTCCAAGCACCCAACTTGATAAATGTACATGCAGAAAGCAGAAACGCAACATTCATATCCCATTGTTCAATAGTAAAAACGTTAAAGAGCTGTGTCCTTTCGATTAGCCAAAATGAACTCCCTAAATCAAATATTGTGATTTGAATGCTGTGGAAATCTGTGAAGTCGAGAATTTTAGTCTATTATTCATTTATATAATTATGGATCTTGACACATATTAAACAGAAATTATTTTAAAAAGTGTTCATTTTCTCAAAATAACTTGTATATTATATTTTTAATTCACACACGTGCGTACAAATATATACATATTTATATGTGTGTGTGTGTGTATGATATGAGCTTCCTGTTTGAAATGCTACATTATGTAAAATAAAAAACATATTTTTATTACATTAAAATTTTAAAAAATATTTTGAAAAACAGGTATTTTTTCAAACAAAACTCTTAAAGATTGCTTTCATTTCTTTTTTGCATAAATTTCACATTATTTTATTTATTCATTTCATTACTGAATAAATTTCATTATTTATGAGTCTATATCACAAAAAGAACTGAAATGATGACATTTGAGTTAGAAAAAGAAGGAGAATCAGCCCACACATTGATTATAGAATAGTATAGTCTGTTTTTATACTATTATCCTTAACTATTACCAGCGGAGCCATCAAACATCATTATTACTGCTTATAAGCAATTGCTTGTCAAAATCCTACCTTAGGGTAAAGGCCTCTTTAAAAATAACTCTTTTTCCATTTCCTTTTTCTTGAAGAGTAATTCGTCTTGTATTCCCATATTTAACCAATTATTTTTTAAAAACTTGGTTTACATTGAATTAAAGCTTCCTGTAATATTTATAAAGCATTAGTTATAATATTTGCTTCTAAATTGCTCTTATTGCATTTGTTTTTTGTTACAAAATTTAAAAAGAATAAATTATTCATCAAATATTCAAAAATTAAGGATTTTGAATTGTTAACAATTATAAATGGGATATTTTCTGAGTTTTTTAATCCAAATTAAGAAATGTCCTGCTCTGAGAAGGAATTAACGTATTCTCCAGAAAAAACTGGTATATTTTTCTTTAAATTATTCAAGTCTTCGAAAAAAGAAAGTTATGAAACCAAGTTTGACAATCCTTAAAAAAAATAAACAGATGAAAAATAATAAATATGAAGATTTGACATTTTAAATCGTGACTTCCTGGCAGTTAATAACAATTTTCACAAATGGAGCTTTGGAAGAGACACTAGAGAGCGTGAAATTATTATTTTTATGAGCTTTTTTAAGTATAGTCAGAGCCTGATTAAGGCAGAAGCATACGTGGCAGTTGCCCCCGGCCCCTACTGTGGAGGGGGCTCTAAATTCGCTTGAAAGTTTATTCTACGTTGTAAACCGAATAGAAACGCTTCCAAATTAAATAGAAAGTTTGTTGTTGTGAAGCAGAGGGAGCCCCTAAAGTTTTTGCTCTGGGCCCCGATTAAACTAAATCGGGCCCTGAGCAAAATGAATCGATTATGTTGCTTCCATTTTACTTTAAGCAAATGCTTTTATTGGCCTTCACTTATAGATTAAAGCAACAAAGGCAATCACTAGAAAAATTATTAAATTAACGAGATAATAGGTAGAAAAGTATAAGAAAAATATGTTAAATGATTAGTTTTTTTTTTTTTTTTTTTTACTCTCTGAGATCTTTGTTTCTAAGAGAAACAAATTACGCTTTAATGGATTTCAATCTCAAATAATTAGTTAATAATCACTGATCTACTTAATTTCAACTACTATTATTTCCGCATTTAATGACATAAAAAGAGACATTAAAAAATAACTTTTGATTACATGTAAAATCACACTCTCTAAGCAAGTAGAACCGCCGTGCATTCGCCAGAAACTTCCACATCAGAAATTAGGTTTTGTGGGTCAGATTTGGCTGGTCCAGACACTGTAAGAATGTTTGTAAAGAAAAAGAAAGAGTAGTATCCACATTTTGCCTCGTAAAAGCCTGTTGCTATTAAAATTGCCTAGAGATACAGGGATAACTGGACCGGAAAACACTAGCCGGACGCACTTCAGGAAGTCGCCGGATTTTTTTTTATTTTATTTATTATTTTTTTATTGAATTGTTTATAAATGGTGCATATATAATTTTCTAAAAACTCCTGAAATCAATTTTTGAAACTTTACGTTTAAACTGTTACTAATAAATCAAAAAAAAAAATATTCTATCAAATAAATGCAGTGTTTTTTAACTACTGAAATATTTATAAATACATTTAACTACATTTTCCCTTTATATTATGTACTATAAGTCGCCTTTATAAAATTTTTTATTTAAATTTGAGCTTCACATTGGTTTTTACTTCCTAATAATTTTCATACATTAATATCTAAGGGACCAAATAATTTAAGGTTTGGTTTCTTGAACTTCTATAAAAGAAAGAAGAAGAAAAAAAAAAAAAAAAAAGGTGATCGAATTCTGAAAAATATTAGAATATTTATTTGCAAACACTCTCTTGGAACCATAGAATATTAAAGTTATTATATTTTTTATAAGAGTAGTACATATAAACTGAAATTTTGAATCTATTTATTGTTATAGAAAGTAAATTATTTTTAAAGTGATATTAGTATAGCTCAAAATTTTTTTTAAATGTTAATTTAATTGAAATTTTAATTTTTAATCATGAATAATTGTATTGCATGATGATTAAATTATTATAATCAACATTTTTCGGTAAAACTTAGAATGATTTTCTTATTGGAGATTTGAAAATTATTAATTATGATAAAAAAAGATATATATATATATATATATACACCACACACACACACACACACATACATACATACATATATACATATATATATATATATATATATATATATATATATATATATATATATATATATATATATATATATATATATATATATATATATATATATATATATATATATATATATATATATATATATATACACACACACACACAATATCTTTTGAACACGAATATTATTTCTTCCAATTATAAAAACTGTTGATACAGTTACAGTTACCTAATCTACACGTACAACCTGTGTCTTTCCCTAACATTGAGTGCAGTTTTAACATCATTTAATTGCTACAGGTGTATTTCTTCATTCTATTTTATATTCCTTTCAAACCAAAATGGAGTTTATTTAGTAATAGTTTGATGCTGTTAGTACATTTACATCTCCACGCCAGACAACATACAGCTGTCAGATATAAAATGATATTGTTAGGATGAATACATTTTTGAACTATAAGAGCAAACACTATCGGTTAATTCTAAAACGTTATTTATTATGACTCATACGATCACGGTTATTGATTTGTGCTAAAAATAAAAGAAAAACACCATTACATGAAATATATTTAGAAGATAACACAAGAAGAGCATTTAAAAGTAATTTTGTAATCAGGCTGTTAAATTTTAAAGCTTTGTGACAGTTAAGACACATTTGTCATTTCTCCCATAGTTATATAATCAAATGGAATAAATATTATAAAAATTTAAAAAAAAATATAAACAAAATCTGTGGCATGATAGCCCATATGTAGGCCTAGGCCTATAGTGCTTATATCTGTTTTCGTGATCAAGAGGCCTTGAGGTGTGAAGCATATGTCCTGGTTAGGTGGTCAGGCTAATGCGAAACCCGCTGTGTTTAGTTCCCAAACATGCTTGGTACTCAGTTTATGGACTCTCTGAAGGAAGGGGAAGTCAACCTTGCTAACCTGAGGATCGAACCTTGGGCTTGTGGCTTGGGAGAGAGAAGCGCTACTACTAAGCCACCGGTCTTCAATTATGAAATCTATATTTGCTTAAAATTTATAAAAACAACTAATAATAAGATTGCATTTCTTATATGAAGGGTTTTAAGTTTGATCCTGATTATTCAGGAGACAGATATTGTATTTCTACATTGCTTCAGAGATATATGTTACTGAGAATACAGAAATGGAGATTTTTCTGGGTTTTCTCCCTTGCGGTGCGTCAAATTATTTATTTATTACAAATTCCCAGAAATTTGACGCCATTATTTCTCTAGTCTTCCAATATTTTTGAACTCTACTATTTAGTGCAGAGCTATTAAGTGCAGAGCGCGAATCGAGATGAGTTCCATCAAAAATTTGATGTTGTCTGCACACAGTATATAAAGGAGATTCACAAAATCCAAAACTATACAAATATGCGGGCAGCAGTTAGTCAATAAATCTCATAATCTATGAACAATCCAACCAAGCAAGCAATGAGTTATAGTAGTGTTAGAATTACCAAAAAAATATTATAATAAGACTGATGAAATTATCTTAAACTTATTTAAAAACATTATCATTTAAATATCAAATATAAGTTGCCGGCCAACTTGTCTAGTGGTCAGCGTGCCTGACTACGGATAGGGAGGCCCTGGGTTCGAATCCCGGTTCAGGCATGGATGTACTTTCTCTCTCTATCCTGTCTTTGTCCCTTCCTTGTGTGTGAATGGTTGCCTACCCTCTAAACGGGTCCTTATGGCATGTGTGTGTACTGAAGAATTCTGACTCCACACCAAATACGGTTCAGTTGGAAAAGTGGAGTAGCGCACCCCAATTTGCCAGCCTAGTTGACACACGAGAAGAACAACACCAAAAATAAGTTATATATAATTATATTATTTAATACTTATTCATGTTGGCTATTAAAATATAATATTTAAATGTTACTAAACTAATGTTTAAATTATTCTTTAATTCGTAATTTTATGCGATGTTGATTATATTCTTCTCTGTGTGTGTGTGTGAGAGAGAGAGAGAGAGAGAATTTGTACAATTTAACCGCTTAATAGTATTTTTCTATCAAAATTCTAATTTTAAAAATACTGATTTTTTCATGGTTATATTGATTTATATGTTCAAAATTTCTATTTCCTTAAAATAAGTTAATAATAGATAGTATAGAATTGAAAAATTTGGAAACTAGAATACTGGTATCATATTATTTAATAGAGTTTACAAATGTTATAAAATTTAATTTATTTAATGTTAAAATGAAAGATAAATTATTTTTTATTGATTTGAAGAGCAGTGTGGGATAATGTATAAATATAAATGAACTTTGAAATTTTTGCTGCTTCGTCAATTTGTATTTTCTGATACTCATAGTTCAATAAAAACGTTTTACTAACAATAAAACTTGTGAAGATATATTGTTTTATGAATTGTTAGTAATAAATAATGAATATTTAATACAATGTGTGTGGGGGAATTTCTTTTTTTATATATTTTGTAAATTGTTGTGCGTTTTTGGTAGAATGTATGATAAATATAATCATAATATTTTTTTCCAATATCCATATTTATCATCTTGATTTTTTCATCAATGTCAAGGAAATTATAGTTTCTTTGACATTCATGCAATAACAATATTTCATGCATCGACACGGTAGCAGATCCAAGAGCAGGAAATGTGGCCACTCATAGAAATTTGGCCATAATCCCAAAATTATCTTAGTCAAGCAAAACTCCAAAATGAAACTATTTCTGCTAAGTTTGGATCAATAAAATGCAACTGCTTCACATTTTTGGCATAAAACGACCTTAGGTTTTTTGAGAACGTTTATCCCGTAAGTACTCTCACGGTTGAAGGTAGCTGCATATTTTATGAAATAATTACGGCCGCAACTAACAGTGGCTGTAAATTACTCCTTAACTACAACAGCGTTAAGATGCTTTGTGTGACAGTTTAAATTTACTAGAATTAATCACGGAAGACTCTGTGACCCAGAGAATAATATTTTTAATATTAAATTTTGGCTCATTTTTTTTTGTTTTGTTTACGTAAGTATGTAGTTATGTAATGGACTCTCAAGTTTTACTGATCGGTTAATGAGCTTAGACACATCGTGATAAATCATCTTGTAATGTTGAACGATTCTTAAGTGGCTAAGTCGATACCTGATCTGGTATAGTCCACTCATTTTTCTAGGACTGTGTATATAAAGAGAAAATGCGGTAAAAAGAAGTATATATTTACTAAGGGCTTAAATAAATAGAATAGATGCACATGTTGAAAAGTTTCACTGAATTAATATTTTACAGGCGATGATTTTCTCACAAACAAACCATTGCGTGGACTGTTTGAAACATAATTAATACATTAAAAAACTTTGTTTTATTAATCACCTTTCTAATTTTCGCTAGTTGGAATCTAATTTTAGAAATCTTAATAATTTTGAATTTTCTTTTCTGTATTAGATTTATAATTAAGCTTTTATAATATAAAGCTTATACTTAATGAACATTTTCTTGAGCATTATTATTTTACATATCAAAACATATCACAATATTATGAATTAAGTTTATTTTGCTCATTGGTATATTTACTTTAGAATGATATAGTTATTTAATAAAAGTTTCCATCAAAATAATTGTGATAAAATATTCCCTAATTTATAGCTTGTTTCCATTCTTAGAATGGTTTTTTAAGGCGTTTATTGCTTTCTATTATGTCAAGATAGATTTATATAAAAAAATTCTAAAGGAAATAGCGTTTCGGCACAGGTGCCATATAATCCAGGGTTCCATATTCTGAATTTTTTTGGCGATGAAGAAATGTTGCCAAGGTGACATATTGTGACGTGCGTAATGCTAGGGTTGCCAAAATAGAATTTAGTACATAATTTTTTATTGGTCTCCATCTGTATGACGTAAAAAATACCCAGATTGCCATATACATAAAAAAATCACCAAACTCAGAATTTGGCGTCCTGGATTATACGGCAACTGTGTCAACGTTTCGAATTTTCTCATTCATTTTTGGGAATTGTCGTTTATTCTTAAATAACTATTCTCTGATTAAACTAAGTAATACTAATTCTCAGTTGTCTCTCTTGTAGCTCATTCAAAAGTATTTTAAGTAAAATAGTTCTTTTTTAAATAATGTAAAAAACGATTCGGCAATATACTTGTTGACTGAATGAAAAAGCTATTGTGTTAAATAAGAGAGTATTTTTCTATATTCTTATTTACCTTAAAAACTTTTTCACTTCACTTAATCGATATTTACTATACGAGTAATAAATCTCGATTAAGTGAAGTGAATTTCATCAATGTTTTTGTAGATTACTTGTTACAGAAAACGGTTTTAAATTTAACCGCCTTCCCTCAAACAATGGAGAAATAGAAAATCGAAACGTGAATCTATGCAGTAGAAAAAAAAAAAAAAAACTATATACATTTTCAAAGAACCTTAAAAGAACAAAACTATTTGTGAACGCCATTTGTTTGGTTCCAAACTAACTAAATCTAAGGAATATGTAAAAGATGTTACTTATTTAATTTATTTACCTTCTTCACTTATAATTTTGCTTCTGATCCAGAGAATTTTTGGGCAGGTTGCCAGAAACTATTCTATCGGATCCAAACAGGCAAACCTCATTGATATATGAAGATTTATAAGCAATATTCCTCCTAAAAACTCTACCTCAAATATGCATATTCTGTTTTGTTGACTCCATTTAATATACAATCAATACAATGCTAAAATTACAATCGACTTCACAATGAATAATTGGACATTCATGCTCACGTTATTTTTGAGTAACCTTTTTCGAATCAATACAACCTTCATCATTTTAGTACTTGTTTATATGTGTTCTACATAATTTACAAACATAATTAAGTAAAGCACATTTACTTAATGATTATTTAACTAGTCTCTACAACTACCATGTTTGTTTTTGTTGGTGAAATAATTTTCAGATATATTCTAAAAACAGCTACATTATTTCGTTTCTTTCGATAAAATGATTTCTTTTCCACCAACCACACGGAATGCATTTTAGGCCAACTCATTATTTAATAGGGCGTGTTTCTATAGAAATCTATATCCACAAAACTCATCAAAGCTTTCTGTTGGATATAGTGTTGTAACATTAAAAAAATTAAACTTTCTTCTTTACTCTTACACCTTTTCATGTGTATATAATTGATCCATAAAGCAAGTCATATCATTACAGACATTCCTTTCTTAAACTATAGACATAATTTTCTTTTCATCATTTAAAATCATTATTATTTCTTTTTTTTTTTTTTTTATAGCAGTTAGAGTAAACTTTTAAGAAATCCTGTTTTCCTAATGTTGATTTTTTACTCAGTTAGCAGATAAACTTTTCTATGTTAGTATTACCCAACATCGAAAAAAATTTCAATTTTAATAAATTTAGTAACAAGCTTTAAGTAAAAATGTCGTGTTTGTAAAAAATGTTTTACCATGATATAATCTAAATTTAAATATATATCATGAATCTAATGTAATCTAAATATAAAATTATCATGCACGAATTGTTTCTGTTAAATGGAACTTAAATTTTAGGATACAATTAATAACCTTTTATTTATTTCATGAGCTCACTAAATAGTTGTTAATAGAAATGATGACTACACTATATCGATTTTAATGGAAAATCATCTTAGCACTTTTCTCAATGGTTTAATTGATTTTTTTCTCGTTCTACAATCATTTTGTACATTCTATTTCTAATTATTCCGGGATTACCGCCTAAAGGGTATCCCGATCCACAACAAATGTCGAGACCCAAGATGGTAATCGAATCCATGAACTTTTGAGATGAAGGTTACAGCGTTAACTATTCAGTTGCCAGTTTGGTTAGATCATATTACATTAGTACTAGTTAAGCTAATTCTACAGTTTTATTATATTCTTCCTTAATGTTTATTAAAAATTTTCAAATGCACTGCATTAATTTTATTTATACTTTCATTTATCACAAATTAAATACAATTTAAAATGCAATTTTGTTTATTTACATTTTATATTTTGTGAGACTTCCATTTCAGGAATGTTTTATATATATATATATATATATATAATTTAATGTAAATTAATTTTAAAATTTTCTTTTCTTGTGACATTCCAATTTTATATGTAGTGATTTCCTTTTGTTGCTTAATAAAATTGCAATTGGTCACGAATATTTTGTCTTTGGTTCCTAAGCTTGCAGTCACGTGACAGGATCTTAATATAAAACCCATTTGACTTTAACAACATGGCTAAGGCTGCTGAAAGTTATTTTAATACCCACCCCGTTAATTGTCCTCCGGGAGATCTCTTCATAGATAATGAATTGTATTAAGGTACACACAAGAAAGGAAATCTAGACAATTCCGAAGCATTCACAACAATAGACATGCATGCAGAAGACAGAAGCGTAGTTTCCATTTTTTGTTATTGAACTGTGGCTGAGATCAAACCCGAGACCTTTCACCCTGAAAAATGCACTAATCCACTGTAAGATACTTATAATATCTGTGTAAAACTATGAATTATATCATTTCTTCTTATAACACATTTATGTGCATGCTTTATACATACTGAACCGGAGATTGCGGTTGCCTGGTTGGTTAGGGCGTCCTTCTGATTATCGGAAAGTAGTGAGTTCGAATCCTGGCTTAACTGAAGATCCGTCATGTTAGCTAAGGTCGGCTGGGACACGTTAAAATTGGACGTGGTCGCAATGTCATCTAAGTGAAATGATACATCTTGGTGTGTCAGGAAAATTATTGAGAGTCCTCTGTTTGGTCCTTGCTTCAAAATCGCTAGGAAGATTCCATCCAGCTATTTTTATATAACTGGTTGAGCCCAACTCAGGGTCAGGTATGCTGGTGTAATAACAACTTATTAAACCGCATAATGAGCAATGTTTTTTTAAAATTATTACTGTTATATGAGGGAGAGACGCAGCAACGTTTACATGTTCAAATATTACGTCTCTATACATTGTGAAGTATAATTACAAGAAGAAAAACACCCAAGCACTCAACCTAACAGATGCAGAGGGAAAAAGTAGCAACATTCAGTTCTTTCTTTCAAAAGTGGATGGGATCGAATCTGGAATACTCTGTTCTGAAGAACACCAACCATTATTATGAGGTGGATCAGTATGTAAATTTTCTGAATTCCACCATTTTAAAATTGTTTCTTGAATTCGTCCATTTTTTAATTATATTCTCTTTCGGCCATTTAGCAAAGATTATTGCTATTCCTATTAGCGTCTAATGTTTCTCTGGAACTGCTACCATTAATTTCTTAAGTTGTTAAAAAACCTCGATTGACAATCAAATAATTCAATCCTTAAAATAATTTCTCTTACATTTCTTTGTCATTTTCTAAGATTTATCCAGTTTCCCATTGTTTAATTGGAATCATTTAAGAATAAGATGTTTGGTATTATCATAATTAACAATGTTTTATGGAACTCCTATAACTAAAAGCTAAGATATTTTAGAAATTAAGCCATTGAAAAGATATGCCATTTATTCTATTTTCGAGATGAGAGCCATTTCTTATCAACGTTCGAACTTTCTTAAATATAAGCTCGTTTTAAACTTTCTTTACATCAATTTTATTCACAGCTTGTATTAACAGTATATTCTAATCTTGTTCAATCTTATCAAAAACCAAAGTAATTTCCGAATGTTTTTATATATAACAATGCATATTAACTTTTTCTCCATGCATTATAATTTCCTTTCTGTTTAATTCTTCTCATTGTTGCTCGTTTCAATTACACTACTTAACATCTTTTTCTTCTTCCTGGTTAAAATTTTTAATTGGTAACATTAATTTGTTTATGTCAATCATTTATAAAAAAGTCTGGAGCAATTTAGTTTAACAGCTAATCAAATTTCAATTAATTGCTTTTCTTATTGTGAATTAAAAAATACATTCCATTTATATATTTCTTATTCTCACAAAAAAATAATAATAAATAAAATACAAATATATATAAATTACCTCAAATGCTTCGTGAAATTTCACAATTGACTAAACTAACTAAATCTTCACAACAATAATACAAACTAAAATTACTTAAACAGGGAAACATAGTGAAGCTTATTATATATAATTATTATGTATAATGATTATTATATAAATAATGATATTATTTATAACAGTGGTTTCCAAACCATTTGTCCTACTGCCCCCTTTCCAGAAAAAACAGTGTCTCCTGGAAATTAATTTTTTTTAAAAATATTAGTTGCAAAATTAATAGGAAAATATATGTATTAGTGTTTCTACTTTTTTTTGTAAGATATAGTAAAGGAAAGTGTAAATTAGAAACACAGATTGAACTTTTTGAAATAAGGAAACTATTAAGCTCAGAATAGAATCTAATACAGAAAAAGTTAAGACATTCAAAATCGTCTTAATGAAAAGGATAAACTTGTGTGCCGCTACCAGTTTATAAATCTTTGGCTCCATTTTCGTCAGCAATAATCTTAAATCACTGATGATTTATGACTAGTAGCAATTTTTTATGCTAACAAATTGGTTACCGCACTAGAACCATGTTCTATTAAATATGATGAAGGAAATGCAATTAAGAACTTTTAAATTATAGCTCATATTTTAAGATAAGGCGTAGGGATCCTCTTTTGCAGCCAGAATTATTGGTAGCCGCTTTTGAATTTATAAATTCATCATTTGAATTTATATTATTTCATTATACTATCACCCTTATAGTTATTCATCAACCTCCTGAAATGCACCTGTTGAAAATCCCCGACCCCCATTATTACGTAGAATCGCTATAGCACTCACCATGAGGCAATGGCGCTCACTGGCTTATAACAATAAACTTGTATATAACGATGCATCCCAATTCAATCAGTGTTTTGTATTTCCTCCAAACAATGATCTCTTTTTCCAGTTTGATACACCTCTTAAAAATGATTTCTAACTATTCAAAAAGTTCTTGATGCAAATTTATCCATTTTTCTTTATATTGATAAATGTAATTATGTTTACATATTTTAGACTTAATCCATTACAGAAAACTTATAATTACGATGGACTTTTCATTGAAATAGTTTGAATGTATTGTATATTTATAAAAAAAATAGCCATGGTAAAGTAAAAATATATAACAATTCATTTGAGTGAGAAATTAGGCAGCACATTAATTTATAAAAATCTGCTGAGTATGATTTATTATGCTTACAGTTCAAATATTTTATCCCTTCTCGGTAAACATTATTAAGACAATTATAATTTTCCATTAAGAAAATGGACTTATATTCAAAATCATTCAATTATTTGATTTTATACTTTTGTTTGTATTAAAATAGAAGTATTTTTAGTTATCTTATTTCAGTATTTCATAACATCAAAATTGAAATTGTAAAATAGTATTAATTCAATTTTTTTTTATATCACACATTCATTAGAAATTCCTACAAAAACTATGTAACTAAATTTCATATTAAGAACAAAACAACTGAAGTAACTTAAAGGGTTTCAATTGGTTGAATTTTTTTTTTTCATTTTACAATTGTAAGAGGTGCATATTACTTAATTTTGTTTCTTTATTTAATCCAAAATAGGATAACATTTTCTTTATTTAAAAGAATATAATAAATTTGCTCAGATATTTTAACTTATTTTTAAATATGTCCAGTTTTAGATGTTTGTTAAACGGGATAAGTCTTTGAAAGAAAAATGTTTAATTACCTCTATTTTTGCTAATGTTAAATACCTTTATTTTTGCTAATGTCTTTTACAGCTACAATTGTGATTTTGTGAAGTTCATACGATTTTTATTCAAAACCAATGAGGGAAATACTTTAAAACACATGAAAACCTGACATTTTACTACTAATTATTTTTTATAGTATGATAAAGTTTAAAAATGAAAGTTACATAATGTGGGGGAAGGTGGTAAATGTATGACATACATAACCTAGTATTTGTATATCTGTTTCACTATATTAGAATGTAAAAACACACAGAATAGAAAAAAAAAAAAAGTATTTTAAATTTACTTTTTAAAGTAATAAAAAATCAATTTTGTTGTTTCAAAAGTTATTAAGAATTAATTTTATAGTCAGTTTCACATACAACAATATATTTAATGAATTATAAAAAATGTTCCCAAACATTTTTAAATAATACTTTCCTATACAAAGATGATTAGATAAATTTTTTTTTTTTTTTTAACATGGGACAAAATAATAAGATTTCAACTTTTTGTATCTTTTCTATAGCAAAAATCTTGTATAAAAATATTAAAATTTTCCATTAATCAAGAGGATAATTTTAGAAAATTGTGTTCTGTTTATGATTAAATTAAAGCTGTAAAATTCAACTTTAAATATTTATTTAGAAAAATCAAATACAAAACTGAATTCCACATAGTTTAATTTTCATTTATCATATCAATTGTTATTCAGAATTAGGAATAAAAGTCAAGGGGAAAAGAACATCCAAAAATATATTTCTTAAAAAATTTTTTTAGTAGAAATTGGAATAAATATAAAATTCTGTTAAGAGAAAAAGGACCATTAAATATCAATAAAATTTATGTATAAGGATGTTTTTCAAAAATACATTTACAATTTATTAATTGCTTAGCAAAGTTAAGCATTTTGTTTGAAATTATATATTTATTATTAAAACATTTTTAAATGGTTGTCAAAAATTCAAATAATTTTGATTGGATTCAGTATTATTTAAATATTACCAATTTATATAATTTCTAATAAAGCATCAATATTTTATTTAAAAACTTCCTTTTTTTATATAATTTAAGTTTAACATTAACTTTTTTATTTGTGTAACTAGGCATAAGCAAAAGAAAATATTGAGTGATATTTTCTGATTTAACATTTTTTTGCAATGACAAATTATGTTCACCACAATATCATAATAAAATTTCAATTTCCAAAAAATATGTCATTCAGCAAAATTTTATTTATTGTTTTTAGCTAGAGAATATTTATAAATTTCAATTTCTTTAAGCAAAATTATGGAGTCACAATGAATTTATACACGCTCAGAAACTTCCGAGAATGAAATAGTAGGAATTTTACACTTATTATTTTTAAGAATATTTATAAACTGAAATTAATTCACAATTTTTAAGAAGTATTTAATACTGTTTTAAATTTTTGATAGAAACTATATTGACTAAAATCAAATGTAAAATTGTAGTAAAGTAAAATATTCCTCTTTCATCAACCAAATATTAACAATTCTAGCATTTCATTTTGGGCTATTTTTAAGAATACAATCTATTTATGACTAACTGTTTAACATTAGCAATTATTTCAAGACTTTTGTAATCAGATGTTTTTAATTTAATAAATACATTTTTGCTAGATTGCAATCTAAATTAAATGTTGTTTTAAATTGATCAGTTTTCTATCATATAAATCTGAAGTATTGTTTGTAAAAATATTTTCAAAGTAGGTATTTTCACAGAAAAGAAATTGTCACATTATTGAAGGAAAAGATCTAAATAAGATTAAAATTAGATGTTAATACAGTAGCTTACATTTGGGCCATGGATATAGAGCCCTAATTTCAAGATACTTCTGGGAGGTGGGAATAAAGCCATGCTTAATTAGTTTAAAGATTTGTTTTTACTTTTATCATTTGTCAATACAAGCTTAAAATTGTCTACTTTTGGCATATCTATTTTCAATGGATCCTGTCTCGTGTAGATATTGGAGACAATGAAATAGCAGAGACTTTAGCAAAGGAGGGCTCAGGTCATCCTGCTCCTTCTTCTTCTGCACTCACCTATCTTGGACTCTTTTCCCTGAGAAAAACCCAGACTAAAACCAATTGGCAGGTACCTTTGACTCACCACTTCTACAAGGGTAGAAAGCCGGGACTTTCTCTGGCTCTTTTCTGAGAAAGGAAATCCAGCACTACTTGCCTTGTAAGTCTCACCTCTGGCCACCTGAAATGCCTCAATTTTGAAGCAGGTAATAAGATCTTCCACATCTGTCTTAAATGCTAGGACACCAAGTTTCTCCTGAATTGTATGAATATACTATGGGACGAAATCTACACTTCTCCCCCTCCTTGTCACCGACTTCCTCTCAGGCAATGGATTCCTAGATTTGGTATGACTCTGTCAGACCCTTGGAGATAAGCGACAACAACAACAACTTTTATCATTGTATATCACAATAGATCTTAATCTACAAACATGAGAATTTTCGGGATTTGATACAATTCTGAATACACTACCAAACTTTTTATTTTAAAAAATATTATTGGTAAGTGAACACTAAAAATTTTATAAGAAAAGGATCAAGAATAAAAGAATAACTTTGAGCAATTTGCATTTTATAAAATCGTGAACTGGTTAATTAATTTCAATGCAACAGAATTAAATTTTTTAATGCTAAATAACATTAATTTTTGTAATGAATATAAAAATTGCATATATGCAAAAATTTATAAACAATTTATTTTTTTCATTTTTCTCTAAAATACTTTATTTAAAGAGAAAACTGGCAACTCCATGCTAATGTTTTCTTGCCATAAAATTGTAATATAAAAAATAAAATTAAATTATAATGAAAAAATATTAGATATTTTTATTATTTGTAAACATTTATTTCAAGCCTTTCATTATATTGATCAATAATGAGTGCATTGTTTGTATTATAAAATATGAAAATTTAGTGTTCCAAGTTTTAAAAATCAGAAAAATTATCATATACTATATTTTTAGCAAGTTGAAAACTCAGTTTCTTTACATGTTAAATTATATTTTTTTCAAAACAACAATTAATAACTAAAAATATCTAATCTCTATTTCTAGCAAATTATAAACAATTAAAATTCTCAAGAAATTTACTATAAAACAATTTTAACTGATATTAAAATATTTGCATTTTTAATGACATAATATAAATTATTTTTAATATTTATTAATCTACATTTAATTTGAGATAAGAAAACAAGCTGCAGAATATAATTTTAGTTTACTAAAAGATCTTTAACTTTCCTTAATAATGTACTAAAATTTTATGTTTGACACATGTAACTTTTGCAATAAAATGTTAAAAAATTGGTATAACTTTTTTTTAGAGATCTAATATTGCTGACTATACTTAAAAAAAAAAAAAAAAAAAAAAAAAAAAAAAAAACTAGTAAAATGAATGTAATTTTATGATCCTCAAAATAAACTATTGAACAGTTATCACAACTAATAACTGTGAAGATTTTATTAAATAATCATCTAATAACTAAAGCAAATAAACTACAGTTTAATGCATAAATTAAGTTCTAATTTCAAATGGAAGCAAAATGTTACAGTATTCAATTCTTTTTCTATAAAATTAATAATTAAGACCAATTTGGAATAAAGTATAGTTAATAAAATTATTAGCTAATAAGCTAGCTAGGTTACAAACCAGACATTTAACATTATATGTGGCAAGTAGAAATATAAAATTAAAAACACCTCAAATGTTAAATGTGCCAAAATTTTAAAACAGAAAAAGCTTATTTACTCTTTTTTTTCAATTGAAGAAAAATAAAATTTAATCAATGACAAATTAAAAAAATTTATACAATGTGAAGCAGTTACATAATTTGGCATTGACCACATAACATATTCTTTAAAATCACAGGAAAATTGTATTAATCATTTATCATATAAGTAATAAAATTTGGATAACCCATAAAATTAAATTCTATTTAATGAGCAAAAGCAACACAGTTAAATTAATTTTTACTTTAATTTGAAAAAGGTGTTTTCCTATTCTAATGTGAAAAAGATATGTTTTTCAATCCAATTTCTTGCTCCTTAAAAACTTTTTTCTGAAAAAAATTTTTTTTTTTTAAATTTATGAATACAAATATATTTTTCACAGAGATGATCAGATAATATTGATGCAAATATTGAATATTCTATAATAAATTGACTGTTTTATTTGAAAGCAAATAAACAGTGATGTATTGCCCAACTGAGAATATTACTCACATGAAATTCTAACAGAACAAGCTTTAGAAAATACAGAAAGTATCTCAAACATTTTTATACTAAAGGATTTGTTAAGTTAATATAGAAAATTTTCTAACTATGTGATAAAGACTTGTCAAAGATTGACTTAAATTAGTTTCAAAATCAATACTGATTTTTCAATAAAATGAAATGCTTTTAAAACATTATTTATTTTAGCAATAATTAAATATATTTTTATTTATGACTAAAATAAATAGCCACAATTAAAAATATGTAACTATTCTAATTTTATAAAATGTTAAACCTTTATTAAAATAAAGAATGTTATTTTCTAAAGACACAAATTCCTGTAGTATTCTTTAGAAATTATTAAGAATAATATTACCAAAAAACATGCCTTTAATTTAAATAAAATGAATGAGGAATAGATACATTTTAAGAACAGTATATCTTCTAGAATAGAAAATTAAAAACTAATAAAATAAAACCATGATAAAAATAGCTTTACAACAAATTTTTTGAATAAACAACCTTTTAAAGCTATATGATTTTTTTTGTTCAGATACTGTTATGACTAAGAGAAATTCCACTAGATATTCAAATCACTCTTTTTATAAAGTAATCATTAATATCAAATTATATATATTCAGCAATTAAAAAGGGCAGCCTGAAAAAAATGTTCAAAATTGATTGAATGATATTTCTTAATTTACATTTAGAATAATAAAAAAATTGTTTGGTTTCAGAATTACAAAGTAATAAATTTTTGAAATCGCGCTACTATTAGACATAACTAGATATTTATAATATAAATAAAATATTAAGAATAAAATACTTTTTGAAATAGTTTTCTTTACTGCCTGTGTGTGTGTGAGAGAGAGAGTATGTTATATTACGGAACACAAATTGTGACCTACAATTTAGAGTGGATTCAAGATCGCTGTAAGCATTTACATTTAGTAAGGAAATTATTAAATTAATGACTATTTAAAAAAAAATATCATTTCTACAATAAAGTTGCAAGTTTCTCAGGTTAAAATACTACCTAATGGTCACTCTTATTCACCACTGAGGGATTGGCCTTTTCAAGTTTTAGACTAAATGCAAAAAAAAAAAAAAAAAAAATTATAAATAAGTTGTTGATTTTCAGGGGGTACTTTTGAGACTAATTCACACTTTTTCTACAACAGGAAGCACCTAATCTATATTGAAGATAAGGAAGGTTACACTTATATAATTAAGTTTAAAAATGAATGAAGAATTATAATTGGATTTTAGAAAGAAAATAATTAATTTTACCATTAACCATTTCATTAAAATAATTCAACTTATATTTGTAGAAGATTGAATTTAGAACACAATTTGTCCTTTTTGACAAGAAAATTAAATGTAAAAAATTTAATTAGTATTTTTAAAATTTTCTTTTCATTTTGGAACAATTATTATTGTACATTAATTAAACATTTTGATTCAGACACTGAATTAGGATTCACTTAACCGATAATGTGGTTTATAATACACGGAGAGAAAGTATATAAAAATTTGCAATTTAAACATACAATATCTACAAAATGATATCTATTATAAATTGTTAGTAATAAGTAATGAAAGTAATAAATCATTTACATAAAATCTATTGTGTTCCTTACAATAAGAACACAAAATGAAACATATTGAATTTAACAGAATTAGATTTTCCCCTCCCCCATGTATAAGTATATATAAACTGTGTGTGTGTTTTATTTGATATTGACATAATTTGATATTGAACAGAAAAGCAACACTATAATAAAGCAAAACTAAATATTTTAATTGCTGGATTAAATGTGAATAGTGAACAGTTATATATTCATAATTTATTGAAATATCTAAATATATTAACAAAACAATTCATGAAAATTATATATATTTTTTGCATAGTTAAATTCATTTAATAGAAATACTATCGCATAACAATTACATAATTAAAAAAATTTCTAGAACTGAGCATCTGATTTACAAATCTATTATTTTGAATATAAGCAAATTGAACACATCCTTAATAAGCATTTGATTTTACACAAATTAAACAAAAAATGTTTATTAGTTAGTAAGAAAAGCTTTGAAAGTAAGGACAAAGGGAAAACATAAAAAATTTGATACATCATTAATCCAATTTACATAAAGCACTTAATGCTGTCTAATTTAATTGTTCAAAATTTGCATCTCTTCACCAGCAACCTTGGTATTTTTGATTATCCTAAAAGAAAAATATATTAATAACAGGAATTAAAATTGTACATAACCTATATTTAAATTAATAGAATATGAAATATTTTATTCACAAGATTATTTTCATTAAAAATAACAATTATTATTGTATTTTATATTTCAAACATATCATGGAAGTGTTAAAAGAGTTTATAAAAATCCTTGTCAATTTATAATGATTATATATCAAATAGAATTTAATTTTTAATAATTATTAATCAATCAAACATATCATCCTTAAAATAGTTATATAACAAAAAACAAAAATCATACAAAAATATTTGGATTGATATTGGACCATAGAATATAACATTTCTGTAATATATCCCTAATTTATTTTAAAAACAAATCAATTTCGATCTTGCGTATTCTAACTACTGACTATCACTTTTTTCTCAATACAAATAGTCAATAAACACAGAAACAAATATAAAATATGCAACTCGATGGTATTCCTATAAAGGATAGTTAAGTATGGTGATATAAGATTTTTTATAAAATTATACATATCAGATGGATGCGACTGGAATCAAACTTTTTTAAGCTTCAAACAAGAAATTTAAAAATTAAACCATAATTTGATTAGCAATGAGTTTCGGTACTTACATATTAACGCAACCAGGCCAAAATTTGCATAAATCGCCAAATTTGGCAACCCTTCATATTATACGTGGTTTTTCGTAAAGAAATTATTTTGCTTACTGGTTAGATTGAATGTTGTGAAATACGTTAACTATGGGTATTTGGGATCTGCCTGCGAGTGAAAAAGGTGCTGTTGAATTGTTACAGGGATATGGAATTATACCGAATGAACGTACTTGTAAAAATTCTCATAAAATGAAACTGTATTTTGGAATTCAAATCTGGAAATGTAACGTCGAAGAGTGCAATCAACACTTGGGTGTGAGAACCAGAAATTGGTTTGAAGGTAGCCGAATTTCATTGGTGACAGCGATGCGCTTCATTTATTGCTGGTGTAAAGAGTTAACCTCAATTAAATTTTGTGCAGAAGAGATGGAAATTTCTGACAAAACTGTCATAGATTGGAACAATTACATGCGGGAAATATGTGCCCTTGAAATGGATGAAAAAGAAAGAAAGCAAATAGGCGGCGAAGAACTTATTGTGGAAATAGACAAAAGTTTATTTGTAATAAGAAAAAATAACACTGGGCGTGTACTACCACAGCAATGGGTTTTCGGCGGAATTTGCCGAGAAACGAAAGAGACTTTTTTGGTTACTGTACCAAACAGAAGTGCCGTTACCCTCATGGAAAAATTTGTGAAAATATCAAGGAAGGGAGCATTATTTACTCGGATTGCTGGAAAGGATACAAGACAAGTGAGTTGGAAAATGCTGGATTTCTGCATGGAACTGTTAATTACAAATATAACTTTTTGGATTCCAACACGGGCGTTCACACACAACATGTAGAGCGCATGTGGGGCTCAGTCAAATGGCGCAACAAAAAACAGAGAGGAACAGGCTGTCATCATCTTGACTCGTACCTTATCGAATTTATATGGTGCCAAACTCAAGCTGTTAATGGCAAAAACTGTTTTTAGTCAGTGCTAAAAGCAATAGCCAAAATATTTCCGCCGAAAAAATAATTCTGCAACTTATTCAAATTCGAAACCAGAAGGGTTTAATTGCTATTTTATATTTTAAAACAAAATATAAAAAACTGTATTAAAAATGATCTGTAATTAATAAATGTACATTTTATTTCTATTCATACTTTCTCACTAAAACTTACAAATCGCGCCAACCTGGTTGCGATAATACGTAAGTACCCGAGTTTCTTTTAACTTACTACATTAATTATCATATTAAAAGCTGTTTTCATCTAAAAACAATAAAAAAGTAATTAGACTAATAAAAATTAACAAAATATTATTGAAATTTTTTTATCATTTAACTTTTTTATTATAAACAATACTAGTTTGCTTAGAAAAATATACAATTAAAAGATGTGAATACATAAGTTACACAGTATACAGTCATTAGCAGAAATAAAAAACATTGATATATGACCTGTATAAAACTACACATATAAGAAAAACTATATCCATCAACATCTTTAACCTATTGTAGTTACCATAAGGCCAGCTTTTGCACACAATTAATTTGTTTAGGACCTTATCTTGCGAAAATAAAAATAAAAAAATTATGAAATGTGCTAACAAAAATTTTGAATTCAAATATAAAAATCAGTGAAACAGTATTTCATGATATGATATCAATAACCATAAAACATAAAAATGCAATAAAAGCCATAAATATTAAAATTGAAAAACCTAAGAAGTTTATGCATAATATTGTTCCAAAATAAAGGCTAAAATCTAATGCCTGGAAATAATATATATAATAGCAATGCACAGATTTTGAAATTAAAACTAAACAAGAATAAAAAAATGTTTTCTATTAAAGTAAAAACAAAAGTAATAAAATTCTTTAAGAAATGTGTTATTTATCAATGTTAAAATAAATGTAGGAACATAGTAAAATAGAAAGGAAGTAAAGATAAGTTTGCAGAAAAGTTGAAAAAAGTAGTTTGTTTACTAAATCCCTTAAAATTATCACTCACAACAATACTTTTAGTTCATTATTAAATAACCACAGCAATTATTTTGGACATTTATTTAACCATTATTTTTATGAATTATTTATAAATCCAGAACTTTTCGAGAAACTTATAATTTTGCTTACAATAACATTCACAATTATTAAAATTTAAAAATATTTAATTATAAAACATATTGTTAAAAATACCTAGGCAATAAACTAAAGGTTAAGTATATTTTCAAAAGATAAATATGATTGATTTAGAAATGTTTTCTTACTTAACGTCGAACTTGGACAAAACCATCATCATCTGAATTCTTGGGTCTTTCTGGTCGTCGATAAGTGTCTCCTCGAGAGCGATCTCCATCTCTCTTATCAGAGCGATCCTCATCTCTTCGGCTATCTCTCCAAGAACCACCACTTGGAGCTGTACTACCTCCTCTCCAGTTGCCCTCAGGTGCTTTGTCTTCAGTTCTCCTTGAACCACCAGCAGAATCATTTCTAGAGCTATAAAAGCCACTACGTTCTTTTCCTCTACGATCAAGGGCATCATCTTTACGATAAGAATCGCGATCCCTGGAAAAAGTAGAACCACCAGTACCTCTATCTTTATCAGAACGATCTCTATCTCTAGGATTGTCTCCATATCGTTTTCCATCCCTTTCTCCTTCTCTTCTAGGTGGAAATTTATCAGCCCCACCTGACCTCCAATCTGTTCGTTCGATATCCCTATCTCTACGATCTCGACTGCCATCCAACTTACGATCACTCTCTCTAAGATTAGGACGTTGATAACGGGGTTCATCACGCAATGGCGGTCGTTGTGAATCCTCTTTTCTCCAATTATCTTCTTTAGGCTTTTTCCAATCACTTCTATCTCTATCATCATTTCTTGCAGGGCCTTCTGGTTTACTACGCCAATCACGAGGTTCCACGTCACTAGCTTTATCTTTATTCATTCTATCATCACGAGGAGCCCAACTTTCTCGCTTTATTTGTTCTCGTTCTCGCCAATTTAATCTTTCAGGAGGCATTGATTTTTCTTCTCTCTTTAATGAAATCAACCTTTCTTCTTCCTGTTTCTTTTCTAATTCTAGCTTTTCTCGTCTAAGTCTGTCTTCAATTTCTTTCTCTTTAGCTCTTTTCTTAGCTTCCATTTCTTCCAACTTCGCTAATGCTTCTTCCCGCTCTCTTTTCATAGCTTCAGCAATCATTTGTTGTTTCTTCTCTTCCTGTTGTTTAATACGTTCAAGTCGTCTTTCTTCTTTCCTTTTTTCTTTTCTCTCTGCTAATCGCTTCTTTCTTTCTTCAGCTATAAATTTTTCAAACTCTGCTAATTTTTCTTGATAGACTGATGCACGAGCTTTTTTCAATCGCTCTAAGAATTTATCTCTATCTTCTTTGAGTCGCATGAGTCTATCACGATACTGAACAGCTAAGGCCCTTTCTTCTTTAATGGTAGCAATTCTTTCTTTTTCATGTTGTTCCCAGAATTGTTGATCTTTCTTTTTATATTCTTCATATTCAGCAAGTAATAATGGTATTTCTTCAATTCTCTTAGCTCTTTCTGTGTGGTCAATTTTTCTTTCTTGTTTTCTAAGCTTAGATTGTAACTCTTTGCGTTCCCGATCTAACTGTTCAACATGTTTATGCAATAAATCATCAGGATCTAATTTTTCTAATTCTTCTTCATCCATACCATCAAATATTTTAGAACCAATTTCTGTTTTTTTCAACTGTTCAATCTTTTCCATGACCACTTTTCGTTTCATTTCAGATTGCTCACGAAGAAGCCTTTGTTTTGTTCTTTCTTCTGTTTCTCGTGCCATCCTTTCTTTTTCAGCTTCTCTTAATTTTTGATGTTTATCTTCTAAAAGTTTCCTTTCTTCTGCTTCTTTCTGATAATTAAGATTTTCTAGCATTTCTTTACGTTCCTCAATAATTTGTTGCCTGTTCAGAATTCTCATATGATCTTTTGAAGATGTTAAACTATATGCCTTAACAATTTCTTTACAAAGTTCCTTTCTTTCATTCTTTTTCTTTTCTGGTCGAAGATAGTTAACAGCTTTATTCAATACTGAATGTATATAGACAAGTTGATTACGCATTTGTTCACTTGGCATACTTTGAAGCTGAGGACCTTCAATAACTTCTTCCCTTTGTGAAACATTCAAGTCAGATCCAAAGTGAAAACATTCTTTTCTGTGATCAATACGAACTTGCAAATCATTTCTTCTTGCTATGTCAACAATTAAATATTCCAAGTTAAATGGCTTAACAAATGGTGCCAGGTCTAGTAAGCGAGAAAACTTAATTGTCTGATAAACTTGAGAAATTTCTTTTACTAGTCTAACAACAGTTATGTCTTGAATAGAAGGAATATATTGACGGAGTTCTGGAAACTCTTCCCATTTATTTAATAACTCGAATGATTGCTGAACTCTAGAGCATAACTTGAGAGGGTGAAAATCTGTTTCTAACCACCTATATAAATCTTGTAGCTGAGGAGGTGCACACTGAATGATTCCAAAACGTACAAGATCTTTAATCAGTAATGCTCTATTAGGAGGATTTGGCAGGCCAAGAAGAGTAGAAAGCAAACGATGATTTTTATCAATAACATTTTCATCAGTTTCAACTAGGCGATCAATATCAGAGCGATTAGGAGGCATTGGAATTGCAAGTGTAGCTAGGACAACCCTAGATGCCATTTTCAGTATTTCATCAGCAGTTATATTCTTTTTTTGCTCCCTTGACAGATAGAACAGACGGAATAATGCAGCAGCATGATATAAGTAAGTATTACTTTTCCAGAAGACTAAGGCAAGTTTTTGGTAATAATTAGCCATAAGACGAGGATTGGGGGCTTTTTTAGAAAGATTCATCAAACCATGTATGTCTTCAATAGCTTTGTAGGCTTCTTGCCAAAGTTCCATTTGTATGGCACTATCAAGTTGAACTAAACGTGTTTCCAAGTGCATTGCTTGACTCTCAGGATTATTAAGATTTACAGATGTCTGCTGATTTTGATGCTTATGTATGTGGCCAAGATGTGCTCTTAAATTGTCACATAACTTTCTGAACTCTGTCTTCCTATTATATTTCAAGCAGAATCGGAAGGCCTGTTGAGCAATATCATGGTACAAGCGCTCCACACGAGAATTATTTCTCAGCAATTCCAAGCAATGGCGATATGATTCCCACAAGAATTTAACCCATGGTGTCAAGACAACACGATCTGTTCTATCTTGAGTATCTTCAGAACTTACAGCACTTAATAACAAATTTTCTGGAGTTTGAACTTGGTCAAGATCATCAATATCCACAACAACTTGCTGAGATTCTTCTCTAGCTGCTTCCGTCTTTTCTTCTGCAAGAGCAAGATAGCCTCTGACAACATCTTCCAACGATTTAATATTGACCTGTTGACAAATATTCCGATATTGAAACAAACCTTCTTTAGCAACGTGACTTTTCTTTAATTCAACACATAGACCAAGATACTTGCTCATAATCGGTTCATGGATTTTTTGCCAAGTGCGATGTTTACGACTTTTAATAACATCGCAGAGAGCATCAAGTGCTCTCTGCTTTTTACCCACATCAATAAATTCATTAGCACGCTTTAGAGCGTTTTCTGGTCTTTGAAAATACTGCGGCATGATTAACAGAATTAATGTAAATCTTACTGATTAGATCAAAGACTTATAATCATAATCTACAATTCTCAACGATGATAGAAATTTAGGTACAAGAAAACGCCGAAATAAAACCGTCTCGATCAAACAATAATAATTACCAAAATTATAACACCTATAACACGATCCACGCAACGCAGAAACTCAGCGCGTTGCCAACAAACAGCAACTAATCCATTTAAATTTTAGATATTTACGAGTGTGGTATATATTGTAATTTATTTGACCTTGAAATGAGAAAAAATTAATCTGAGTTAAAGCGTCTAAGCAAATTTTTATATTTTTTTATATAACTAATAGTTTTTAATTTGTTAAATCAGAAATTCTCTAATTTAGTCAATTTAATAATTTTCTCTTTGAAAAATTGATGCAATGTTGCTAATAATGTAAAATTTTCCTTTTTAGATTGATTGTTTGATACTGAGACTTTAGGTTAGATTACGACAAAAACTGTTTAAGAGCTTTATGCTCGTAGGCTCATAGCTCACATTGAAAAAGATTGAGCTTTTATTTGAAACCTAAACAAATATTGATGAATTGATGATTTTGAAAAAAAAATCAAAACAAAAGGTTAAGCACGGCGTTTGTTTGACAAATGAAGGGGAAGTTAGGCCGCTTGGAAAATACTAAGACGAGAAAAAAATTAAAATCTATTAATTTGTTTAAAAAAAGAAATAGTTGCGTCAATTTTTTCTTTTGGATTCGTTGACAAATCTAAGATCCAAGAGAAAGAAAAAGCTCCGATACCAAGTTTTTCTCTTAAAGAATTTCTTGCTTGATCATAACGAAGACACGATAGCATTATGTGATCCATGGTTTCTCTTTCTCCACAAGAACATTTATCCGTTGAAGAAAGTCTGAATTTATGAAATTTAGCATTTGTCGGAAAAGATCTAGTTCTAATTATAGCTAGCCACACTTCTTCAAGGCGAGAATTGGTATAATTGCGGTGAACTTTCGTGATAGAAGACATGTGCGAAAAGTTAGACGCGTATTTACTATTATTCCATTCGTTGTTATTATAATTGGTATAAATGTTTCTTATATTATGGATAAGGCCTTCAGGTGAAATCGAGTGCAGAATATAACTTTTATTAATGGACGATTTGGCAAGAGCATCTACTTTTTCGTTCCCAGCAATTCCAGAATGACCTGGAATCCAAACTAATTGAATAGATTCGCAAATCTCAGTTGCATTTCCTAAAGCTGATCCGATGTGTTGAATGATGGTTGGGGAAGAGGTTGAGAGAGTATTCAAACTGCTTAGACAGGATAAGGAGTCTGATAATATTACATAGTTGGAGGAAGAAATTCAGAATTTAGTCACCGCCAGATATAAAGCCAGTGCCTCTGCTGTAAAAATGGAATTAGAGTTATTGATTTACCCGAAAACAAAGGAGTTATTTCTGCTGTTATAAATAGCGATTCCATGTTTATTTTCTATTTTAGATGCATCAGTAAATAATAATATGTGATTGGATCATTCAGAAGTACTATGCAGTTCAAAAAGGTCATTAATAGTATTTGTAGGAAGATTTTTAGTCTGAAAAGTATATTTTCTAAGAACTATTTTTAAATTAATGTTAACAGATGTAGATTTTGCAGGAACTCTTAAATATGTGATTCTTGAATTCCATTTTCTTCAAGCTATTTTTTCACACGCAAAGATAGAGGAAGAGCGCCAGAGATGTGGCTGTAAGGCATTGATTCCCACAATTTATCCCATGGAGATCTAGTAGAAAGTGCAAGGTGTCTAATGTACATCCTTGTAGAGAGAAAGTTTTGTCTTACAGAAAGAGGTACGACCCCTGCTTCTTTCAGAAGAAGTGGAATAGGTGACCAGCGAGGAAGACCTGTAGCAATTCTAAGTACTGAGTGATATATGGGATCCAAGATTTTTCGGTCTGATAAGTTCGCAGGTGTAAATACATGACATCCATAATCGAGGCTACTTGTTATGAAGGATTGAACAATTTGAAGTAAATGATTAGTTTTTTTTCCCCATCTATTTCCTGCAATAGCTTTTAAAACATTAATTTTCTTCTGGATGGATTTTTTTTCAGTTGAAAGTTCTACTTGAAAGTTAAATTATTAGTAAAATAGAGGCTCAGAATTTTTATGTGCTTAGACCAAGAAATAGGTAATTGGTTTATAGTTAGTACAAAATTTACAGGAGATTTTTTGGAAGAGAAATTAATGACTGAACATTTTGAGGAATCAATTTTTCGTTTTCATTCTTCACATCATTGTTCAAGTTTTATGATTGCAGTCTGCATTTTTTCTGTAGTCTTTCTTGTGATGAATGAGCAGCCAAAAGGATTATATCATCAGCATAAATAAAATACTTAATGTCAGGAGAGAGATTTTCGTAAATATCTGACATATAAATCATGTAAGGAAAGGGAGAAAGAACACTGCCTTGAGGAACACCTCTATTAGAGAAAGTGGGTTGAGAAAAAGTTCCACGCCATTTTACTTTAAAACTTCTATCAGATAAAGAATCCAATATCCAATGAGCAGCATTTCTTCTGATATCAAATTGGAGGAGCTTATAAATAAGACCGTCTGGCCACACTGAATCGTAAGCTTGAGATATGTCTGCAGTTGCGCATATGACATATTTTCTCTGTGAGCGTAAAGCAATAATATGATGATGAAGCATAGAAAGAACACTATCGCAACCTTATTAAGGCATAAATCCATGATGATTTCGTTGAAAATATTTGGAAAAAGAGATATGTTTTATTAGATGATTTAAAGTCATGCGTTCCATGACCTTACATAGAACACTTGTAAGAGAAATTGGGCTATAAGAATTTACTGAAGTAATATCATTTCCAGGTTTTATTATAGGAATTATGATGAATTTTTTCCAAGACGGGGGAACAATACCGCCTAACCAAGATGTATTTATGAGTGACAAAAGGGATCGTAAAGCTATATTTGATAGACCCTTCAAAATTTTAGCTGATATTAAATCAGGACCAGCTGAAGTATTTCTGAATTTAGAAATCGCCATTTGGAGCTCAGAAAGGAAGAATGCAGAGTTATATTCTAAATGAAAGTTTGAACTTAAATTGAGAGGTAGTACTTCAGTTTCTGATTAACGAGAATAAAATATGGCAAATAAGTTAGCCTTAACAACAGGATCCCAAATAATTGAAGTTTCGCTAGAAATTAGTAGATGATGAGTTGGTGAGTCAGTAGATCTATTTTTAAGTCTTTCAAGAATAGAATAAATGTCTTTAGATATACCAGCGTTTGTAATAATTTTATCCCAGAAATTTCTGGAAAGGGTTAGAAGAAGCTGATGAAGTTTTGCAGAAATTCGTTTGTACTGTATCCACAGATTCTGATTAAGAAAACTTTTCGCTTTCTTCCAAAGTTTTCTATTTTTGCTCAAAAGATAACAACATTCAGATGTCCACCACGGAGGATATGATTTTAACGGAAAGATTTGTTTTTTCCTAAATTTATCAAGATAGTTTTTGCATAAAATTTGGAAATGATCTACAGAAACTAGTTCGTTATTAGCAATATGAGTGTTCATTGAATTGAAGAAGCCAGTCCATAAAATTCTATTGCGGGAAGTACCTTTTGAATAATCGTTATTGTAGATTTTGACACTTGTTTGAACAGGGACATGGTCACTACCATAACTATCTAAACTGACTGAGAAAATACAAAAAGGAAAAATATCAGGAGATACAAAGTTATAATCGATAAGGGATGGTCTATGGTGGAGCCCGAAATGAATAGGCTGAGAGATATTGAAAAGACAAATGTATCTATCCAGTATCCAATCGAGGAATTCTGAAGATTCGGGAGAGTTAGAATAACAGTCAAGCGCCGAACTTCGTATATTAAAGCCTCCAATTATTATGAAGGGAGGAGGAATATTTGATAAGATGCTATGGAACAAAGAACTTGAAAATTTACCGTGTGGGACGTAAACATTTACTAAAGTAAGAGATGATTTGGATATAGTAATTTTTATAGATAATATTTCTGTATCGTTATCTTCTGAGCGGGATATATTTAAAACTTGCACAAGTAGAGATTTATCAACAGCAAAAAAAAGTCCTTCACCACGGCCATCTTGCCTATCTAATCTAATTATTGTTTTATTATAAATTTGAAATAAGTCGGATTTTTTAAGAAACATTTCTTGAATTGCTCGGGCATCGGAATATTGAAAGTATGTAAGTTTTATATACGGGCGTATAGATAGAAAACTTCTTGCATTCCAAAAAATTAAATTGAACATTAAATAAAACGAAAAACCACAATAGTTACTAAAAATAAAAAATAAAAAGTGCGCTCGTAGTAAAAAAATATTATTTTAAAAAAATTGTGAATGTTTTTACGCTTTTTTCTTGCCTCAATTCTTTCTTCAATGTTAGGTTCTGCATATTTAATATTTGGTTGAGGAGACTTCATAATAGGTTGCTCGGGAGATATTATTTGCTGATTCACTGAATTTTTTGGACTTATCTTTCTAGTCTGGATAAATCTTGCACGACTCTTTCTTGGAGGAGATCTAGAAACTGATCTAGCTGGATTCGAGCATGTTCACATACATTCTCGCATACATTCGCATACATTCATACATGTTCGAGAATATTTGTTGGACCATTTGATCTTGTCTAGCCTGTATCGCAAATAATTTTGCTTCAAAAATAGAAGCCATCTCTGTCACTTCTTTTTTTAACCATATCAGTTATTTCATTTTGTTTCGGCACGAAAGGAAGATGACTTTTGGTTACACTGGAGTAACTGGTTTTTAAAGATTTAATATAACGTCTTTTCGGCTCAATAAATGGAAGGTGGTTCATGCTTTTAAAATGTAAGAATTTTTTTCTTCAAGCCTCGTAGGGCAGGAAATGTCATTAGCTGCATGATTTCCCTGACAGTTTGTACATTTAGGTGTTTCATTGCCACAGGGAGAGTCTTTATGCAATGTTCCAGAGTTTTTACATAGGAAGACTTCTTGTTTATATGTTTTCGTAGGGTGAGTGTATTTACAGCATTTTCCGCATTGGCGAACGTTTTCAATAAAAGGAGAAATTGGAATGATCTAACAGAATAAGTTAATAGTTTGAGGTAGATGATGACCAATGACGCTCACTAAAATATTTTCGCTCAGTTCTTCAGAATTCTGTTTGTAAATCTTTGTAAGCTTAATATCGTTAAGCCATTTTGCGCAATTTCTTCAGTAACAAGGTATAAAGTTAAATCTACATTTATTTCTTTTATAAGAAATCTTGAAGAAATGTATTCAGGTTGAAAACTGGAGTTAACAGGTACACCAAGAATAATGTTTATCTTGCTTATTTCTACAACAGTATCTGAGAAATTAGTTTCGAATAGAAGCTTACCTTGACGGGTGTGTTGAATTTGTATTATTTTTTTTGTGATTCTTTACAAGTTGAATTATTTCTTGCTTTAAATTGTAAGGTTTCTTTGGAATAGATGCAGTACCATCAGTGGGAGACAGGAAAATGAAGAACTTAATAATACCATTTCCCGCAGTTAACTGGATTAGTTGTGGAATAGAATCTTCGAAAGTCAATAATCTTGAAGTGTTTATTTTTGGAATGCGCAAATCGCAATCCGTGTAAATCATTTCAGTCTCTACTTCAGTCATTTAAAATCCATAATAATGAGGAAAGGGGAAAAATAAATTAAAAATTTAAATAGTAAAAATAAAAGAACAAAAATACTCAATCTTAGTCAATCAAACATTAAGCCAAAGTCAGACGATAATTTCAAACACGAAAAAGGAGAAAAAGTGTCAAAGAAAAACATTAAATAATGAATAAATAATCAGAGTTCAAAATTTACGTATTTCGCAATTTTAAACAATCCGCCGTTTTTTCCGAGACTTTAATAACCGGTTCGCACTGCCCTTTTTAAATCAATTTTAAGTTAAATCTGATTTAACTTAAACACCATGCTGAAAACAGCGTTCGCACTGCCAAAACTGATTTAAGAAATATTGGTTTTTGTTCAAAACCAAATTTATCATTTGTTATTACAAATAATATGAAAATTTCGAATTTTTTTTATAATTGAGGGCGTTTATTAAGTAATTACAGACCAAAATGACATAAATTAAGATTATGATATTTCAAATGAGAAATACGAAACCAAAGAATGTCATTGACAAACCTATTTCTTCTAAAACTTAATATAATTTTTTTGATGTTTATTTAATAATTATGTAAATATTACTGCATGATTGTTTTTTAAAATTTTCCTTCTTTACCATTTATTTTGATAGGTTTTAGTTATTTCAACAAACACTGACAACAAGAAAGCAGAAAACAAGATGGCGCTAAATCAGTTGAAACGTATTTAAGTCAGTTCCTCAAACTGATTTAAAATTTGATGCATTAATATTTGATATCCCATGGTTGGAGTCGTAGCTCTCCTAAATTTTCTAAACTCAGTCGAAAAAGATTTAAAAATTTGAATACTCAAAAATTGGGGGTTGGGGCTGATTAGAACATTTTAGGAGACTAGAGATTTCTGGAAACATAGTGAATCTTGTAGAGGAGACTGTTGCAAACAATTTGATGTATTAATATATAAGATGTCATGGTTGGAATCATAACACTCTTCAATTTCCTAAAATCCGATTAAAAAAAGTAAATTTTAATATTTTAAAGAAGGGGGGCTATAAAGACATTTTAGAAGCCTATAAATATCTTGACCCAAACTGATTATTGTAGAGGACACTATTGCGAACATTTTGATGTATTAATATTTAATATAGCATGGTTGGAGTCGTATCACTCATAAATTTTCTAAATACCATCCAAAAAACAGAAAAATTTGATATCTTTAAAAGGGGGAGGGTGTTTAGGACATTTTAGGAGACTTGAAATATCTGGAACCAAAGTGAATCTTTTAGAGGAGGCTGTTGTGAAAAATTTGATATATAAATATAAAAGATGAAATTGTTTGAATCATAACACTCCTCAACTTTCTAAAATACCATAAAAAACACAAAAATAAATTTTTATAGGGCTGCTGATTAAGGCATTTTAGGTGTCAGGAAATGTCTGGAACCAAACTGAATATTGTAGACGAGACTATTGCAAACATTTTAGCTATTAATGTATTGCTAATATGATAATCAAATTAATATATTGCTAATATGATTATTTAAAATATTGCATACACGATGATTAGATTTATATGCTAAATCTTTCATATTTTCACATTTGGTCAGTAGTAAATATTTACTTGATTTTTATTTCACTTCTTTCTCTTTTTGAATGTTAAGTTCAACATAATCTGATTTTCATCATATAATTTGTAAATTTTGTTAAATTATTTAGATATTGCTTAAGAGAATAGCAAATTTGGTGCTTGTGTTTATTTTTAAAAGGGAATGCAAAATAATACATTTAAGCATGACAATTATTTTTCTCGTGTAAGATGTAACAATATAGCTTTAAATGGAAAAAAAAAACTCATATTAAATCATTTAAAATAGCTTCTTTCTAATTTTGTAATACAAAATAAAATCCTTTGTTATTATTATGAGCTACATATAATGTAAATAAACCTATAAGCCAAGACAGGTCCTATCTTGACTGCCAAAATTGGTCCAATTTCGGTAGCGTAGTTGGTACTATCTTCGCTGCCTAAATTGTATCAATTTTGGCAGGCAAGCTCGGTCCTACCTTGGTCAGCCAGATTGGTCCAATGTAGGTTGCCAAGTTTGGCGTTATCTAGACAACCCACATTGATCTTATATAACGAAATGTAGACCATCGAGGATTGTCCCGATACAGACCACCGATATTAGATCTAGACAAAGCCACGATTAGCTAATATAGGATCAAGCTAATTTGCTACTTGGATTATGATACGATAACTAATCTTAATGTCATTCATTTAATAACATTCAATGCTGAACATGAAACATTTTTCACATCATATTTTACAATTTAGCTTATTCTACAAATCAAACTAGATATTTTAACATTCTCAAAGAAATAAGTTTTCTCAATGGCCAAAATTAGATATCAAAATCTTTTTAATTGAAAATTATCTATTCCGTATTTTTAATGAAAATTATCTATTTCGTAACTTAATTTTATCACGTTAACGTTGTGTAATTTAATCAACATATTTATTTTATACATTGAAAATATGTGTGCACAATTTACATTTGTAAGAGATGAATCATCACTGTCATTTTCTAATATTATTTACATCCATTTTAACATAAAATTAAAATTTCAGCAAGTGGTAAAACAATTTGTTTGGAAAACGTAGCCAGATATTTCGACTCTGATTCAAATCGAGAATCGTCTATCGGTCCATCCATTTTCTGACATAAATAAGACATCAATGACGTCATTTAGTCTAATGTGATTCTCGTGAGATGCTCAGCATGTCTCGCGATAATCTACGAATTTGCTGACTGCTATAACATCAAAGTTTGTTGTCTCCATTTTTCCAAAAATTTAAATTCTATTCAGAATATGTTTTCCGCGAGAAGAAATTGTGAAAATTTTCTTATAATTCTTAATAAATTAGTCTGATTGTTCTCTGTCAATTGAAGTCTTTTTTTGAAAACCAGGTTATTTGCTAAAAAGTTCGTATTTCGAAGCCTGTTTCTTTAGTTTGTATATTTATTAAAGTGAAATAATATATGATCCATATCACTGAAGACCCTGCATATTTCACAAATTTTGGACTCTGCTAGTTTGAAGTGATATAAAAAGGGTGGAATAGTTAACATTCGTGCTATAAATCTAGCAAATAAGACGTTCTCCTTTTGAGAAAGCAAGGGATTCACATATTTTACTCGATTTTGGCATATTTCTAATTATGCTGTTAAATTTACTAAATGTATGCATAGAGGAATAATCAGGATTTATGTCATTTCTGCGGAACATCTTCAAATCTTTGGGTGAAGTCCAAAGAAGATATATATCGGTTTCTGTTGCTGATTTTGCTAGTTTATCAGTGTTTCGTTGATAAAAATATCCTGGAGCCTGAAAAAATAGGAAGCATATGAGACAGTTTTCCCGGATCTTTACAATAGAAGGGTCCCAAATTGAATAGAAAGTTTATCTTACGTTGTCAAACGAATAGAATTGTTTAACAAACCTAATAAAAAGTGTAATGAAGCAGAGGGGGTTCTCAAAGAATATTTTGCCCCGGGCCCCAATTGGGCTAATGAGGACCCTGTGCATGCAAGAAACCAGATGATCTTTAAAAGAGGATAAAAAAATTTTGCTTGACACATCTTATTTGTTAAGCAAAGAATAACTTTAGGAGATTTCATTGTAACATTTTTTAAGGTCACAAGAACAAATTTACAATCGGAGAAAATATAGCTTGCTAACTTGAAAACCATTAAGTCATCAAATATATGACATATTGTTAAAGCCTTCAACCAAAAATTGAATTTATATTATTAATTCAAAATCTAGTGACCTGATAAAGAGACCAGGCAGTGACTGCCATTATATTAGTAAACTTGGATGCATCAGTTAAAATTCTATGTATTGCCATCAGTTGAATTTCTACGTATATCTATGTGTTCTATAAATTGGCATTGAGGAATTCCTCGAATAAAGGTAATATTTGATAATTTTCAAGAGATCTATTCTGAAATTAAAGTCTTCGATGTGAATAGAGATGGGAGCAGAAAGTGATTCCTGTGGAAATACAAACTGAATGAGGTGATCAGCTGATATTTCAAATTCCTTTAGATTTGAAGAAATAGATTAACTTGTTTATATTCCAACATTTGTGATACTCTATACCCAGAATATTATATACAGGTGAAATGCGGTTATATATAGGTAAAAAATAAATAAATAAAAGATTTTTCACCTATACAGTTATATATAGGTGAAAAATCTTTTATGAAAAATTTATAAACCCAGAAGTTAAAATTGATTTTCTTGAGTTAAGAGTAATGCAAAAAAGGCAATTTTGTCCCTTTAATTAGACGAAGAGTTATTCGGAGAGCTGAAGTATAATATAATTTTAATGGTTGAAAAATAGATTTTTTGTTTTCTGAAAAAGATAGAAAAAGTTGACCGACTGTAATAAGTGATGAGATCACACCCCATATTTATTATTTGAGATAACATTTAATAGACTTGTATTTGAGGATCACAAAGCTCTTGGCCATTGAAACACATAACATAGTGGAACAGAAAAGAATCATCATTTCTTAAAACGATGCATTAAATTATTCGAAAAAGAAGATACGTGTCTTTGTATATTTGCAGACATTATCTCATAGTAAGTTCTTTTTCAAGATTTAATAACTTGTTTTAATTTGGCTGAACATTTTTATTGTGTATCCAAGAGGTATTATCTAAATTTTTTTAGATTTTCTCAAATGTAGTAGATTTAGAAAAAGTGTTCATTGGAAAGACCATGGAGTATACTATTTTTAAATAGTTTTTCCGATTGCGTATTTTCAATGTGATTGATGTATTTTTCCTATTCGGAATAGGATACTAAATTTATAAGTTTGACTTCATAATTTACTGATCCTCTAATTTGTCTCATCTTTTACCTCTGTAGATTTTATCATTTGAGAAAAGATAGGTTTCAGAATGATTTCAATGAACATAGGGCAATATCATAGAAATAATCCGAAACATACGCTGAGGACTTGTTGAATTGTCAGAGAAATGTCAGTAGAAATGTCAGAGAAAGATAAGTTTATTTAAGAAAAGAGTCCTCTAGGTCAGTGATTTTAAACTTTTTTTTTGTGGCTCCACACAAAAAGAAATAAGTTTAAAAGTTGTTTATCTACTCATAATACAATAAATGAAATAATTGGAGATAATAATTTTGAATGTAAAATAAAGTAATATACTATACAAAAACAAAAATGCGTTAATTATTTCACTCGTAATAAAAAAAGAGTTATTTTTATTACATACATTTCTAAAACTTGGTGGCACACTTAAGCGGCACACAAAAGTGCCGTGGTAGTTGAGAATTACTACTCTGTTTCATGGCCTGTAAAATGGGAATTAAATTAGCTTGAGGAATTACTTAAAGTATCAGGGATTTCAGAATCAGCAGTACATGAATCAACAATTCGAGGAATTTACTATTCTTTAATATTAAATTGATCCTAGTTTCGAAATGTTTGAATAAAAGAAACCAAAAAAATCATTAAATTTATAAGCAAATGAAGGAGGCATGAAAATGAGTTCGCAAGAAAGAGGTTCTTCAAAATTTTAGTTCACAAATGGGAATTATCATTGAATCTATGGAATCATGTTGATGAACACTTGCTCGTTCGTAAAATCGTGAGTATTCGTAAATTAGAGGTTCGTAAAAACGAGGATTTTTTGTATAGTATTAATAAAACTACATTATTATAATTTATTTCATGGAACATAAACTTTTTTCATGATTATATAGTGAGGCAATGTTTATATCAGTTAAATTTTTATTGGAATCTGAATTTGTAGATATGTTTTCCACTCATTATCTAAAACCACCAATCTTAACTTTTGTAATTTTGCAGTTATTTCGGTTTCAAAAGAATCCAAATATACGATGATTACCAAGCAAAATGTATTATTTTCTCATTTATTTAAAATTTGAGCGAAAATATAAAATACTTTTATCCGAAGGAAATTCGAAGTAAATAGGACAAGTTAAATTAATAAAACAAGTTAGGAAGTTCGCAGTAAAATAGATTAAGCAGTTTAGTTATTGAAGTTGCTCATTATTAAATTCTGGTGGGTTCATTAAGGAAATACATTTAAAATGGTGACCTCTTATATTTAGAATCTCATACAAGAATTTATGGAATTAACCACCTCACTGCGGTGTCTTAACACTGCGTAGTTGACACCTACCCATTCCGATGTGCATGCAGAAAACATGAATCGAACACATTTCTCGAGTTGTTCAACAGTGCCTGGAAATGAATCCGAGGCATATTAGAAAGATGTCTCGAATTCATATATATTCATTTGCATATCTCTCGGATTCATTAAGTTTAGGATATCTCTTGTGTGTATAGTTTCAAAAGATCTAAGCTAAGTTAGTGATAATATGCAAAACGGCTTAGGAGAAAACTTTACCTAACGCTTCTCCACTGGATATATTTTAATGATACATTACTCTTTTGCATTACATATTTGTTTAAAATCAATGGTATAGATATTAGGAAATTCAATTAAGCTTTTAGTTTTATGTCAAACTTCTGAAAACTTTAAATTATTTTCTAAATTATATTCCCATGTATTTAAAGATATATAAATTATTTCTCTATATTTCCACTACGACATTCATTTATCTAAAGAATGTTTCTAGAGTGGGAGAAAAATATTAAAAAAAAAAAAATTTAAAAGTTTATTTTGGATTTCATGAAATAATTTCATTATTTATATTTTTTAACTCTAAAAATAAGAATTCATTTTTTTTATATTTTACAACAGACAAACATAGTTATATTTAAAATAAAAATCACATGAATTGGGAAAAAAAGTGAATTACCGGCAGAAATAATACACTTGGGACTAGGTAGTAAAGTTCAATTAAAAAAAGCACTTCCTTACATCAATGAATTGCACAAAAGTACTTCGTTTATAATGCAATTTTCTGTATTAGAAATCATTATTTTGGACGAAATATAACTATCCAACAATTCATACAAAATCTTTTCTTCAGAATGTCATGATTCTTTAAAAGATTCGAATATTGCTTTGCGATATCTACTTTGTTGTATTGAAGGAGATATTTGATTTCGTAGAACCTTGTGTTTTGTTCTCTATGGATAGTGAGGAATAACACAAAACCTGCGATATAAATTAAAGGAGCAAGGCGTGACAATGTTCGAAGAAGAGTTGTCAGAATTTACTATCATTCTTCAGAAGGAGATTTTATGTCAATTATATAAATGTCAATTAAAAACATCTATACAAAAATATTTAATACAGGCAAAGTTTATAAGAACCTTTTAACAATCGTTTTAGATTTATCATAAATAAAGCAAATTATTAAAAAAAAAAAAACTAATTTCATTTTTCTTTATAAACCACGATAATTTACCAGTGCGAGGACTGAGAAATATGTTAAGGAATTTCTTTTGAAATTAATGATTCGATATTTGCAATAACTCTAAAAGATTCTACACATCCCCTACAAGCAATTAAATAACTTAACTACGCGTGAATTTTCATGAACAATTATTCATTATTTGTAATTATGTTTACATTTATTAAAATATCAGAACCTTTTTAAGTAGTAATGTGCCCCAATTCCTTTTTTTATCGTTATACGCGGACTTTTAAACAAATATTCAATACAGTTTCTTATTTATTCCTCGGGAGAATACGAAAGAAGTTTTTGTTCTTTTCGACTTAGAAAGTCCTACTTCTGTTATAGTACTCCTATCACAGAAGTAGGTTATGAGATTTCTCTCCATCTTATTACGAAAGCGTCAATCTAGGAACTAATAATTTCTATTAAGGTAAATTTCAATAAATTATAAAGCTATATTAGGGGAATTATGTTACCAGTGAGGAATTTTTTCATTACTACGGAATAATAGCATGTAATCTTTTGAAACTGTTTTAAGATAACATGATGAAACTCAGCTTCAAATCTAGTGACAGTCACTAAATATAATGTGACTATTAAGGAAGGAGATCTGGCTATGTAAATTACTTGTAACTATTTCACAAAACTGCAATAATATAAAAAAAAAATGAAAATCCTCTGTGGTTTTAATCTGGCAATTATAATGCATGAAATGCTTGCACATGTTCCTTTTAACAACATTTTGATATTATAAAATATTGCATTATTATTATTATTATTATCATTTTATTTATTTATGTTTTCTTGAAAATAGAAATTATGCTAAAGTAATAGTTCTTAGAAAAAGTCATGCAATATTAAATAATATTAAAGTGATTTTGTTTTCCATAATAATGATAAAACATATGATTAAAATTTATGATGCAATATTTCATAATATCATTATTTGATCATTTATGTCTCCTTTATTTCGAATTATTTAACTCGATTTTTGATAATGAATATTTATTAATTCACTGCCACACTGAATAATATAATGTCTTTTCAAAATTTTAAATCTATTTTTATTTATTGCATACAAATGTAACACACATTTTCTTATAATAAGTGCCTTCTCTCATTCATATATTTATTACAAAATACTTAACTGAATTACGCGATTATACAAAACGTAGAAACTATCGAAACATCGGAAAATATTTATAATTTAATAACAATTTTAATTTGCGTAGTGCTACGTTTATTATAATACCAGATATGCGTTTAAGAGTTTTAGTTAAAAAAAAAATTGATATCTTAAGAACAACGCGAGTTACAAATGCGTTCTTACTTATTCGCAGGTAGAGACCAATGGAGAGAAAACACTTAGCAAAAAGCAGAACTTTCTGCTATGGACAAACGAAAGATGTATGTTTGAATATAACAGAAGCAATGAGCAAAAAATCTGTGTAGGACAAGTTTATCCGTTTTCAGGAGAAAAAGGAAACTAGATGACGAGCCACATTCAGGCTGTTCTCAAAAGTATGGTGTTGACATTAAATGGGGAACGCCAGATATTATCAAACAATCACTGACAGTATTTACGACGGATGTCGAAGGGATTGCGAATCAGAAAAGACGGCATCATCATTCACAAAGATTTGGATAACTGCAAGATCTATTCAAAGTTTGCGCCATGTTCATAGTCCGATAAACCAAAGAAAATACGAAATGACGCCATTTAAGTTTTCAGCTTTGAGTGTGATCAATATTCCATTTTCCTGCAAATCATCGTTATGAGAGATAAGAGTTGATGCTCAGTGGAAACAATGGAATGAAGTTCACCAGTTTCCTTAAAAAAGAATCGCCAGCAGAAATATAGCTTTAAGACTCTTCTGATTGGTTTTTTCGATAGCAACAGAATGATGGAACAAGAATTTGTCGCACAAGAACAAACTGTAGCTAAGCCCTTTTAATGTCCACATATTAAACTACTTTTTAAGAGCATTTTTTCACAGATAGCAAGTCGTATACATGTGTCACAAGAAAAGAGATCCTGAAAACAATACACAACCCAATAGACTTGCATGCAGACGCGCAACATGATTTCAATGTTTAACAATGGTGGTAGGATTAAACTTGGAACTTTTCATTCTGAAGTGTGATGGCCTACCTTTAGATCCATCGAAGTCATTTAGAAGAGTTTACTGCTACACAATTGACTTGTTTTTCGACAGATGTACCGGAATGGAAAGCTGAGTCTACTGATTAACAATGTATGCTCACATACTGTGAACCGTGTGAGCTATTTCATGGCCCAATAACATGTAACTGTTATCGCAGTGACATCTGTGACATCAATCGATCCAAAAAGATGCTCCCTCTGTTTCATTATAGTACTTTTTATTAACACTGCTATTGTGTGTATATTGTGGCCAGTAATATTTTTAGAATGATTAAGAATGTTTCCACATATTTATCGAACTTTTTGGAAGCACGTTACGTTTGTTAGATTAAAATTAAAATCAAAAGGTTGATATTTCATTAATGCATCACAAATTTTGTACAAAATCTTGATTTGATTCTGTAGGAAATAACACTATTCGGGCAAGTTCTCACACAAAATTTGGAAAAGACCTGTAGGCGTTTGTTGAGGATAAGGGTATTTGTATCAAAACATAAAGAAATAAATAAATACTTTAATTAATATCCGTTGATAGTCAAATACATGTAGTAATCTGTATTCCTTGTTGCTACTGATAGATGTAGGTAATTTTGATATAACCTCTTCTTGAATAAATAGAGATATTTTTGACAAAATTTGCTCAAAAGCTTTGGCTGCAACCATTTCTTTAATGTGACAAAGCATTTTATGTTATTGATGGTTTTCACGAATTCTTCTAGTAAAGACGGTCGATTGCTTTAATTCCTTAGCCAAGATTCTAGAAACTTACCATTATTCATGGATTCCGATGGAAGTTCTAAATGTATTAATGTGAGCCGTGATTTATAAAACGTTGTACAGTTTTCACTACGTCATTCGTGACGTGCGGATTAGTATACATTTCCATTATGTTATGTATTTGTGCTAGGGTTAAAACAGGTATAGTAAACATTGATTGTTATGAATTAATGGCGCACACTTTTGAAATGAATTTTATAGTATGAGTCTCATTAATCATGAAATGGCGGAACCGAGTACGTCATGCATTTCCATAAATCGGATTAGAAGGAACAAACAAGCTTAGAAATGTCTGCAAATTGCCAAAATCAAAATAATTACAAAAAGAAAAAACTTGTTTCAGTTTTAATAATAAAAGTAAGAACACGTTTTCAACCAATGAAACAAGAAATATTTTCTGTAGTAAAAAAAATATATATATATATTTTTTTTAATGAATTTTGATATCTAGATATAAGATGTCACCAAAGTAATCAAAAATGTGAATTATCGGGAATGAAGAAATTTACTATAAAATAAGTGAAATTTAAATTTTTTTTAATTAACAAATAATTGAAAATCGTAATTTTCTAAGTAAGCAAATTTTTTTAAAAAAAGTAAATAACTTGCAAATACCTTAAGCAAAAAAGTCGAATTTTATGTCATATTTCTTTCAGTGTAATACAAAACTGATCTACAAAACCATTAAATAATTGCATCTTTAATAAATTATCTTCAAAATAATTTTATCCTTTGAATTCCTGTGTCAAAATTATGAGTTACATATTCACTCACTATTTGCCATAAAAATTATTTAAATAAAACTAAATTACTTATTGAAGTAAGAATTATTTTACTACATTGAAGTGAAAATATGTGTTTCCCCAAATGAAGGTTTAACAAATAAATTTATATTAAAATTTGCGTTATGCTTTTTGGAAATATAACAAGTAACACGTTTCAAATTTGAAATTTCATAGATAAGTTTAATCAGTTTTTGATAACGAATGCATTCTGCTAAAAATGGATAAATCTTATCATATTTTATCAAGATATTTCGATTTAAATCAAATTTTAACACCGCCTAAACATGTCAGGATGGCCGAGCGGTCTAAGGCGCCAGACTCAAGGATTACCTTGCTCTGACAGCAGAGCGTGAGTGTTCTGGTCCACGAATGTGGGCGTGGGTTCGAATCCCACTTCTGACAGTCCTTTTTTTCTCACACATTGCTTTTAGATTCACGCGGAAAAAATAGATTTCCAGTATGGAAAAATTACTTATATTTTCCTTAATTTTTAAATTTTATATTTTTATTTAATAAATATTTAGTACCAAAATGGATTGAGAATGATATCAAAATATATATCTATTTAACTGTTGGTTCCATCTATTTAACCGTTGATCTATAAACTGATTTACTTTATTATTTTTTTTCATAGTAAATTTGTCATAATTAAAAAAATCAATAGATAATTTCAAAATTAATCCTAATTTTAAAAATAAATTATTTTAAATTATATTTTGGCAATGATATTTTTAAAATTTGCTCTGATAGTAAATTTTTTGAGTAATGTGAATAACGCTTCATGACTAATTTATAACTATTCAGAATTCATATATATTTCCAAAATTTCATAAATGCGTTTTGAAATAACAAAAAACAAACTTTAATCTTGCTGAAAAATATCAATCTTAGACAGGAATGTATATTCATTAATTAAAACAATTATTTAAAATTTATTGAAATAATATTATTTATATGATATTATTATCAGTCATTATTTTTCATATTGTAGAGTATTTACGTTTTCATGAATTTTCATTCTTTTTTTATGTTTATTTATTATAGAACTACTTCCTTGAACAATTGGGATCAAATTATAAATTTACAATTAATTATCTAAGTATTTTTATTTTATGAAAATTATGTATAAAGAATTTCAATATTTTAAATGATTTCCTTATTATTAATCTTATGTAAAAAATCAATTGTAGCTATTTCATTCAAGATTTGAAATTAGGATTGTAAAGTTAATATGTATATCAGGTAGATGGCGCCACTACAATTTCTGAGCTGAATAATTACAATTTGAAACACTGTTCTAAATATAAATCTAATCAAGATTTTCATACATAAATTTAATATTTTAAAGTTCGCGTTTTGTTTTCTTTGAAATGTCTTAAAAATGAACTCAAAATCAGAAGTTTCATAGGTTGGGTTAATCCAGGGCTAAGGAAATCAATGTTTGGATAAAGTTACTTTTTAAATAGATATTTAATTTTTTTAAAATAGACCTTTTTTTAAAGTTTTATTTAAGATAATTTTTAAAAAAAGTTTTTTATACACTAGAACATACTTTATTGACATATATGAAATTTAGGTAAACTTAGTAATTTAGATAGACATGGTGTCAGTATAGTCGAAAGATTTCAAATACGCTGGATAATTATATCAAGTAGATGTGGTAAAAATAATTTCACACAGAATGGTGTTTTAGCATTTTATTATACTCTACCCTATATAGAAAAGTCCATAATGTAATTAAAATAAATGCAGCGTAAATTGGAAAAATGAGCAAAATAAGTATTTATTATGCAAAAATGTATGAATACCACTTATGAAATTCAGCATGAGTATCTATCATACATGAAATGAAATCAGTAAGGATAAAATAAATCAATCGTTCTCCAAATGATTTTGTTATGTCATAAGCCAATTATGAGTTAATAACTTTCTTAAATAAATTTTTTAAGTACTCCCGCCACCATCTTTTCAGACATGAGACATGGTCAGACAAACTGATAAAAAAAAAACATTAAAAGATTTTTCTTCTAGATGTACAACTGTAGCGAAGGAAATGCATCTAGATTCTTGCTTTTTTATATGCTAAAATGTAAAATGTAATGCCATAAATATATTTTTTCCTTTTGTTGACATGGCAGCCTTTGATGAGCCAAGGCCATTCCAAGAAATTTCCTCCCTTCTGATATTTATTTTTGAAACTAAACTCCAATTTGTTTCTCTTAGGGTCTTAAAAACCCCTCTACACAGTCCATCTATCTCAACCTGGATTTATCCCGTTTTTCAGTTCCCAACGATTAATGGTTGAAAATTTTAAATGTTAATGAATAGGGTTCCATTCTTCATATGTGGCCAGTAAATTTCCATAAGACTGATTTTAGTGCGTGAATTGATGATATCTATACCTTAATTAGTTTGTTGCAATTCAAAATTATGTGGACGTCTCCAGATTTCATTTTCATTTACTGCAACAAAGATTTTTCTCAAAAATTTTCGCTTAAAAGTATTCTTGGGATTTAGTAAATAACTATATTTCAAGTAAGAAAAATAAAATCAGGAAACATGGAAGAAAGGAGTACAGTGACCATTGATAATATATATATATATATATATATATATATATATATATATATATATACAATAATAAAAATACAATATAATGTAATAGGAACTACAATACATTATAGGAAATCTAGCCAGCACAAAAGCAGCTAAAGAAAGATTTGCCAATATAAATAAGATAAAACATGAAAAATATTGAAACCAGAAATATAAGATTGGAAAAATACTAAAATATATACGATGCAAATGATAAGAAGAAGGCATAGGGACCACGTCTTCATCAGGTAGGGAGATGGCCAGTATGCAAAATGAAAACTCTTTTCTGACATGCTCGAATGACAAATGTCTAAATATCTTCGAGCAATTCCCCCGAAGAGTGTTCGTAATAAAAGAACTTAAAAAATTAGATTAAATGTATGCAGAAAAGTAAAAATACTCTCTCCTCTCCTCTCTCTCTCTCACTATAGATGAAACATACATACAGTAGAAAATATAAATACAGTAAAAAATACATAATACCAAGGTCAGCAAATCAGATTGAACTTATATATTACAATCGTAGGAGAGTTGCCAAAGGTAATTTTGAAATAACAATAAGGAAACATTGCCAGAAATAGTTAAATTCAAAAAGGTAAAGTGTGTGTGGCTTAGAAACATGTAGTAAATTTTAAATTAAAATGTGCTAAAGGGGATTTAAGCTTAAGTTATGTATAAAATAAAGTGTACAAATGTAGGTGTTTTCAGGATTCTTGTAAGAACTTCAATGCTTGGGTGGCCTTTCTGTACTTATAAAAACTACGCATTACTTCAATCTTACAAGCGATTCCCTACTTCCTACATATTTTAAAATAAAATTAATTGGGATATTATTATTTTTTTAGGTGAGCTGTTAGGCGTTTAATTTGACTTTTAGTAGATTCATAATTGCTAACAATTATGACCTTGTCATTTGCATCGTATATTTCAGTATTTTTCCAATTTTATATTTCTGGTAGCAATATTTTTCATGTTTCATCTTATATATATATATATATATATATATATATATATATATAATATTAGGCAATTCAAGCAGTAATTTCGTAAATAATGTATTATTATGTTGAAAAGATGGCACGTACTACTGTTTAATTCTTTTTACTTTTTAAATATGTTTGCGCACATGTTAAAAGTTAACATTTTGGAAATATTATTGTGTATTTATAGTTACTGGTAATTTTAAGAAAGTAAAATTATTTGACAACAGTAGTATATATTTTCTCTTTGGATAATTAATTGGATTGAAAAATGGTATCTTGTGCTGATAGAAATGTATTTACATTGTTTTGCGGCTTAGACATTGTCCACGGTGCATAAAGAGGCTTATAGGTTTGATTTCTTGATGTCAAATTCTAGAGACATGAGCCTAAGGATTAAACTCTAATTAGATGCTATCCTATCTCACATCATCAGCAATCGTGTGAAAAAGTAACCTTGACAAACCCAATCGAAAGAAAAGTAATCCCCCACATATCATACTGCATTATATTATGTTAATCTAAAAAATGTTCGAATCTAATTTAGAAAATAACTGTAAAAGCACGTACGCAATTTAAAAGACTTTTGATGTGATGGAAACAAAAATGATAACATTTAAAAAAAACTAACATTGTAAAAAATTTGCAAAATTCGCACTACTTACAAAAAAAAAAAAAAAAAAAAAAAAAAAATCTTTACATTATTGCGAGCAGTACATGAAAACTACCTGTCAAGGTCTCATTTACTTTTTCTTTGTGGAGAATACTTAATCCAAAGCGGGTATCTCACCGATAAGGAAACTAATAGAAGCCATCGTAGAACAAAACATTTATCAGACAACACATACAGAAAGATATCCAAAAACAGAAGTGCGTAAAATATAAAAGTAAAAAAGAGAACATTTGAAGCTCTAAGTGATAGCAGCGGCGCCGCCGATGCACTGCGCATGCGTGGGAGGAGAAGGAGGCGAAAACTCCTGCTATTGCCGTTCTTCGCAACATCCATCTCAAAAAACGCGAAAAAACTTTTGATAATATGTTTCGTTTATCTACCTTTAAGTTATTAATCGCCTAACAACAAATTCTCACTAACCCTCTTTATTTTTTACAGTGCATATCTGAAACAAAAACACAACTTTCATCACTCATGCTCAGAAGTGGCTGTGATCGAACCCAATATCTTCCATTTAGAAGAAAGCTATTAGAACACTAGGTCATGATGGGCGCTTTAAATATCGCTTTACGAGATAGATTAGCTAAACGTCTTAAAATTTTTGAAAGGATTTTGGAAACATATTTCGTAAATTATAAGTCATATATAATTGGCCATATTCACATATCGTGATGTAGGAAACTTGGAAAATTCCCGAGCACACAATTTCGACACACATGCATGTGGAACACTACTATGCTTTATTTTATTTACTCTATTGCACTTTATTACACTACAGTAATTTAATGTCGCTTTAAATTATTTGATTTGGTAGCTTTATCTTCTATGTTTAATAATCTTTTTCTTCATTTCACAAACATTATGTTATGTCACCAACATTTAATTCACCAACATTTAATTTCCTAGTTTAAGATCTAGTTTGTTTATCACTATACTTATTAATGATGTCAAACATATAGCATCTTTCTTGCTTTTTACCTTTTGTTTAATAAATAGACTTTACAAATAAATCAAATTTGTTTTATTTCTGTCTCTTTATTTGCCTGAACTTGAATTATCCTTAATTTATGGATAAGAGTGTAAATAAAATCACATTTGGATTAAGAAATAAAAAAATATTTGTTCAAAATTTGGAAAAATTATTTTTTTTTTGCTAAAACGATTTTCAGTCATTAAATTGTAAGCAAATATCAGTAAATTATTTTGTTCAGATGAACAGACATTTCTCATTATGAATAATGAAAATGATTTTCAGACAGATTATAATGACCTCAAAATGAAAATGTACAGTACTCAATTCAGAATTATAAATGAACTATCACTCAATATAGTTAGTTAGATTTACTTTTAGAAAGCGTAATATTTTCTTTGATGCAAAATGGAGGTTCACTTTTGGTTTTAAGAAAAAATTTTGCTGATTCTGTCAACCTAGATATCTTTTTGGCACCGATTCCCATTTCAGCCACAGTTGAGTTTTTAGGTGAGCATAATCCATTTAGATAATCTTTGTAACTGCTGCAACGGACGCCAAAAAATTTGCAGTCATTTTCAAGTGATTCAAGAAAGTATAGGTTTGCTCTTTCGTGATCACATGGATGCGAAATTAAGCTTGTCATAGCTGTAAGATAAAAGAAAGTTGTCATAGGAAATAATATTTTTTCTTAATTACAAAATGATTTACATATAAATGAAAGGAAAATACAAAAATATTTAACGTTTGTGTTAAGAAGGCATTAGTATTTAAGATTTAAAAGAGATTATTTACAAATATTGCAATCATTACTTTAAAATTCTAGTTATGAATGCAATTTTAAAAAATTTAAATCGTCTTTGCCGATTTAAATTGACTAAAAAGTGCATGTTTTGTCCTCTTCATTTTTTCTTCTGTTCTATTGTCAACATACATTACTGGCCATTAAAATTGCTACACCTGGTAGAAATGCAGATAACCAAAGGATATTTATTGGACAAATATGTCATACTAGAAATAACAAGTGATTAAATTTTCAAAAAATTTGGCTGGATAGATCCTGAGAAATCAGTACCCAGAACAACCACCTCTGGCAGTAATAACAGCAGTTATACGCCTGGGCATTGAGTCAAACAGAGATTGGATTGCATGTACAGGTACAGATGCCCATGCAGCTTCAACACGATGCCACAGTTCATCAACCGTAGTGACTGGCGTTTGGTGATGAGCCAGTCGCTCGGCAACCATTGACCAGACGTTTTCTATTGGTGAAAGATCTGAAGAACGTGCTGGCCAGGGCAACAGCCGAACATATTCTGTATCAAGGAAGGTCCGTACAATACCGGCAACATGCGGTCGAGTCCTGCTGAAACGTGAGGTTTCGCAGGGCTCGAATAAAGGGTAGAGCCACGGGTCGTAACACACCAGAAATGTAACGTGCACTGTTCAAAGCACCGTCAATGCGAACAAGAGGTTACCGAGACGTGTATCCAATGGCACCCCATATCATCACGCCAGGTGATGGCCCAGTATGACGATGACGAATGCACGCTGCCAGTGTGCGTTCACCACGATGCCGCCAAACACGGATGCGACCATCATGATGCTGTACACAGAACCTGGATTCATCTGAAAAGATGACGTCTCGCCATTCGTGCGCCCAGGTTCGTCGTTGATCACACCATTGAAGGCGCTCTTGTCTATGACGCAGCGTCAAGGGAAGCCGCAGCCATGGTCTCCGAGCTGAGAGTCCATGATGCTGCAAAGGTCGTCGAACTGTTCGTGCAGACACTTGTCTTCCAAACGACCCCGTTTCTTGACTCACGGCTCGTGACGTGGTTGCCCGATCCATTACGGCCATGCGGATAATATGCCTGTCTTCTCGGCTGCTAGTGATAGGTGGCTGTTGAGATCCCGCATGGCGTTCCGTATTACCGTCCTGAACCCATCGATTCCATATTCTGCTAACAGTCATTGGATCTCGACCGACGCGAGCAGCAATACTGCGATAAGATAAACCGCAATCCCGGTACGCTACAATTCGACCTTTATCAAAGTCAGAAACGTGCTGGTACGCATTTCTCCTTCTTACACGAGGCTCACAACAACTTTTCACCAGGCAACAACGTTCAAATGCAATTTATGTATAAGGAAGGGGCTGAACAATTTCCTCATTTAAACACAATATAGGTGTCGGTACTGGCGCCTGCTTTGTCTGAATGCGCTGAAAAGCTAATCATTTGCATATCACAGCACCTTCTTCCTTTCGTATACATTTCACGTCTGTAGCATGTCGTCTTCTTGGTGTAGCAATTTTAATGGCCAGTAGTGTATTAATGGGTTGAATCGATGAAAAATGGCTTCTCACACCGATGCTTTGGTCTTTATATAAGAAATCGTTTTATTAATAAAATGAATTCCGACTGTATCTTCAGATATTTGATGTTGAACTTCGCCTTGTTTGCGATTGCTCGAAGAATGTGATTAAAGGGATGCAGCAAATTCGTTGACAAGTCGAATTCACGATGCGGTCTCAATACGATGTCCTAATTAATTAAGTACGTTGTAGATGAAACGTTATCTGATGTTAAATTTTAAAGCAATGAGAACTGTAATAAAGTGATGTAGACATGATCTCAACTAGAATAAAGAAATAACTACTTTATGGTTAACAATTTTTATTAAAAAATATATTTTTGTATAAAACTGCTATAAGAACAGTAATTTGATAAATATCGAAAGAATAATTAGAAGAATATCGGAAGAATTCAATATATTGATAATCAGAAAATAAAATGTGTTAAATGTATCCCATTAGGATATGCTTTTGTACAGTTTAGAAAAATATCATTAAGATTAAAGTTTTGAGTGTGTCAGCCTGAACAACAATACAACACATAAGCCCATGATACGCTGCAAATGTTTCACACATAAAGTTCAAAAGAGGGTAAAAACCATAATTTTTTCTAAGATGTAACAAATGCCCCAAGGGATATAAATCAGTTGGTTTATCGGTTTGCATTCATTTTTTGCTAGAGTTATCTCGAGTGGTACTTATAAATTAAAATGGATCTAAACCATTGTAAGCATTTATTTCCAAGGTGGGATTCACACAAACTGATGAAACAACGAAGTGGTAATTGGAATGTTGAATTGATTGCCAGGCCATTAATCACTCATAATTGCAAGAATCAAGTTAGAGAACTTAAGTAAATCTTCCAAACATATTTAAGTATCATAGATGGAATTCATATCCAAAAACTGAGTTTAGGCAATAAAGCAAATAAAATTCTATCTTTGATTTTTATGCAGATTTATTTCCTACATAAGCTGCTATACGGATTTTGTGGTTCGAACGTTATAGTTTTGTATGATAAAATTATTAATAATTGAATTAATTTTAATATTAAATTAAGTAAGAAAGATGTAATCTCTACAGAATTGTGGCAGTTTATTATTCAACAAGAATTAAACGGATGTTTTTTTTTTATTATATTCCATATATAAAATATTACCTATTAACTTCCCCTAAGTCATAAGCAATTCTAAGTTGTTTGCATAAATTCATACTAATAAGTAAATACAGGTTGGTTGCATGAAAACGATATTACATAAAAACATTTTAAAATGCTATAGAACGAATAAAGGTATTTATTTGGAATTAAAAAAAATTATTACCATGGAATATTTTATAACTTTAAAAATTTCTAAATTATATTTTTGTGCATATTTATTAGGTAAGTTGAAATGTATATTTATTGCAAAATAAAGTTTTGCTTATGTTTCTTACATTTTAAAATTACTGTTAATCCGTTGGAAGCGTAAGGATTATACTACATCACGAAAAAATATATCCACTTATAAAATACTATTGAAATATGTAAAATAAATGAAAAAATTTGTTTGCAACTCTAAAACGAAAAAAAAAAAAATAGTATCATGAAACAATTATTTTTCCGAAAAATCTAATTAATAAAATTCGAAAATACTTCTTGTTTATTGGCTAAAAGTTGGAATTGATTATCGTCAATAAAAATTTAAGGGATAAATACTGTGCCTGGTTTTTATTTACGGTATAAAAAATACTAAACAGTATGTTGTTGATATTATTTGAAAAATCATACATTTTTGTTTTAACAATAATAATACAGCACTCATTTTCTGCGATATAGCACTCACTTTCTGTGATACAGCATTAACTTTCTGTCCTTTACATTTAGTGATCCGAAAGCCAGTTTTCTTGAATTGTATAAACAAAGTAGTAGCGAATGAATTGTTAATAAAATTAAATATGCATACTTCAGATTAATTCCTTTTTTTATTTTAAATCTGATTCTTATTATTATGTTCATATTTTAATGCAGAACTATGCTTCTGTATACTTACATTTCACCGTTCTGCCAATTATTGATTTAGCTTCAGAAGCATAAACGCAACCTGGTTGAATATTTCCTCCATTTGGATAGAAATCGAGATGGCCGAGAGGATCAGGATAACCACTGCCTGCAAAAAAAGTCATACTTGGTGATATTATTTTAAATAAAATTATGAAATATACAAATCACAATTAGAAAGTTACACTTGGATCATCATTTGATTGATTGAACTAATTAGAAGTATTATGCAAGCCGAAAGTCCTGTGATCGGTCGTTGAGCAGTTACTATGGCTGGGATGGTCTGGGAAAATTTCCTCCTTTTAGATCATGGATATATATATATATATATATATATATATATATATATATATATATATATATATATATATATATATATATATATATATATATATATATATATATATGAATCTCTATTTTATATTTATTTAAAGCATAGTTTCCTCTCCCATCAGATCAATGTCAAAATTGAGGGAGTGGCTTCTATGGTGGTGCCATAGATCGGAGGAGTTTAGAGTAAAGTCGCACTTTCACCTTAGTAGTGCCCTGTTAAAATGAAAGACGCACCCTACTGATTAAAATACGCATAGCCAACGGCATAGCAAGCTTGGCTTGTCCAAGTGTCAGAAGTAGTAACAACAACTTATTATTTCAACTCATGTAATCTTTATTTAAACCTAAAAACATTGAACTTTTACTCATACCAATGTTATAAGAAATATAATAAATATTTGATGTATCGATTAACTATATATATATATATAAACTTAATTCAGTAGCACGACAGCTTCTTAGTGCCAAGGTCCACAGTGTCTATATATGTTTCCGTAACCGAGGCTCCTGCAGTAAGAATGTCTTGGTTAGGTAATATTTCAATTAAGCGTGAAATATTAATTTTTGTCAAATTAGGTTCAAAATATATATTTACGAATTTAATAAACATAAAAAAATAAATTATTAAAGTGCGAAAAATGTTTTTAATTGGAATAGATCAAATTTAATTAATTATATTTTGAATGGAAATTTAAAATGCACATGATAATTCATTTTTTTTAAAAATTTCTCAGAAGTTTCCAGTTGTTCTTGATTAGTTTGGCGCATCAGAGAGAGTTTAATCCTCGAAGAAAGTTCTTTTACAAATGTGCCTCGAAATAAAAAAAGTATTTTTACAACTATTTCATCTTCATTGTTTTTCAGCTTCTATTATTCCTTATCTGTTCAGACCAAAGAATAATTTGCTGCTGAAATATTACACTACTGTACATTAAAATTGCTACACCAGGAAGAAATGCAGATAACAAAATGATATTTATTGGACAAATATATTATGCTAGAAATAACAAGGGATTAAATTTTTAAAAAAATTGGCTGGATATAGATCCTGAGAAATTAGTACCCAGAACAACAACCTCTGGCAGTAATAACAGCAGTTATACGCCTGGGCATTGAGTCAAACAGAGATTGGATTGCATGTACAGGTACAGATGCCCATCTAGCTTCAACACGATGCCACAGTTCATCAACCGTAGTGACTGGCGTTTGGTGATGAGCCAGTCACTCGGCAACCATTGACCAGACGTTTTCTATTTGTGAAAGATCTGAAGAACGTGCTGGCCAGGGCAACAGCCGAACATGTTCCGTATCAAGGAATGTCCGTACAATACCGGCAACATGCGATCGGGCATTATCCTGCTGAAACCTAGGGTTTCACAGGGCTCGAATAAAGGGTAGAGCCACGGGTCGTAACACACCAGAAATGTAACGTGCACTGTTCAAAGCACCGTCAATGCGAAAATGAGGTGACCGAGACGTGTATCCAATGGCACCCCATACCATCACGCCAGATGATGGGCCAGTATGACGATGACGAATGCACGCTGCCAGTGTGCGTTCACCACGATGCCGCCAAACACGGATGCGGCCATCATGATGCTGCACACAGAACCTGGATTCATCTGAAAAGATGACGTCTCGCCATTCGTGCGCCCAGGTTCGTCGTTGATCACACCATTGAAGGCGCTCTTGTCTATGACGCAGCGTCAAGGGAAGCCGCAGCCATGGTCTCCGAGCTGAGAGTCCATGATGCTGCAAAGGTCGTCGAACTGTTCGTGCAGACACTTGTCTTCCAAATGACCCCGTTTCTTGACTCACGGCTCGTGACGTGGTTGCACGATCCATTACGGCCATGCGGATAATATGCCTGTCTTCTCGGCTTCTAATGATAGGTGGCCGTTGAGATCCCGCATAGCGTTCCGTATTACCGTCTTGAACCCATCGATTCCATATTCTGCTAACAGTCATTGGATCTCGACCGACGCGAGCAGCAATACTGCGATAAGATAAACCGCAATCCCGGTACGCTACAATTTGACCTTTATCAAAGTCAGAAACGAGCTGGTACGCATTTCTCCTTCTTACACGAGGCACCACAACAACTTTTCACCAGGCAACAACGTTCAAATGCAATTTGTGAATGAGGAACCGTCTGAACAATTTCATCATTTAAACACAATGTAGGTGTCGCTACTGGCGCCTGCTTTGTCTGAATGCGCTGAAAAACTAATCATTTGGATATCACCGCACCTTCTTCCTTTCGTATAAATTTCACGTCTGTAGCATGTCGCCTTCTTGGTGTAGCAATTTTAATGGACAGTAGTGTAGATGCTTCCTATGATTTGAAATAATAGATTTCGGTCTCTTGAACTGAATTTATTGAATAACTGCTATTTCTTTGTAGTTCGAACAATTATTGCCAAATCACTACAGAGAAAAAAATGATATTTATTCTTGCAGAGCATCACGAAGTACCGATGAACGTTATTAAATCACTCACATTGTCACACCCAGAGGGCAGCAGTGGAAGCAAACAGTGGTATTATGATGTTTTATGATTCTACACTTTATGTTGTTCTTGTTACTTTTGACACTTCGACAAGCTAAGCTCGCTATGCCGTTGGCTATGCAAATTTATGTCAGCAGGTTGCGTCTTTCGTTTAGCCAAAGTACCACGAAGGTTGAAAGTATGACTTTGCTCTAAGTCCCTCCGATAGATTTAACCCCAGAGGATCCATTCCCTCAATTTTGACATTGATCTAGTGGAGGATATGTTCTTCAGACCATTACACCCATGTTAACTGCTCAACGACTTCTACACTTCATGACAATATTATTTGTTTAATATTCCTTTTCATTGAGTACTACATGGAGGTGAATTCATGTTATTTATAGATTTTGAGATATTTTTGATCCGTTGTAAAATATTATTAGTTTCCAATTTTTAATACGGTTATAATTTCTAGCTAACAATATTCATAATAATAATAATACTTAAATAATAGTCCATTAAAAATAATAATTTAGAATTAAAAATTTTTTTATTTAAAAAACTATTATTTTAAATAAGATTAAAAATGTAGGAAAGTTGAATGTGTCATATTTTTACTGACAATTACAGCGTGGATTTAAATGCTTTTTAATAACTTACATTTTTCGTTAATGGGAATGTTGTGTTTTCATAGTTAAGTTACTTCTGATATTATATAGGAAACCAAGAAAACATGATTTTTTTTGACATAATGATTTCCGATTAGAGATAAAGATAAAATTTAATAAAAAGAAATATGTTAGAAAAATAAAATAATATTAATTTGTAAAATACATTATAAACGAATTATTTTATTTTATTAATATTTAGTTTTCTATATTTACTAGAATTTCAGAACACACCCCCTTTTAAATGTTTTTGAAAGTTCGTAAGAAATTAGGTGAAATATTTTCAAAACTAATGATCTTGCTGTATTATTAAAAAAATTCTAGACTACAAGTTCATTATTAAATGCCTATTTTCAGTTTTGGAATGCGTTTCATCAAATCTTTCTGATAATGTACAGTTTTTTTAAATTGTTTTCTTTTGATCAAATTTAATTTTAACTTTCTAAGATTTTCAGATTTAAAAGGCGTTTCCTACACAGCCAAGTGAATACCACTTTTCAAAGTGCAATATTAGTTAAGATATTCCTCGAATAGACGCACTTAAGGATTTGTAAGCAATTATAAATGAAGACAAAAACAGAGTAGGGGCAATAATCGCTTAATACATACTTTTATGAATTAATACTTACGCTTAATACATACTGAAAATATTAAATTCTCTCTCATGATCTTATAATTATTTCTGAAATGTAAAAAACTTAGTGTTAAGTATTAGACAGAATTATTATTTTTATTGGCCCCGATATTTTTAAGAATTCTCATGACTGAACAATAAACATTATGTAAAAATATGTTTTTTATTATACTAGAAGTACTTTTATCACATGCATATATTTTCATAAATTACAAGATGTTTCTATAACAGTTTATAATTATTACATTTGAAAAATTACTCTGGTCAGGTCATTTCTATAGAACTGATTTTTTTAAAATTATATTTGAATATATTATTCGTGTGAAATATTCATAAGAAAAAAGTTTTATCAAAATTGTTAAACCTAGAGAAAAATTTAAAATGCTGATAAGAAATTCGAAGAAATTATGTTTTATTTATAATTAAAACAACCTAATTAAATCAATTAACAATCCACTCACATTTCTATATCAATATGTTGATAAATTATTAATGACTAGTAATATGGGGGATTGCATAATTTTAAATCTTATTTATAAGATAGAAAAGGAAATATCTTGCCATTTTTGATGACCTAAAATAACATATCCTACAGAGAGTGGAGATTATTTTTAGTCCTCGAAATAATCACCATTGGCATCCAGCATCTTCTTCCAAAGCCCAGCTGGCAGCCGAATGGTTATCGCTCTTGCCTTCGGTTCAACAGTTCGTAGGTTCGAATCCCACCTTGGGCATGGATATTTATAATGGCTCGGAATCCACTTTAAACCGTAGGTCCCGGTCTAATTAGCTCTTGTGTGCAAAAAATGACTGTTGAGCGACAAACAAACCAAACCATCTTCTTCCAACGTGTCTCCGGTTAATCATTCCACTTAGGGTAAAACTCACAGATTTTGAGCGCAAAGAATTTCGCAAATGCTTGGCGCAAGTTTGTTTCATTGGTGAAGAATTTTCTACGAAGATGATAATTCTGGAAATGGAAAAATCGTTATCTGATGGTGCAAGGTCAGATGAGTAATGAGGATGGCACTTAGTCTTCTATCAAAATCGTTACCAAGTGCGCGACATGCGAAATCGCATTAAACGCCATGAGCAGTACTCCCTTGCAATTAACCAGTGTTGGTTTCTTCTGTAGCAATGCCTGTTGTCCCCTTTGATGCAAATACAGATCCACAGTGACTTTTTCCCATTGGTAGTGGTTTTGATGACTAGTCCATCAGACACCAGCTTCATCACCGAGTGAAAAATCTCCCGATATGAATTTGGGAAACGAATGCCTTACTTTCATTCATAGCACTATCATCAAACACTTGACACATTAAGAGATTTGATGCAGCAGCTGATAAGCCCACTTTAAAGTTATAAAGCAAACAACACGGAAGAGTTCTTTCGATACATTTCCATTCCTTTTCGCTACTGCACGCGTTATAATTGATGAAAGTGCGTGCTGGACCTACTTTTATAACGATTGATATTCCTACATTTGACTAACCGACATCTCAACCACGTCATGTACGTCGCTCTTCAGTCCATGGTGATGCGAAAACAGACAGAACTCTCCTGGTTACCTCATACAATCAAGAATTATTTTAAATATCGATTTCATTAATAGTGAATCTTATTATTTTAATAAATAAACATATATTGTGAGCTATTCAAGGCACAATTTAATATACAGTATTACCAAATAAAAGCGTATCTTGTGCATCAGTATGAATAACATCTACGAAAATAGCATCAGATGGATCCAAACAAACTTCCAAATCAGTGTCTTTAAAATACGGTTCTGCTGGATCCAAACCTGCAGTTCATAAATAATAATTTAAGTGAAAGTTGGCAACAATTTTGGCATACCTCAGAACAATATTAATATTTCTTGTAATAATAACTAAAATAAGAAGTATGTTAATATCTTAATAAATATTTTATATGTTATAAGTAACTAGAAGAATTTATGTAAGTCTTAAAATAATGTCGTTGCGCAAAATTACTTTTTAATCGGAAACATTAGAAAAGTTATACACATTTGAATATCATATAAATATATTTTCCTATACAGTAAAATGTTGTATTTTCTATACTGATTCAGGATTCTGCTTTATTCAAATATAAAATTTATAAACCTTATTTGTTTTATTATCAATTCTATTACTCTTTAACACATTTTTTAAGTAATACTATCTACCATTTATTGGTTCCTAATTATTTTTGTATATTATTATAAGGTAATTTTTCTATAATATTATAAGGTGTTTTTGTATAATATTATAATGCAAATAGCATTATCGAAATTCATATGAATTAGAAACATTTTAGCAATATCTAATTATTTCGAGATGATTCATTGAAAGTGGAATTAATTACTAATCATGCTATTATCGTCTAGTTGTTACCAATTTCCACTGGGTATATGAATAGTTTTAACCATATATTTTTTATAGTAACATTTAATTTTTTTATAGTAACGGTTACTTATCTATACACGAGGCACTATTTGATGAAGCTTATACTTTGGTGAAAAGAAATTACATTTATATTTTGTATTTCAAGTGTTCAGTATGATATCTCTTGCTCTTAGCTATCGTTCTGTATCGTACGATCAATCTTAATAAGGCTTTTTGTAATATCGAAAATGGTATTTTGTACCATTCTTCTTAAACGACTTTTCAAAGTTACCAAATATAAATCCAATGAAGTTTGGATAAGGTGGATTTTAAGAGTTCGAAAGCACAAAAATCGACTTTTCAAGTTCTCCAAATCATAATCGGATGGAGTTTGGATAAGGTGGATTTTAAGAGTTTGAAAGCACAAAAATCTATTGCTGATACATTAGGATATTTAATAGGAACTGTTTTAATGGCAGTTTCTTATTATACTTTTTCCTAGAAAAACAACTATGGATTGTAATGCCTGGCTTCTTGCTTTGCCTTTAAGTAGTTCAATAGAGTGATGTAATTGCGGATAAAAATCTGGAATTCTATATTTAAAAATGAGAATTATAAGACGTCTTGGTAGAATTTTGATTTGATTTTGATATTTTTATCTACATATTTAGTAGCCAAAAACGAACGACAATTACAAATCCTTTAGCAAAACTTTCTTTTGATACATTGAACAATACATCACAATTATTTCTCCCCTTTTACGATAATAAATTGATCCTTTTGTGACAAACACTTAAATGGAATTAAGGTTCACTCACTGTCACAAATTTTCTCCTTTTTCTCCTGATAAATTATTTTTTTTGTATATGTAAAGAATTATGCAGAGTGTTCTATATTCATTGATATCACTCTGGGTAAGACAAAGCACATTATATTTTTGAACATTTTAATGTTCAAATCAGAGAGTTTATAATTTTATTTACAGTCAAAAACATGAGTTCAATGTATTTGCAATAAGTTGAGCAGTTTAATGTATTTAAAACATATTTTTGAGTTGTATGGTTTTCATTTACCATTAACTTTACTTTTACAATTACGAAAATTGCATTTTCCCTTTGGATTAGTAAATGAGAGAAATTTTCCTTTAGATACCGTTTGTGTTTGAGAAAATTCTAATTTATTGTTCTGTCTATGAAATTAAATTTATTTAGAACTTAACTTTACAGACATTTTCAAGGACATCTCGCCTATTTTTTTAACATTTGTTATTTGGTTCATATGTTCAACGCTTAATTCCAGAACAGTCAACGTATAATAACGCCAAATTGTAACAGTATCAATTTTATAATAATTTAACTTTTTAGAAAGTAATAAGTGTAGCAAGAACAGGATAATATTTAGTGAAATATTGTTCATCAACAATTTCTCTTCTTGCGTTTTCATTTGCAAGGGCAATCCATTCAAATAAATGCACATTCAAACATTATAATATATTGCACATGTACAGTATATCAAAAAAAGTTAAGCGTGAAGCAATTATCCTAACTTTCCCGTTAACTGAATTTTTCAAATTATAATTTTGTCAAGCTTGACTAATTTTTTTGATCTGTTTCAAATTTCAGTTTAACAATAAATTCTCTTTTGTAAACACTGGTGTTTGCAAGTATTCAAATTTTGATATTCTAATGAATCTTAACACACAAAGATAAGCATAAGTGTAGCAGAATTTTCATTCTAATTAAAATTTGTACTCGATGGTGGTATAGTGTCGTTGCAAAAAAAATTGTGAGTATTTTATTTGAAAAAGTTATTTTTGTGGTAATCTTTTATTAAGATTTTACACTTTAATTCATAGCTATACACTATCAAAATGACTATTTAATATTTACACTATAAAATAGACTTTTAATAGGCAAAATTTTAATTTATTTTATTTTTTCATAATAATTGAAAATTATTTTAGAGACAATAAATAATCCTTATATATATATCTTTAATAATTTTGAGAATAAAAAAAAGCCCTCACAGAATAAATAAAATAATTTTCCTTTTATTCGAAAGGATTTTTTTTTTTTTTTTTTTTTTTTTTTTTTTTTTTTTTTTTTAAAAAAAAAAAAGGAAGAAGATTTTCCATTAAAATTGCTGCAGTCTAGTTCAATTTCGAAAAAGGCAAAAATGTGTGAATTAAGAATAGACAAAAAATTTTTGAATGTTACTTTAATAGCAAAATTCTTCTTTTTTACAAAATGAAATTCTTAATATAAAACAGGTTACGTTATATATATATATATATATATATATATATATATATATATAAATATATATATATATATATATATATATATATATATATATATACATATATATATATATATATATATAACCAGAATATACCTATTCCCAATTTTCTCAAAGTAAAAAAAAAATTGTTTTTGACTTTGACGTAATTTGATAAATTATTGAACATTAAATCTTTTGAGTACATTTTTTCAAACATGTAACATAGTATTATCTTCAGAATATAAAAATAAGTTATTTATCAAAACGCACCTGTAATGCGTCCCAAATTTTCCACTCTATCACCAACATAACCAGCCACATGTGCTCCTAAACTGTGAGCGATAATATGTACGCTCTTAGGACTTATGCCGGCATTTTTCTGAAATTAAATTATTAAAAATTCCTTCAAGCATTTCCAGTTATTTAACAGAAATACTTATCTAACTAATCAAAAAACTACAGATTATTTCCTTTCATAGTATTTTTCCTTTTTACTTAATTTTAAATAATATGTGGGATTTGTAGTTTTTCGTTCACATTTTTCACGCATTAATAAGTTAATGACTTTATCGTCTTCTGAATGCATTGATGTGTTATCACTTTTGAATTGATAGTGAATCACGTCTAATGAAAGAATTCAGTACGGAGAAAGGTATCAAGATGAATGGAAGGTCTATTTCTTTGAATAGAAAACTAAATTTAGTACCTTTTGAGAAAAGGGAAGTTTGGTAGATAACTCGTCAATGCAGGCTGTTACTCTGTTATAAAAATACCATAAATAGACATAAATGGGAAATAGTAACTCATAGAAAGATAAGAGAGTAACGGGGATTTTACGATATTTGTACCGATATATTCTGCATTGAATCAGGAATTTGCATCCGTTAATTTACAGATACTTCAGCAACTAAAATAGTCAGATTACGGTGAAAGACTGATATTTGTAACATGGGAGTTTGCAAAAATAAAACGTCATATGAAGGAGGAAGTCTAAACGCCATATGGGGGATGAAGTCTAATTTTCACTGTGTGGTCAAGTTAATAAGCAAAATAGTTTATTCTTTGCTGCATTAACCATCGAGGGTATATGACTAAGTAACGACATTCTGTTCGTGTGACTATTTGGTATTGTTTCCCAGTGTCCTTATTTTTGGGTATTTTCTTTTTTTGAAATTTTAAGCCGTAGGTCCTGGTCTAATTCGTGAGCAGAAAATGACCGTTGAGCAACAAACGAAGAAAATCATTTTTGAAAGCATTGAAATTTAGTCTGGAAAACTTGCTCCACTACTGCAAAGCAGAATCTTACGCCTCAGCAGGACCACGTTGAGTCTGCTTTATATGAAAAACTTGTATTTTCTGTCATCCTCTTCATGAAGAATGTATATCCCTCATGTTTTATATCCTACATTATTACAAAAGAAGGGGCTTCTAGCACATTAACTACTGGTAACGAACTGACCTTCTCCGAAATAAGCATCAGAAAATATGGAGGACACTTCCGTCCTACTTTTTTTATTCTGAGAAAACTCCTGATAATGCCCTCAAAATTGAAAGTGATATAGCTGTCCAATTTACCATCAGCAGACATATGAGTGAATATATAGGTCACCTTACTTATATTGGATAGAAATCTTGAGTGCACCAAGTGCACTTCTTCACAGACCTCCCCTGAATTGTGTAGGGATTTTGTATGAGGACATTATAACTTCATCTCTTATTATTTATGATTTTTTGATGATTCACGACCTCCTGGACATGATCTAGTTTTAAGCTAGACCTTGAGGAATAAGCCAGAACAACATTATACAACTTTGAATTTTCTTTTAAATATTTATGTAAAGAATGTGCAATATTTATTGAAAATCTTTAATTATAAATTAAAACATCGGCATAAATATTAATTACTGAAGGGTAAAATATGACATCAGAAACCAAAACGATTCTGACTGAAATTTTTAACTGCAAAACTTTTAGAGAAAACGGCTCCTAAAATTAAAATAGTTTTAGTTGAAATAAAGAATTTTTTTTGTGTCTCTGCCTCAACCAAAATATCTTACTCCATATTTTAATTAACTTATGGTTACAGAAATTTTTTAATAAATCAAACTCTGTTATTATTAATATATATATTATGGAATTTTTTAGAATTATTTTCATCAAGTTAAATAGAAACAATTAAATAAAAACATTTATGGCATCAAAATCTCTGGAAGAAAAAAAATATTGTTCTTTTCTACAAAATATGAAAATTTCCTCAAAATATTATTTCGCATTTACTCTTAGTAGTTACTTTTTGTAACTGATTTATAGATTTTGAAAATAAGTAAACCATTTTCTTTACAAAAAATAAAGAATTTAAATTAAATGTTTGTTTTTTGAATTTTGTATAAAAATGTATATCAACTACTACTTTCAATCTTAAAGTATATATGTCTATTATAATAAGTAATGCATATAAAAAGAAAACACATTTAAGATTTTAAATGAAAAAAAAAATGTTCCAATTATTTATCTATATTCCTACTGAGAAATCAGGATATTTAAAAAAAAAACTTATTCATTTTACAAATTTATGAAGGAAAACTGCGCTTACTACAAGGAAATTAATGAGTTTTGCTACTTTAGCTCCTGTAGGTCTGGCATTTGCAACAGCTTTTGCATATGGTAAGCCATTATCCTCTGTCCAGTCCACAACAATAATGTTATATTTGCCTTGTTTTAGTAAGGATTTTCTGATTGGCTAAGGCATATAATATTTAATTAGTTAGCATCATAACTTACATCAATGTTTATTTAAATATTGAATTTCGGAATAAAATTTTGTGAAAAAAATTTAAGTTGTTTTGTTACAAAAAGTTAAAATTATTATTAAAATCATATTTTATTAGTATGAATATTTTAAACAACCACTATTCTTCTTTTTTTATATTAAATATAAGTAGGCATTTACATATCTAAAAAGCAAAGAAATTAAGTGCTACTTTTTCTTAAAAAGAACTACTCTAATAATTGATGAAACACTGTTAAATATTATAAATGTTTCAAAATTATTAAATCCTAAAGTAACTAAAAACAAATAGTTATTTTGATATTGAGAAAACATAACAGTTAATTGGCATGTCCAAAAAAATATGTCCATAAGAAACGATAAAATTTATATAAATTTTAATAGCTAACTTCTTATGAAGTAATTTTAATGCTTCTTTCATTAAAAAGAAGAGAATTATAGTATTAATATAATTGATATTTAATTCATAAAATTCCTACATTCGTATCTGTATTTTATATAAATACATTTTAGATAGACTACATTTAATTTTAGATAGACTACATATAAATACATTTTACATAAATACATTTCACAATAGACTTCTAATAATCCAAATCGATTGGGACCGCACTCCATTCAGATAATCAAAAATAGATTCAGATAATTTAGGTTTTTCACGAAAAAGGGTTCATTTTAATTACTAATTTTATGTTGGAAATAAAAGAAAATTATATATTTTTGAGGAAAAAGAGTTTAATGAAAACGTTTTTGCATGTTAATATACTTTTAAGTGCAATACATGCAAAAACGTTAACTTTTCATTCAGCAATATAGTAGAATTCTAATAATGCAATTCTAATATTCACGTGTAAATTCAATACAATAGAATTCTAATCATCCAAATCGATTGGGACCGGACTCCATTCAGATAATCAAAAATAAATTCAGATAATTTAGTTTTTTCACGAAAAAGGGTTCATTTTAATTACTTATTTTATGTTGGAAATAGAAGAAAATTGTATATTTTTGAGGAAAAAGAGTTTAATGAAAACGTTTTGCATGTTAATGTACTTTTAAGTGCAATACATGCAAAAACGTTAACTTTTCATTCAGCAAGCAATGACTTTTGTTTATATCATAGTTATTTAGCAAGCAATGACTTTTGTTTATAGCATTGAGCATACATATTAATACAATATGTATGCTCAATGCTATAAGCAAAAGTCATTGCTTGCTGAACATCTCGGTCAGAGTAAGTTGCTTCATTGACTTCATCTGCTTTTCAGCAATCAAGTCACGTATCCGTTTGACACAGAGAATTTGCATGTGATCAGACACGTGCTTCGTTCCATCACTTCAAAGCAGTTACATAACTGGCAAATGTGTCACTAGTTGATGGTACCATATCTGTTTCAATTTGAACATCTTCTTTGATACTTTCAATTAGTATATCATCATTTACAATTTGAAATCCAGGGTCTGACTCACAATCTATTCTCATATAACTTCAGAAGTAATTTCTGAACTTCCAGGAATTTTCAAAAGGATGTTTCTAAATTTCTCAAGTGACATGTCATTTTAAATAATCTCATCCCTTCTCTTATCTTTCCTTTTTCTTGAACCTTTCCCTCATTTTCTATTTCTTCATTCTAAATTTATTTTTCAGAAATTCTGAAAGCCATTCGATAAACTGAGTTCGGATAATTAGAATTCTACTGTAGTTATTCCAGCTTTTACTTATTATTTTACAATTGCTAAAATCTTACATGTCTGCTGTCATCTTCCAAGATCAGAATGAAAACCATGTATGAGAATCTTTGTTGGTATGTCAGCATCAAAAGGTGAATTTCGAAGAGATTCTCTCGAAATTTCTAAATTGTATTCCTCATCAAGATTTGAACGAGTATAAAGCAAAAATTTAGTATGCAGACTCTCAGAAGGTGCTATGCTGATTGGTCTATTAAGTGGATCGAAGAATGGTGGGCCAGTGTAGAAACATCCTAAATCTTCTATACATTTATTGGAGAATATCACTGAAGAAAATACGCATAAATTATAATATAAGCATACAAAATATGTATACTGTGTGATCGAGGCATAGAACTCTTTGAAACCATGAAAATACATACAGAAGTAAAAAGAAAATGTAATGTTTCAGTTAGAGAAAGTTAATCATCCATTTTAAGTAACAATAATTTTGTCTTATATATTTATATAATTTCTTTTATCTTTTTTCATGCAAAGCATATCTTGTGAATTAAATTGCAGTAGATATGATCTGAAATATTGTCTTTCATTGATTATTGGTCGTTTTTTAAAGGCAAGGTGAGATTAAGTATCTATCAGTGAATTTGTAATAAAAAGAGAGTCTTTTAGTTTATATGCCACAGTTCATTAAGCTAAATTATATACTAAATGTTTTGACCATTTTTGTTTTATATTCAATTGTTACTTATAAATAGTCTTTTATTTATGTTTTATCATGACTAATTGCAAAAGTTTATTTTAGAAAAACAACATAAACTGTATGTACAATTTTTACGTTATTTTGTAAGGTAAACAAGAAAGTTCTTGCCGTTTTCGTGTTGCCATGAAAGGAAGTGAGAATTGGTATGAAAATTAGTATATGTCGTGGTATAGACACCAGTCCCTCGAAAGTAGGAAATTGTTCAACTGGAGACACATCAGCAGAAGGTGCTGAATGCCTAGGGTGATTACTTCGAGGACTAACAATAGACTACATTTCCTGTAGTTCCTGTTCTTTTGGATCATTAAAAATGGCAAGAACTTTTTTCCATACCTTATATAATATGTTGCTGCATGATTTATGTAGTAAAAATGTGTCTTGTTTCTCTACTCATAAATAATCTTAAAGCATCAGAGTTTAATGACTATTGTGTCATATATCATTAAATGCGATTATACTATTTCCTTTTACTTATTTTCTCGTAAAACACATAAATAGACACATTTTTTATTTAAATAATGATATTGTGTATATTTTATCACTTTTGTTTAGTTGTAGTTTAATTTACGGATAGAAAATTATTATTTTAAATTTTATAAATGCTTACAATAATCCTTTCATAATTCAGTCTGCAAATTTCATCAGAAAATAATTCAGATATATCATATTTACATTTTAAAATGATACATGTTAAAAACTCACTTTTTAACAGATTGTTGTCATTTGATAAAAATTTTTCCATTAAAACGCAGAATTTTTATTAAATTATAAATATCTTAAAACAAACTGAATGTTGTAGAGGACACTATTTCGAACATTTTGATGTATTAATATTTAATATCCCATGGTTGTAGTCGTATCTCTCATAAATTTTCTAAATACCATAAAAAAAACAGAAAAATTTGAAATCTTTAAAAGGGGGGAGTTTGATAAGGAAATTTTAGGAAACTTAAAATTTCTGGAACCAAAGTGAATCTTGTAGAGGAGGCTGTTGTGAACAATTTGATGTATAAATATAAAAGATGAAATTGTTTGAATCATAACACTCCTCAACTTTCTAAAATACCATAAAAAACACAAAAATAAATTTTTATAGGGCTGCTGATTAAGGCATTTTAGGTGTCAGGAAATGTCTGGAACCAAACTGAATATTGTAGACGAGACTATTGCAAACATTTTAGCTATTAATATATAAGATCTCATGGTAGGAATCATAACACTCCTCAATTTCCTGAATTCCGATAAAAAAACCAAAATGTAATACTTTGAAGAGGGTGGTTATGAAGACATTTTAGAAGACTAGAAATGTCTTGAACGAAACTGAATATTGTAGAGGACACTATTGAAAACATTTTGATTCATTAATATTTAATAAAACATGGTTGGAGTCGCAGCACTCCTAAATTTTCTAAAATCAGGCCAAAAAGACACAAAAATTTGAATTCTTAAAAACAGGGGGGGGGGCTGATTAGGACAGATTAGAAAAATAGAGATGTGTGGAACCAAAATAAATCTTGTAGAGGAGACTGATGCAAACATTTTGATGTATTAATATTTAATATCCCATGGTTGTAGTCGTATCTCTCATAAATTTTCTAAATACCATAAAAAAAACAGAAAAATTTGAAATCTTTAAAAGGGGGGAGGGTGATAAGGAAATTTTAGGAAACTTAAAATTTCTGGAACCAAAGTGAATCTTGTAGAGGAGGCTGTTGTGAACAATTTGATGTATAAATATAAAAGATGAAATTGTTTGAATCATAACACTCCTCAACTTTCTAAAATACCATAAAAAAACACAAAAATAAATTTTTATAGGGCTGCTGATTAAGGCATTTTAGGTGTCAGGAAATGTCTGGAACCAAACTGAATATTGTAGACGAGACTATTGCAAACATTTTAGCTATTAATATATAAGATCTCATGGTAGGAATCATAACACTCCTCAATTTCCTGAATTCCGATAAAAAAACCAAAATGTAATACTTTAAAGAGGGTGGTTATGAGGACATTTTAGAAGACTAGAAATGTCTTGAACGAAACTGAATATTGTAGAGGACACTATTGAAAACATTTTGATTCATTAATATTTAATAAAACATGGTTGGAGTCGCAGCACTCCTAAATTTTCTAAAATCAGGCCAAAAAGACACAAAAATTTGAATTCTTAAAAACAGGGGGGGGGGGCTGATTAGGACAGATTAGAAAAATAGAGATGTGTGGAACCAAAATAAATCTTGTAGAGGAGACTGATGCAAACATTTTGATGTATTAATATTTAATATACCATGGTTGGAGTCGTAGTACTCCTCAATTATCTAAAATCATTCGAAAAAACAGAAAAAATTGAATACTTTAAAATTTGGGATGGTGTTTAGGACATTTTACGAGAATAGAGATTTTTGGAACCAAAGTGAATTTTGTAGAGGGGACTATTGCGAATTTTTGATGCATTAATATTTAATATCCCATGGTTGGAGTCGTAGCTCTCCTAAATTTTCTAAACTCAGACCAAAAAGATTTAAAAATTTGAATAGTCAAAAAAGGGGTGGGGGCTGATTAGAACATTTTAGGAGACTAGAGATTTCTGGAAACAAAGTGAATCTTGTAGAGGACACTGTTGCAAATATTTTGATGTATTAATATATAATATGTCATGGTTGGAATCATAACACTCTTCACTTTCCTAAAATCCGATAAAAAAAACCAAAATTTAATACTTTAAAGAAGGGGGGAGGCTATAAAAACATTTTAGAAGACTAGAAATATCTTGATCCAAACTGAATATTGTAGAGTACACTATTGCGAACATTTTGATGTATTAATATTTAATATCGTATGGTTAAAGTCGTATCAATCATAAATTTTCTAAATACCATCCAAAAAACAGAAAAATTTGAAATCTTTAAAAGGGGGGAGGGTGATTAGGACATTTTAGGAGACTTTAAATTTCTAGAACCAAAGTAAATCTTGTAGAGAAGGCTGTTGTGAACAATTTGATGTATAAATATAAAAGATGAAATGGTTTGAATCATAACACTCCTCAACTTTCTAAAATACCATAAAAAAACACAAAACTAAATTTTTATAGGGCTGCTGATTTAGGCAGTTTAGGTGTCAGGAAATGTCTGGAACCAAACTGAAACTTGTAGACGAGACTATTGCAAACATTTTAATGTATTAATATATAAGATCTCATGGTTGGAATCATAACACTCCTCAATTTCCTAAAATCCGATAAAAAACCAAAATTTAATACTTTAAAGTGGGGGGTTATAAGGACATTTTTGTAGACGGGAAATGTCTTGAACCAAACTGAATTTTGTAGAGGACACTATTTAAAACATTTTGATGCATTAATATTCAATATACCATGGTTGGAGTCGTAGCACTCCTCAATTTTCTAAAATCAGGCCAAAAAGACACAAAAATTTAATTCTTAAAAATGGGGGGGGGGCTGATTAGGACAGTTTAGAAGAATAGAGATGTGTGGAACCAAACTGAATCTTTTAGAGGAGACTGATGCAAATATTATGATGTATTTATATTTAATATATCATGGTTAGAGTCGTAGCACTCCTCAATTATCTAAAATCATTCCAAAATAACAGAAAAATTTGAATTCTTTTAAATTGGGGAGGGTGTTTAGTACATTTTACGAGAATAGAGATTTCTGGAACCAAAGTGAATCTTGTAGAGGGGCTATTTCGAAATTTTGATGCATTAATATTTAATATCACATGGTTGGAGTCGTAGCTCCACTAAATTTTCTAAACTCAGACCAAAAAGATTTAAAAATTTGAGTACTCAAAAAAGGGCTGATTAGAACAATTTAGAAGACAAGACATTTCTGGAAACAAAGTGAATCTTGTAGAGGAGACTGTTGCAAACATTTTGATGTATTAATATATAATATGTCATGGTTGGAATCATCTTCACTTTCCTAAAATCCGATAAAAAAAATTAAAATTTAATACTTTAAAGAAGGGGGGGGGCTATAAAGACATTTTAGAAGACTATAAATATCTTGAACCAAACTGAATATTGTAGATGACACTATTGCGAACATTTTGATGTATGAATATTTAATATGGCATGGTTAAAGTCGTATCAATCATAAATTTTCGAAATACCATCCAAAAAACAGAAAAATTTGAAATCTTTAAAAGGGGGGAGGCGTCATATATCATTAAATGCGATTATACTATTTCCTTTTACTTATTTTCTCGTAAAACACATAAATAGACACATTTTTTATTTAAATAATGATATTGTGTATATTTTATCACTTTTGTTTAGTTGTAGTTTAATTTACGGATAGAAAATTATTATACTAAATTTTATAAATGCTTACAATAATCCTTTCATAATTCAGTCTGCAAATTTCATCAGAAAATAATTCAGATATATCATATTTACATTTTAAAATGATACATGTTAAAAACTCACTTTTTAACAGATTGTTGTCATTTGATAAAAATTTTTCCATTAAAACGCAGATTTTTTATTAAATTATAAATATTTTAAAACAAACTGAATGTTGTAGAGGACACTATTTCGAACATTTTGATGTATTAATATTTAATATCCCATGGTTGTAGTCGTATCTCTCATAAATTTTCTAAATACCATAAAAAAAACAGAAAAATTTGAAATCTTTAAAAGGGGGGAGTTTGATAAGGAAATTTTAGGAAACTTAAAATTTCTGGAACCAAAGTGAATCTTGTAGAGGAGGCTGTTGTGAACAATTTGATGTATAAATATAAAAGATGAAATTGTTTGAATCATAACACTCCTCAACTTTCTAAAATACCATAAAAAAACACAAAAATAAATTTTTATAGGGCTGCTGATTAAGGCATTTTAGGTGTTAGGAAATGTCTGGAACCAAACTGAATCTTGTAGACGAGACTATTGCAAACAATTTGATGTATTAATATATAAGATCTCATGGTTGGAATCATAACACTTTTCACTTATTTACTCCTCAATTTCCTGAAATCCGATAAAAAAAACAAAATTTAATACTTTAAAGAGGGGGGTTATGAGGACATTTTAGAAGACTAGAAATGTCTTGAACGAAACTGAATATTGTAGAGGACACTATTGAAAACATTTTGATGCATTAATATTTAATATACCATGGTTGGAGTCGTAACATTCCTCAATTTTCAAAAATCAGGCCAAAAAGAAACAAAAATTTGAATTCTTAAAAACGGGAGGGGGGTGGATGATTAGGACAGATTAGAAGAATAGAGATATGTGGAACCAAACTGAATCTTGTAGAGGAGACTGATGATAAGATTTTGATGTATTAATATTTAATATAACCATGTTTGGAGTCGTAGAACACCTCAATTATCTAAAATCATTCGAAAAAACAGAAAAATTTGAATACTTTAAAATTGGGGATGGTGGTTAGGACATTTTACGAGAATAGAGATTTCTGGAACCAAAGTGAATGTTGTAGAGGGGACTATTGCGAAATTTTGATGCATTAATATTTAATATCCCATGGTTGGAGTCGTAGCTCTCCTAAAGTTTCTAAACTCAGACCAAAAATATTTAAAAATTTGAATACTCAAAAAAGGGGTAGGGGCTGATTAGAACATTTTAGGTGACTAGCGATTTCTGGAAACAAATCGAATCTTGTAGAGGAGACTGTTGCAAACATTTTGATGTATTAATATATAATATGTCATGGTTGGAATCATAACAATCTTCACTTTCCTAAAATCCGATAAAAAAACCAAAATTTAATATTTAAAGAAGGTAGGGGGGCTATAAAGACATTTTAGATCACTAGAAATATCTTTATCCAAACTGAATATTGTAGAGGACACTATTGCGAACATTTTGATGTATTAATATTTAATATCCCATGGTTGGAGTCGTATCACTCATAAATAATCTAAATACCATCCAAAAAACAGAAAAATTTGAAATCTTTAAAAGGGGGGAGGGTGATTAGGACATTTTAGGCGACTTTAAATTTCTAGAACCAAAGTAAATCTTGTAGAGGAGGCTGTTGTTAACAATTTGATGTATAAATATAAAAGATGAAATGGTTTGAATCATAACACTCCTCACAAAACTTTCTAAAATACCATAAAAAAACACAAAACTAAATTTTTATAGGGCTGCTGATTTAGGCAGTTTAGGTGTCAGGAAATGTCTGGAACCAAACTGAAACTTGTAGACGAGACTATTGCAAACATTTTGATGTATTAATATATAAGATCTCATGGTTGGAATCATAACACTCCTCAATTTCCTAAAATCTTATAAAAAAAATTTAATACTTTAAAGAGGGGGGTTATGAGGACATTTTAGAGGACTAGAAATGTCTTGAACCAAACTGAATATTGTAGAGTACACTATTGAAAACATTTTGATGCATTAATATTTAATATACCATGGCTGGAATCGTAGCACTGCTCAATTTTCTAAAATAAGTCCAAAAAGACACAAAAATTTGAATTCTTAAAAACGGGGGGGGGGCTGATTAGGACAGATTAGAAGAATAGAGATGTGTGGAACCAAACTGAATCCTGTAGAGTAGACTGATGCAAACATTTTGATGTATTAATATTTAATATACTATAGTTGGAGTCGTAGAACTCCTCAATTATCTAAAATCATTCCAAAAAGACAGAATAATTTGAATACTTTAAAATTGGGGAGGGTGTTTAGGACATTTTACGAAAAAGAGATTTCTGGAACAAAAGTGAATCTTGTAGAGGAGACAATTGCGAACATATTGATGCATTAATATTTAATATCCCATGGTTGGAGTCGTAGTTCTCCTAAATTTTCTAAACTCAGTCGAAAAAGATTTAAAAATTTGAATACTGAAAAATTGGGGGGGAGGGGCTGATTAGAACATTTTTGGAGACCAGTTATTTCTAGAAACATAGTGAAACATGTAGAGGAGACAGTTGTAAACATTTTGATGTATTAATATATAAGATGACATTTTGATGTATTAATATATATTATACTCTACCCTATATAGAAAAGTCCATAATGTAATTAAAATAAATGCAGCGTAAATTGGAAAAATGAGCAAAATAAGTATTTATTATGCAAAAATGTATGAATACCACTTATGAAATTCAGCATGAGTATCTATCATACATGAAATGAAATCAGTAAGGATAAAATAAATCAATCGTTCTCCAAATGATTTTGTTATGTCATAAGCCAATTATGAGTTAATAACTTACTTAAATAATTTTTTTAAGTACTCCCGCCACCATCTTTTCAGACATGAGACATGGTCAGACAAACTGATAAAAAAAAACATTAAAAGATTTTTCTTTTAGATGTACAACTGTAGCGAAGGAAATGCATCTAGATTCTTGCTTTTTTATATGCTAAAATGTAAAATGTAATGCCATAAATATATTTTTTCCTTTTGTTGACATGGCAGCCTTTGATGAGCCAAGGCCATTCCCAGAAATTTCCTCCCTTCTGATATTTATTTTTGAAACTGAACTCCAATTTGTTTCTCTTAGGGTCTTAAAAACCCCTCTACACAGTCCATCTATCTCAACCTGGATTTATCCCGTTTTTCAGTTCCCAACGATTAATGGTTGAAAATTTTAAATGTTAATGAATAGGGTTCCATTCTTCATATGTGGCCAGTAAATTTCCATAAGACTGATTTTAGTGCGTGAATTGATGATATCTATACCTTAATTAGTTTGTTGCAATTCAAAATTATGTGGACGTCTCCAGATTTCATTTTCATTTACTGCAACAAAGATTTTTCTCAAAAATTTTCGCTTAAAAGTATTCTTGGGATTTAGTAAATAACTATATTTCAAGTAAGAAAAAATAAAATCAGGAAACATGGAAGAAAGGAGTACAGTGACCATTGATAATATATATATATATATATATATATATATATATATATATATATATATATATATATATATATATACACAATAATAAAAATACAATATAATGTAATAGGAACTACAATACATTATAGGAAATCTAGCCAGCACAAAAGCAGCTAAAGAAAGATTTGCCAATATAAATAAGATAAAACATGAAAAATATTGAAACCAGAAATATAAGATTGGAAAAATACTAAAATATATACGATGCAAATGATAAGAAGAAGGCATAGGGACCACGTCTTCATCAGGTAGGGAGATGGCCAGTATGCAAAATGAACACTCTTTTCTGACATGCTCGAATGACAAATGTCTAAATATCTTCGAGCAATTCCCCCGAAGAGTGTTCGTAATAAAAGAACTTAAAAAATTAGATTAAATGTATGCAGAAAAGTAAAAATACTCTCTCCTCTCCTCTCTCTCTCTCACTATAGATGAAACATACATACAGTAGAAAATATAAATACAGTAAAAAATACATAATACCAAGGTCAGCAAATCAGATTGAACTTATATATTACAATCGTAGGAGAGTTGCCAAAGGTAATTTTGAAATAACAATAAGGAAACATTGCCAGAAATAGTTAAATTCAAAAAGGTAAAGTGTGTGTGGCTTAGAAACATGTAGTAAATTTTAAATTAAAATGTGCTAAAGGGGATTTAAGCTTAAGTTATGTATAAAATAAAGTGTACAAATGTAGGTGTTTTCAGGATTCTTGTAAGAACTTCAATGCTTGGGTGGCCTTTCTGTACTTATAAAAACTACGCATTACTTCAATCTTACAAGCGATTCCCTACTTCCTACATATTTTAAAATAAAATTAATTGGGATATTATTATTTTTAGGTGAGCTGTTAGGCGTTTAATTTGACTCTTTAGTAGATTCATAATTGCAAACAATTATTACATTGTCATTTGAAAAGTATATTTAAGAATTTTTAAAATTTTATATTTCTGGTAGAAATATTTTTCATGTTTCATCTTATATATATATATATATATATATATATATATATATATATATATATATATATATATATATATATATATATATATATATAATATTAGGCAATTCAAGCAGTAATTTCGTAAATAATGTATTATTATGTTGAAAAGATGGCACGTACTACTGTTTAATTCTTTTTACTTTTTAAATATGTTTGCGCACATGTTAAAAGTTAACATTTTGGAAATATTATTGTGTATTTATAGTTACTGGTAATTTTAAGAAAGTAAAATTATTTGACAACAGTAGTATATATTTACTCTTTGGATAATTAATTGGATTGAAAAATGGTATATTGTGCTGATAGAAATGTATTTACATTGTTTTGCGGCTTAGACATTGTCCACGGTGCATAAGGAGGCTTATAGGTTTGATTTCTTGATGTCAAATTCTAGAGACATGAGCCTAAGGATTAAACTCTAATTAGATGCTATCCTATCTCACATCATCAGCAATCGTGTGAAAAAGTAACCTTGACAAACCCAATCGAAAGAAAAGTAATCCCCCACATATCATACTGCATTATATTATGTTAATCTAAAAATGTTCGAATCTAATTTAGAAAATAACTGTAAAAGCACGTACGCAATTTAAAAGACTTTTGATGTGATGGAAACAAAAATGACAACATTTAAAAAAAACTAACATTGTAAAAAATTTGCAAAATTCGCACTACTTACAAAAAAAAAAAAAAAAAAAAAAAAAAAATATTTAAATTATTGCGAGCAGTACATGAAAACTACCTGTCAAGGTCTCATTTACTTTTTCTTTGTGGAGAATACTTAATCCAAAGCGGGTATCTCACCGATAAGGAAACTAATAGAAGCCATCGTAGAACAAAACATTTATCAGACAACACATACAGAAAGATATCCAAAAACAGAAGTGCGTAAAATATAAAAGTAAAAAAGAGAACATTTGAAGCTCTAAGTGATAGCAGCGGCGCCGCCGATGCACTGCGCATGCGTGGGAGGAGAAGGAGGCGAAAACTCCTGTTATTGCCGTTCTTCGCAACATCCATCTCAAAAAACGCGAAAAAACTTTTGATAATATGTTTCGTTTATCTACCTTTAAGTTATTAATCGCCTAACAACAAATTCTCACTAACCCTCTTTATTTTTTACAGTGCATATCTGAAACAAAAACACAACTTTCATCACTCATGCTCAGAAGTGACTGTGATCGAACCCAATATCTTCCATTTAGAAGAAAGCTATTAGAACACTAGGTCATGATGGGCGCTTTAAATATCGCTTTACGAGATAGATTAGCTAAACGTCTTAAAATTTTTGAAAGGATTTTGGAAACATATTTCGTAAATTATAAGTCATATATAATTGGCCATATTCACATATCGTGATGTAGGAAACTTGGAAAATTCCCGAGCACACAATTTCGACACATATGCATGTGGAACACTACTATACTTTATTTTATTTACTCTATTGCACTTTATTACACTACAATAATTTAATGTCGCTTTAAATTATTTGATTGGGTAGTTTTAGCTTCTATGTTTAATAATCTTTTTCTTCATTTCACAAACATTATGTTATGCCACCAACATTTAATTTCCTAGTTTAAGATCTAGTTTGTTTATCACTATACTTATTAATGATGTCAAACATATAACATCTTTCTTGCTTTATACCTTTTGTTTAATAAATAGACTTTACAAATAAATCAAATTTGTTTTATTTCTGTCTCTATTTGCCTGAACTTGAATTATCCTTAATTTATGGATATGAGTGTAAATGAAATCACATTTGGATTAAGAAATAAAAAAAATATTTGTTCAAAATTTGGATAAAATATTTTTTTTTTGTTAAAACGATTTTCAGTCATTAAATTGTAAGCAAATATCAGTAAATTATTTTGTTCAGATGAACAGACATTTCTCATTATGAATAATGAAAATGATTTTCAGACAGATTATAATGACCTCAAAATGAAAATGTACAGTACTCAATTCAGAATTATAAATGAACTATCACTCAATATAGTTAGTTAGATTTACTTTTAGAAAGCGTAATATTTTCTTTGATGCAAAATGGAGGTTCACTTTTGGTTTTAAGAAAAAATTTTGCTGATTCTGTCAACCTAGATATCTTTTTGGCACCGATTCCCATTTCAGCCACAGTTGAGTTTTTAGGTGAGCATAATCCATTTAGATAATCTTTGTAACTGCTGCAACGGACGCCAAAAAATTTGCAGTCATTTTCAAGTGATTCAAGAAAGTATAGGTTTGCTCTTTCGTGATCACATGGATGCGAAATTAAGCTTGTCATAGCTGTAAGATAAAAGAAAGTTGTCATAGGAAATAATATTTTTTCTTAATTACAAAATGATTTACATATAAATGAAAGGAAAATACAAAAATATTTAACGTTTGTGTTAAGAAGGCATTAGTATTTAAGATTTAAAAGAGATTATTTACAAATATTGCAATCATTACTTTAAAATTCTAGTTATGAATGCAATTTTAAAAAATTTAAATCGTCTTTGCCGATTTAAATTGACTAAAAAGTGCATGTTTTGTCCTCTTCATTTTTTCTTCTGTTCTATTGTCAACATACATTACTGGCCATTAAAATTGCTACACCTGGTAGAAATGCAGATAACCAAAGGATATTTATTGGACAAATATGTCATACTAGAAATAACAAGTGATTAAATTTTCAAAAAATTTGGCTGGATAGATCCTGAGAAATCAGTACCCAGAACAACCACCTCTGGCAGTAATAACAGCAGTTATACGCCTGGGCATTGAGTCAAACAGAGATTGGATTGCATGTACAGGTACAGATGCCCATGCAGCTTCAACACGATGCCACAGTTCATCAACCGTAGTGACTGGCGTTTGGTGATGAGCCAGTCGCTCGGCAACCATTGACCAGACGTTTTCTATTGGTGAAAGATCTGAAGAACGTGCTGGCCAGGGCAACAGCCGAACATATTCTGTATCAAGGAAGGTCCGTACAATACCGGCAACATGCGGTCGAGTCCTGCTGAAACGTGAGGTTTCGCAGGGCTCGAATAAAGGGTAGAGCCACGGGTCGTAACACACCAGAAATGTAACGTGCACTGTTCAAAGCACCGTCAATGCGAACAAGAGGTTACCGAGACGTGTATCCAATGGCACCCCATATCATCACGCCAGGTGATGGCCCAGTATGACGATGACGAATGCACGCTGCCAGTGTGCGTTCACCACGATGCCGCCAAACACGGATGCGACCATCATGATGCTGTACACAGAACCTGGATTCATCTGAAAAGATGACGTCTCGCCATTCGTGCGCCCAGGTTCGTCGTTGATCACACCATTGAAGGCGCTCTTGTCTATGACGCAGCGTCAAGGGAAGCCGCAGCCATGGTCTCCGAGCTGAGAGTCCATGATGCTGCAAAGGTCGTCGAACTGTTCGTGCAGACACTTGTCTTCCAAACGACCCCGTTTCTTGACTCACGGCTCGTGACGTGGTTGCCCGATCCATTACGGCCATGCGGATAATATGCCTGTCTTCTCGGCTGCTAGTGATAGGTGGCCGTTGAGATCCCGCATGGCGTTCCGTATTACCGTCCTGAACCCATCGATTCCATATTCTGCTAACAGTCATTGGATCTCGACCGACGCGAGCAGCAATACTGCGATAAGATAAACCGCAATCCCGGTACGCTACAATTCGACCTTTATCAAAGTCAGAAACGTGCTGGTACGCATTTCTCCTTCTTACACGAGGATCACAACAACTTTTCACCAGGCAACAACGTTCAAATGCAATTTATGTATGAGGAAGCGGCTGAACAATTTCCTCATTTAAACACAATATAGGTGTCGGTACTGGCGCCTGCTTTGTCTGAATGCGCTGAAAAGCTAATCATTTGCATATCACAGCACCTTCTTCCTTTCGTATAAATTTCACGTCTGTAGCATGTCGTCTTCTTGGTGTAGCAATTTTAATGACCAGTAGTGTATTAATGGGTTGAATCGATGAAAAATGGCTTCTCAAACCGATGCTTTGGTCTTTATATAAGAAATCGTTTTATTAATAAAATGAATTCCGACTGTATCTTCAGATATTTGATGTTGAACTTCGCCTTGTTTGCGATTGCTCGAAGAATGTGATTAAAGGGATGCAGCAAATTCGTTGACAAGTCGAATTCACGATGCGGTCTCAATACGATGTCCTAATTAATTAAGTACGTTGTAGATGAAACGTTATCTGATGTTAAATTTTAAAGCAATGAGAACTGTAATAAAGTGATGTAGACATGATCTCAACTAGAATAAAGAAATAACTACTTTATGGTTAACAATTTTTATTAAAAAATATATTTTTGTATAAAACTGCTATAAGAACAGTAATTAGATAAATATCGAAAGAATAATTAAATGAATATCGGAATAATTCAATATATTGATAATCAGAAAATAAAATGTGTTAAATGTATCCGATTAGGATATGTTTTTGTACAGTTTAGAAAAATATCATTAAGATTAAAGTTTTGAGTGTGTCAGCCTTAACAACAATACAACACATGAGCCCATGATACGCTGCAAATGTTTCACATATAAAGTTCAAAAGAGGGTAAAAACCATAATTTTTTCTAAGCTGTAACAAATGCCCCAAGGGATATAATTCAGTTGGTTTATCGGTTTGCATCCATTTTCTGCTCGAGTTATCTCGAGTGGTACTTATAAATTAAAATGGATCTAAACCATTGTAAGCATTTATTTCCAAGGTGGGATTCACACAAACTGATGAAACAACGAAGTGGTAAATGGAATATTGAATTGATTGCCAGGCCATTAATCACTCAGAATTGCAAGAATCAAGTTAGAGAACTAAAGTAAATCTTTCAAACATATTTAAGTATGATAGATGGAATTCATATCCAAAAACTGAGTTTAGGCAATAAAGCAAATAAAATTCTATCTTTGATTCTTATGCAGATTTATTTCCAACATAGGCTGCTATACGGATTTTGTGGTTCGAACGTTATAGTTTTGTACGATAAAATTATTAATAATTGAATTAATTTTAATATTAAATTAAGTAAGAAAGATATAATCTCTACAGAATTGTGGCAGTTTATTATTCAACAAGAATTAAACGGATGTTATTATATTCCATAAAATATTACCTATTAACTACCCCCTAAGTCATAAGCAATTCTAAGTTGCTTGCATACATTGATACTAATAAGTAAATATAATTGATACTAATAAGTGGTTGCATAAAAACGATATTAAATAAAAACATTTTAAAATGCTATGGAACGAATAAAAGTATTTATATGGAATTCGACGAAAAAACTTTTGCCATGGAATATTTTATAACTTTAAAAATTTCTAAATTATATTTTTGTGCATATTTATTAGGTAAGTTGAAATGTATATTTATTGCAAAATTAAGTTCTGCTTATGTTTCTTACATTTTAAAATTACTGTTAATCCGTTGGAAGCGTAAGGACTATACTACATTTCGAAAAAATATACACTTATAAAATACTATTGAAATATGTAAAATAAATTAAAGAATTTGTTTGCAACTCTAAAACAAAACAAAAAAAAAATTATCATGAAACAATTATTTTTCCGAAAAATCTAATTAATAAAATTCGAAAATACTTCTTGTTTATTGGCTAAAAGTTGGAATTGATTATCATCAATAAAAATTTAAGGGATAAATACTGTGCCTGGTTTTTATTTACGGTATAAAAAATTCTAAACAGTATGTTGGTGATATTATTTGAAAAATCATACATTTTTGTTTTAACAATAATAATACAGCACTCATTTTCTGCGATATAGCACTCACTTTCTGTGATACAGCATTAACTTTCTGTCCTTTACATTTAGTGATCCGAAAGCCAGTTTTCTTGAATTGTATAAACAAAGTAGTAGCCAATGAATTGTTAATAAAATTAAATATGCATACTTCCGATTAATTCCTTTTTAGATTTTAAATCTGATTCTTATTATTATGTTCATATTTTAATGCAGAACTATGCTTCTGTATACTTACATTTCACCGTTCTGCCAATTATTGATTTAGCTTCAGAAGCATAAACGCAACCTGGTTGAGTATTTCCTCCATTTGGATAGAAATCGAGATGGCCGAGAGGATCAGGATAACCACTGCCTGCAAAAAAAGTCATACTTGGTGATATTATTTTAAATAAAATTATGAAATATACAAATCACAATTAGAAAGTTACACTTGGATCATCATTTGATTGATTGAACTAATTAGAAGTATTATGCAAGCCGAAAGTCCTGTGATCGGTCGTTGAGCAGTTACTATGGCTGGGATGGTCTGAGGAAAATTTCCTCCTTTTTTATATCATGGATATATATATATATATATATATATATATATATGCATGATATATATATATATTTGAATCTCTATTTTATATTCATTTAAAGCATAGTTTCCTCTCCCGTCAGATCAATGTCAAAATTAAGGGAGTGGCTTCTATGGTGGTGCCATAGATTGGAGGAGTTTAGAGTAAAGTTGCACTTTCACCTTAGTAGTGCCCTGTTAAAATGAAAGACGCACCCTATTGATTAAAATACGCATAGCCAACGGCATAGCAATCTTGGCTTGTCCAAGTGTCAGAAGTAGTAACAACAACTTATTATTTCAACTCATGTAATCTTTATTTAAACCTAAAAACATTGAACTTTTACTCATACTAATGTTATAAGAAATATAATAAATATTTGATGTATCGATTAACTATATATATATATATATAAAAACTAAACTCAGTAGCACGACAGCTTCTTAGGGCCAAGGTCCACAGTGTCTATATATGTTTCCGTAACCGAGGCTCCTGCAGTAAGAATGTCTTGGTTAGTTAATATTTCAATTACGCGTGAAACATTAATTTTTGTCAAATTAGGTTCAAAATATATTTACGAATATATTAAACATAAAAAAATAAATTATTAAAGTGCGAAAAATGTTTTTAATTGGAATAGATCAAATTTAATTAATTATATTTTGAATGGAAATTTAAAATGCACATGATAATTCGTTTTTTTAAAAAAATTCTCAGATGTTTCCAGTTGTTCTTGATTAGTTTAGCGCATCAGAGAGAGTTTAATCCTCGAAGAAAGTTCTTTTACAAATGTGCCTCGAAATAAAAAAAGTATTTTTACAACTATTTCATCTTCATTGTTTTTCAGATTCTATTATTCCTTATCTGTTCAGACCAAGGAATAATTTGCTGCTGAAATATTACACTACTGTACATTAAAATTGCTACACCAGGAAGAAATGCAGATAACAAAATGATATTTATTGGACAAATATATTATGCTAGAAATAACAAGGGATTAAATTTTCAAAAAATTTGGCTGGATAGATCCTGAGAAATCAGTACCCAGAACAGCCACCTCTGGCAGTAATAACAGCAGTTATACGCCTGGGCATTGAGTCAAACAGAGATTGGATTGCATGTACAGGTACAGATGCCCATGCAGCTTCAACACGATGCCACAGTTCACCAACCGTAGTGACTGGCGTTTGGTGATGAGCCAGTCACTCGGCAACCATTGACCAGACGTTTTCTATTGGTGAAAGATCTGAAGAACGTGCTGGCCAGGGCAACAGCCGAACATATTCCGTATCAAGGAATGTCCGTACAATACCGGCAACATGCGATCGGGTATTATCCTGCTGAAACGTAGGGTTTCGCAGGGGTCGAATAAAGCGTAGAGCACGGGTCGTAACACACCAGAAATGTAACGTGCACTGTTCAAAGCACCGTCAATGCGAACAAGAGGTGACCGAGACGTGTATCCAATGGCACCCCATACCATCACGCCAGATGATGGGCCAGTATGACGATGACGAATGCACGCTGCCAGTGTGCGTTCACCACGATGCCGCCAAACACGGATGCGCCATCGTGATGCTGCACACAGAACCTGGATTCATCTGAAAAGATGACGTCTCGCCATTCGTGCGCCCAGGTTCGTCGCTGATCACACCATTGAAGGCGCTCTTGTCTATGACGCAGCGTCAAGGGAAGCCGCAGCCATGGTCTCCGAGCTGAGAATCCATGCTGCTGCAAACGTCGTCGAACTGTTCGTGAATACACTTGTTGTCTTCCAAACGACCCCGTTTCTTGACTCACGGCTCGTGACGTGGTTGCACGATCCATTACGGCCTTGCGGATATTATGCCTGTCTTCTCGGCTGCTAATGATAGGTGGCCATTGAGATCCCACATAGCGTTCCGTATTACCGTCTTGAACCCATCGATTCCATATTCTGCTAACAGTCATTGGATCTCGACCGACGCGAGCAGCAATACTGCGATAAGATAAACCGCAATCCCGGTACGCTACAATTCGACCTTTATCAAAGTCAGAAACGAGCTGGTACGCATTTCTCCTTCTTACACGTGGCACTACAACAACTTTTCACCAGGCAACAACGTTCAAATGCAATTTGTGTATGAGGAATCTGCTGAACAATTTCCTCATTTAAACACAATGTATGTGTCGCTACTGCCGCCTGCTTTGTCTAAATGCGCTGAAAAACTAATCATTTGCATATCACAGCACCTTCTTCTTTTCGAATAAATTTCACGTCTGTAGCATGTCGCCTTCTTGGTGTAGCAATTTTAATGGCCAGTATTGTAGATGCTTCACATGATTTAAAATAATAGATTTCGGTCTCTTGAACTGAATTTATTGAAGTACTGCTATTTCTTTGTAGTTCGAACAATTATTGCCAAATCACTACGGAGAAAAAAATGATTTTTATTCTTGCAGAGCATTACGAAGTACCGATGAACGTTATTAAATCACTCACATTGCCACACCCAGAGGGCAGGAGTGGAAGCAAGCAGTGGTATTATGATGTTTTATGATTCTACACTTCATGTTGTTGTTGTTACTTTTGACACTTCGACAAGCTAAGCTCGCTATGCCGTTGGCTATGCGAATTTATGTCAGCAGGTTGCGTCTTTCGTTTAGCCAAAGTACCACGAAGGTTGAAAGTATGACTTTGCTCTAAGTCCCTCCGATAGATTTAACCCCAGAGGATCCATTCCCTCAATTTTGACATTGATCTAGTGGGGGAGGATATGTTCTTCAGACCATTACACCCATGTTAACTGCTCAACGACTTCTACACTTCATGACAATATTATTTGTTTAATATTCCTTTTCATTGAGTACTACATGGAGGTGAATTCATGTTATTTGTAGATTTTGAGATATTTTTAATCCGTTGTAAAATATTATTAGTTTCCAATTTTTAATACGGTTATAATTTCTAGCTAACAATATTCATAATAATAATAATACTTAAATAATAGTCCATTAAAAATAATAATTTAGAATTAAAAATTTTTTTATTTAAAAAACTATTATTTTAAATAAGATTAAAAATGTAGGAAAGTTGAATGTGTCATATTTTTACTGACAATTACAGCGCGGATTTAAATGCTTTTTAATAACTTACATTTTTCGTTAATGGGAATGTTGTGTTTTCATTGTTAAGTTACTTCTGATATTATATAGGAAACCAAGAAAACATGATTTTTTTTAACATAATGATTTCCGATTAGAGATAAAGATAAAATTTAATAAAAAGAAATATGTTAGAAAAATAAAATAATATTAATTTGTAAAATACATTATAAACGAATTATTTTATTTTATTAATATTTAGTTTTCTATATTTACTAGAATTTCAGAACACACCCCCTTTTAAATGTTTTTGAAAGTTCGTAAGAAATTAGGTGAAATATTTTCAAAACTAATGATCTTGCTGTATTATTAAAAAAATTCTAGACTACAAGTTCATTATTAAATGCCTATTTTCAGTTTTGGAATGCGTTTCATCAAATCTTTCTGATAATGTACAGTTTTTTGAAATTGTTTTCTTTTGATCAAATTTAATTCTAACTTTCTAAGATTTTCAGATTTAAAAGGCGTTTCCTACACAGCCAAGTGAATACCACTTTTCAAAGTGCAATATTAGTTAAGATATTTCTTGAATAGATGCAATTAATGATTTGTAAGCAATTATAAATGAAGACAAAAACAGAGTAGGGGCAATAATCGCTTAATACATACTTTTATGAATTAATACTTACTATTAATACATACTGAAAATATTAAATTCTCTCTCATGATCTTATAATTATTTCTGAAATGTAAAAAACTTAGTGTTAAGTGTTAGACAGAATTATTATTTTTATTGGCCCCGATATTTTTAAGAATTCTCATGACTGAACAATAAACATTATGTAAAAATATGTTTTTATTATACTAGAAGTACTTTTATCACATGCATATATTTCCATAAATTACAAGATGTTTCTATAACAGTTTATAATTATTACATTTGAAAAATTACTCTGGTCAGGTCATTTCTATAGAACTGATTTTTTTAAAATTATATTTGAATATATTATTCGTGTGAAATATTCATAAGAAAAAAGTTTTATCAAAATTGTTAAACCTAGAGAAAAATTTAAAATGCTGATAAGAAATTCGAAGAAATTATTTTTTATTTATAATTAAAACAACCTAATTAAATCAATTAACAATCCACTCACATTTCTATATCAATATGTTGATAAATTATTAATGACTAGTAATATGGGGGATTGAATAATTTTAAATCTTATTTATAAGATAGAAAAGGAAATTTCTTGCCATTTTTGATGACCTAAAATAACATATCCTACAGAGAGTGTAGATTATTTTTAGTCCTCGAAATAATCACCATTGGCATCCAGCATCTTCTTCCAAAGCCCAGCTGGCAGCCGAATGGTTATCGCTCTTGCCTTCGGTTCAACAGTTCGTAGGTTCCAATCCCACCTTGGGCATGGATGTTTGTAGTGGCTCGGAATCCACTTTAAACCGTAGGTCCCGATCTAATTAGCCCTTGTGTGCAAAAAATGACTGTTGAGTGACAAACAAACCAAACCATCTTCTTCCAACGTGTCTCCGGTTAATCATTCCACTTAGGGTAAAACTCAGAGATTTTGATCCAAGCATTTGCAAGAATTTCGCAAATGCTTGGCGCAAGTTTGTTTCATTGGTGAAGAATTTTCTACGAAGATGATAATTCTGGAAATGGAAAAATCGTTATCTGATGGTGCAAGGTCAGATGAGTAATGAGGATGGCACTTAGTCTTCTATCAAAATCGTTACCAAGTGCGCGACATGCGAAATCGCATTAAACGCCATGAACAGTACTCCCTTGCAATTAACCAGTGTTGGTTTCTTCTGTGGCAATGCCTGTTGCCCCCTTTGATGCAAATACAGATCCACAGTGACTTTTTCCCATTGGTAGTGGTTTTGATGAATAGTCCATCAGACACCAGCTTCATCACCGAGTGAAAAATCTCCCGATATGAATTTGGGAAACGAATGCCTTACTTTCATTCATAGCACTATCATCAAACACTTGACATATTAAGAGATTTGATGCAGCAGCTGATAAGCCCACTTTAAAGTTATAAAGCAAACAACACGGAAGAGTTCTTTCGATACATTTCCATTCCTTTTTGCTACTGCACGCGTTATAATTGATGAAAGTGCGTGCTGGACCTACTTTTATAACGATTGATATTCCTACATTTGACTAACCGACATCTCAACCACGTCATGTACGTCGCTCTTCAGTCCATGGTGATGCGAAAACAGACAGAACTCTCCTGGTTACCACATACAATCAAGAATTATTTTAAATATCGATTTCATTAATAGTGAATCTTATTATTTTAATAAATAAACATATATTGTGAGCTATTCAAGGCACAATTTAATATACAGTATTACCAAATAAAAGCGTATCTTGTGCATCAGTATGAATAACATCTACGAAAATAGCATCAGATGGATCCAAACGAACTTCCAAATCAGTGTCTTTAAAATACGGTCCTGCTGGATCCAAACCTACAGTTCATGAATAATAATTTAAGTGAAAGTTGGCAACAATTTTGGCATACCTCAGAACAATATTAATATTTCTTGTAATAATAACTAAAATAAGAAGTATGTTAATATCTTAATAAATATTTTATATGTTATAAGTAACTAGAAGAATTTATGTAAGTCTTAAAATAATGTCGTTGCGCAAAATTACTTTTTAATCGGAAACATTAGAAAAGTTATACACATTTGAATATCATATAAATATATTTTCCTATACAGTAAAATGTTGTATTTTCTATACTGATTCAGGATTCTGCTTTATTCAAATATAAAATTTATAAACCTTATTTGTTTTATTATCAATTCTATTACTCTTTAACACATTTTTTAAGTAATACTATCTACCATTTATTGGTTCCTAATTATTTTTGTATATTATTATAAGGTAATTTTTCTATAATATTATAAGGTGTTTTTGTATAATATTATAATGCAAATAGCATTATCGAAATTCATATGAATTAGAAACATTTTAGCAATATCTAATTATTTCGAGATGATTCATTGAAAGTGGAATTAATTACTAATCATGCTATTATCGTCTAGTTGTTACCAATTTCCACTGGGTATATGAATAGTTTTATCCATATATTTTTTATAGTAACATTTAATTTTTTTATAGTAACGGTTACTTATCTATACACGAGGCACTATTTGATGAAGCTTATACTTTGGTGAAAAGAAATTACATTTATATTTTGTATTTCAAGTGTTCAGTATGATATCTCTTGCTCTTAGCTATCCTTCTGTATCGTACGATCAATCTTAATAAGGCTTTTTGTAATATCGAAAATGGTATTTTGTACCATTCTTCTTAAACGACTTTTCAAAGTTACCAAATATAAATCCAATGAAGTTTGGATAAGGTGGATTTTAAGAGTTCGAAAGCACAAAAATCGACTTTTCAAGTTCTCCAAATCATAATCGGATGGAGTTTGGATAAGGTGGATTTTAAGAGTTTGAAAGCACAAAAATCTATTGCTGATACATTAGGATATTTAATAGGAACTGTTTTAATGGCAGTTTCTTATTCTACTTTTTCCTAGAAAAACAACTATGGATTGTAATGCCTGGCTTCTTGCTTTGCCTTTAAGTAGTTCAATAGAGTGATGTAATTGCGGATAAAAATCTGGAATTCTATATTTAAAAATGAGAATTATAAGACGTCTTGGTAGAATTTTGATTTGATTTTGATATTTTTATCTACATATTTAGTAGCCAAAAACGAACGACAATTACAAATCCTTTAGCAAAACTTTCTTTTGATACATTGAACAATACATCACAATTTTTTCTCCCCTTTTACGATAATAAATTGATCCTTTTGTGACAAACACTTAAATGGAATTAAGGTTCACTCACTGTCACAAATTTTCTCCTTTTTCTCCTGATAAATGATTTTTTTTTGTATATGTAAAGAATTATGCAGAGTGTTCTATATTCATTGATATCACTCTGGGTAAGACAAAGCACATTATATTTTTGAACATTTTAATGTTCAAATCAGAGAGTTTATAATTTTATTTACAGTCAAAAACATGAGTTCAATGTATTTGCAATAAGTTGAGCAGTTTAATGTATTTAAAACATATTTTTGAGTTGTATGGTTTTCATTTACCATTAACTTTACTTTTACAATTACGAAAATTGCATTTTCCCTTTGAATTAGTAAATGAGAGAAATTTTCCTTTAGATACCGTTTGTGTTTGAGAAAATTCTAATTTATTGTTCTGTCTATGAAATTAAATTTATTTAGAACTTAACTTTACAGACATTTTCAAGGACATCTCGCCTATTTTTTTAACATTTGTTATTTGGTTCATATGTTCAACGCTTAATTCCAGAACAGTCAACGTATAATAACGCCAAATTGTAACAGTATCAATTTTATAATAATTTAACTTTTTAGAAAGTAATAAGTGTAGCAAGAACAGGATAATATTTAGTGAAATATTGTTCATCAACAATTTCTCTTCTTGCGTTTTCATTTGCAAGGGCAATCCATTCAAATAAATGCACATTCAAACATTATAATATATTGCACATGTACAGTATATCAAAAAAAGTTAAGCGTGAAGCAATTATCCTAACTTTCCCGTTAACTGAATTTTTCAAATTATAATTTTGTCAAGCTTGACTAATTTTTTTGATCTGTTTCAAATTTCAGTTTAACAATAAATTCTCTTTTGTAAACACTGGTGTTTGCAAGTATTCAAATTTTGATATTCTAATGAATCTTAACACACAAAGATAAGCATAAGTGTAGCAGAATTTTCATTCTAATTAAAATTTGTACTTGATGGTGGTATAGTGTCGTTGCAAAAAAAATTGTGAGTATTTTATTTGAAAAAGTTATTTTTGTGGTAATCTTTTATTAAGATTTTACACTTTAATTCATAGCTATACACTATCAAAATGACTATTTAATATTTACACTATAAAATAGACTTTTAATAGGCAAAATTTTAATTTATTTTATTTTTTCATAATAATTGAAAATTATTTTAGAGACAATAAATAATCCTTATATATATATCTTTAATAATTTTGAGAATAAAAAAAAGCCCTCACAGAATAAATAAAATAATTTTCCTTTTATTCGAAAGGATGTTTTTTTTTTTTTTTTTTTAAAAAAAAAGGAAGAAGATTTTCCATTAAAATTGCTGCAGTCTAGTTCAATTTCGAAAAAGGCAAAAATGTGTGAATTAAGAATAGACAAAAAATTTTTGAATGTTACTTTAATAGCAAAATTCTTCTTTTTTACAAAATGAAATTCTTAATATAAAACAGGTTACGTTATATATATATATATATATATATATATATATATATACATATATATATATATATATATATATATAATATATATATATATAACCAGAATATACCTATTCCCAATTTTCTCAAAGTAAAAAAAAAATTGTTTTTGACTTTGACGTAATTTGATAAATTATTGAACATTAAATCTTTTGAGTACATTTTTTCAAACATGTAACATAGTATTATCTTCAGAATATAAAAATAAGTTATTTATCAAAACGCACCTGTAATGCGTCCCAAATTTTCCACTCTATCACCAACATAACCAGCCACATGTGCTCCTAAACTGTGAGCGATAATATGTACGCTCTTAGGACTTATGCCGGCATTTTTCTGAAATTAAATTATTAAAAATTCCTTCAAGCATTTCCAGTTATTTAACAGAAATACTTATCTAACTAATCAAAAAACTACAGATTATTTCCTTTCATAGTATTTTTCCTTTTTACTTAATTTTAAATAATATGTGGGATTTGTAGTTTTTCGTTCACATTTTTCACGCATTAATAAGTTAATGACTTTATCGTCTTCTGAATGCATTGATGTGTTATCACTTTTGAATTGATAGTGAATCACGTCTAATGAAAGAATTCAGTACGGAGAAAGGTATCAAGATGAATGGAAGGTCTATTTCTTTGAATAGAAAACTAAATTTAGTACCTTTTGAGAAAAGGGAAGTTTGGTAGATAACTCGTCAATGCAGGCTGTTACTCTGTTATAAAAATACCATAAATAGACATAAATGGGAAATAGTAACTCATATAAAGATAAGAGAGTAACGGGGATTTTACGATATTTGTACCGATATATTCTGCATTGAATCAGGAATTTGCATCCGTTAATTTACAGATACTTCAGCAACTAAAATAGTCAGATTACGGTGAAAGACTGATATTTGTAACATGGGAGTTTGCAAAACTAAAACGTCATATGAAGGGAGGAAGTCTAAACGCCATATGGGGGGGGGATGAAGTCTAATTTTCACTGTGTGGTCAAGTTAATAAGCAAAATAGTTTATTCTTTGCTGCATTAACCATCGAGGGTATATGACTAAGTAACGACATTCTGTTCGTGTGACTATTTGGTATTGTTTCCCAGTGTCCTTATTTTTGGGTATTTTCTTTTTTTGAAATTTTAAGCCGTAGGTCCTGGTCTAATTCGTGAGCAGAAAATGACCGTTGAGCAACAAACGAAGAAAATCATTTTTGAAAGCATTGAAATTTAGTCTGGAAAACTTGCTCCACTACTGCAAAGCAGAATCTTACGCCTCAGCAGGACCACGTTGAGTCTGCTTTATATGAAAAACTTGTATTTTCTGTCATCCTCTTCATGAAGAATGTATATCCCTCATGTTTTATATCCTACATTATTACAAAAGAAGGGGCTTCTAGCACATTAACTACTGGTAACGAACTGACCTTCTCCGAAATAAGCATCAGAAAATATGGAGGACACTTCCGTCCTACTTTTTTTATTCTGAGAAAACTCCTGATAATGCCCTCAAAATTGAAAGTGATATAGCTGTCCAATTTACCATCAGCAGACATATGAGTGAATATATAGGTCACCTTACTTATATTGGATAGAAATCTTGAGTGCACCAAGTGCACTTCTTCACAGACCTCCCCTGAATTGTGTAGGGATTTTGTATGAGGACATTATAACTTCATCTCTTATTATTTATGATTTTTTGATGATTCACGACCTCCTGGACATGATCTAGTTTTAAGCTAGACCTTGAGGAATAAGCCAGAACAACATTATACAACTTTGAATTTTCTTTTAAATATTTATGTAAAGAATGTGCAATATTTATTGAAAATCTTTAATTATAAATTAAAACATCGGCATAAATATTAATTACTGAAGGGTAAAATATGACATCAGAAACCAAAACGATTCTGACTGAAATTTTTAACTGCAAAACTTTTAGAGAAAACGGCTCCTAAAATTAAAATAGTTTTAGTTGAAATAAAGAATTTTTTTGTGTCTCTGCCTCAACCAAAATATCTTACTCCATATTTTAATTAACTTATGGTTACAGAAATTTTTTAATAAATCAAACTCTGTTATTATTAATATATATATTATGGAATTTTTTAGAATTATTTTCATCAAGTTAAATAGAAACAATTAAATAAAAACATTTATGGCATCAAAATCTCTGGAAGAAAAAAAATATTGTTCTTTTCTACAAAATATGAAAATTTCCTCAAAATATTATTTCGCATTTACTCTTAGTAGTTACTTTTTGTAACTGATTTATAGATTTTGAAAATAAGTAAACCATTTTCTTTACAAAAATAAAGAATTTAAATTAAATGTTTGTTTTTGAATTTTGTATAAAAATGTATATCAACTCCTACTCTCAATCTTAAAGTATATATGTCTATTATAATAAGTAATGCATATAAAAAGAAAACACATTTAAGATTTTAAATGAAAAAAAAATGTTCCAATTATTTATCTATATTCCTACTGAGAAATCAGGATATTTAAAAAAAAAACTTATTCATTTTACAAATTTATGAAGGAAAACTGCGCTTACTACAAGGAAATTAATGAGTTTTGCTACTTTAGCTCCTGTAGGTCTGGCATTTGCAACAGCTTTTGCATATGGTAAGCCATTATCCTCTGTCCAGTCCACAACAATAATGTTATATTTGCCTTGTTTTAGTAAGGATTTTCTGATTGGCTAAGGCATATAATATTTAATTAGTTAGCATCATAACTTACATCAATGTTTATTTAAATATTGAATTTCGGAATAAAATTTTGTGAAAAAAATTTAAGTTGTTTTGTTACAAAAAGTTAAAATTATTATTAAAATCATATTTTATTAGTATGAATATTTTAAACAACCACTATTCTTCTTTTTTTATATTAAATATAAGTAGGCATTTACATATCTAAAAAGCAAAGAAATTAAGTGCTACTTTTTCTTAAAAAGAGCTACTCTAATAATTGATGAAACACTGTTAAATATTATAAATGTTTCAAAATTATTAAATCCTAAAGTAACTAAAAACAAATAGTTATTTTGATATTGAGAAAACATAACAGTTAATTGGCATGTCCAAAAAAATATGTCCATAAGAAACGATAAAATTTATATAAATTTTAATAGCTAACTTCTTATGAAGTAATTTTAATGCTTCTTTCATTAAAAAGAAGAGAATTATAGTATTAATATAATTGATATTTAATTCATAAAATTCCTACATTCGTATCTGTATTTTACATAAATACATTTTAGATAGACTACATTTAATTTTAGATAGACTACATATAAATACATTTTACATAAATACATTTCACAATAGACTTCTAATAATCCAAATCGATTGGGACCGCACTCCATTCAGATAATCAAAAATAGATTCAGATAATTTAGGTTTATCACGAAAAAGGGTTCATTTTAATTACTAATTTTATGTTTTAAATAAAAGAAAATTATATATTTTTGAGGAAAAAGAGTTTAATGAAAACGTTTTTGCATGTTAATATACTTTTAAGTGCAATACATGCAAAAACGTTAACTTTTCATTCAGCAATATAGTAGAATTCTAAGAATGCAATTCTAATATTCACGTGTAAATTCAATACAATAGAATTCTAATCATCCAAATCGATTGGGACCGGACTCCATTCAGATAATCAAAAATAAATTCAGATAATTTAGTTTTTTCACGAAAAAGGGTTCATTTTAATTACTTATTTTATGTTGGAAATAGAAGAAAATTGTATATTTTGAGGAAAAGAGTTTAATGAAAACGTTTTGCATGTTAATGTACTTTTAAGTGCAATACATGCAAAAACGTTAACTTTTCATTCAGCAAGCAATGACTTTTGTTTATATCATAGTTATTTAGCAAGCAATGACTTTTGTTTATAGCATTGAGCATACATATTAATACAATATGTATGCTCAATGCTATAAGCAAAAGTCATTGCTTGCTGAACATCTCGGTCAGAGTAAGTTGCTTCATTGACTTCATCTGCTTTTCAGCAATCAAGTCACGTATCCGTTTGACACAGAGAATTTGCATGTGATCAGACACGTGCTTCGTTCCATCACTTCAAAGCAGTTACATAACTGGCAAATGTGTCACTAGTTGATGGTACCATATCTGTTTCAATTTGGACAACTTCTTTGATACTTTCAATTAGTATATCATCATTTACAATTCGAAATCCAGGGTCTGACTCACAATCTATTCTCATATAACTTCAGAAGTAATTTCTGAACTTCCAGGAATTTTCAAAAGGATGTTTCTAAATTTCTCAAGTGACATGTCATTTTAAATAATCTCATCCCTTCTCTTATCTTTCCTTTTTCTTGAACCTTTCCCTCATTTTCTATTTCTTCATTCTAAATTTATTTTTCAGAAATTCTGAAAGCCATTCGATAAACTGAGTTCGGATAATTAGAATTCTACTGTAGTTATTCCAGCTTTTACTTATTATTTTACAATTGCTAAAATCTTACATGTCTGCTGTCATCTTCTCCAAGATCAGAATGAAAACCATGTATGAGAATCTTTGTTGGTATGTCAGCATCAAAAGGTGAATTTCGAAGAGATTCTCTCGAAATTTCTAAATTGTATTCCTCATCAAGATTTGAACGAGTATAAAGCAAAAATTTAGTATGCAGACTCTCAGAAGGTGCTATGCTGATTGGTCTATTAAGTGGATCGAAGAATGGTGGGCCAGTGTAGAAACATCCTAAATCTTCTATACATTTATTGGAGAATATCACTGAAGAAAATACGCATAAATTATAATATAAGCATACAAAATATGTATACTGTGTGATCGAGGCATAGAACTCTTTGAAACCATGAAAATACATACAGAAGTAAAAAGAAAATGTAATGTTTCAGTTAGAGAAAGTTAATCATCCATTTTAAGTAACAATAATTTTGTCTTATATATTTATATAATTTCTTTTATCTTTTTTCATGCAAAGCATATCTTGTGAATTAAATTGCAGTAGATATGATCTGAAATATTGTCTTTCATTGATTATTGGTCGTTTTTTAAAGGCAAGGTGAGATTAAGTATCTATCAGTGAATTTGTAATAAAAAGAGAGTCTTTTAGTTTATATGCCACAGTTCATTAAGCTAAATTATATACTAAATGTTTTGACCATTTTTGTTTTATATTCAATTGTTACTTATAAATAGTCTTTTATTTATGTTTTATCATGACTAATTGCAAAAGTTTATTTTAGAAAAACAACATAAACTGTATGTACAATTTTTACGTTATTTTGTAAGGTAAACAAGAAAGTTCTTGCCGTTTTCGTGTTGCCATGAAAGGAAGTGAGAATTGGTATGAAAATTAGTATATGTCGTGGTATAGACACCAGTCCCTCGAAAGTAGGAAATTGTTCAACTGGAGACACATCAGCAGAAGGTGCTGAATGCCTAGGGTGATTACTTCGAGGACTAACAATAGACTACATTTCCTGTAGTTCCTGTTCTTTTGGATCATTAAAAATGGCAAGAACTTTTTTCCATACCTTATATAATATGTTGCTGCATGATTTATGTAGTAAAAATGTGTCTTGTTTCTCTACTCATAAATAATCTTAAAGCATCAGAGTTTAATGACTATTGTGTCATATATCATTAAATGCGATTATACTATTTCCTTTTACTTATTTTCTCGTAAAACACATAAATAGACACATTTTTTATTTAAATAATGATATTGTGTATATTTTATCACTTTTGTTTAGTTGTAGTTTAATTTACGGATAGAAAATTATTATTTTAAATTTTATAAATGCTTACAATAATCCTTTCATAATTCAGTCTGCAAATTTCATCAGAAAATAATTCAGATATATCATATTTACATTTTAAAATGATACATGTTAAAAACTCACTTTTTAACAGATTGTTGTCATTTGATAAAAATTTTTCCATTAAAACGCAGAATTTTTATTAAATTATAAATATCCTAATCCAAACTGAGTATTGTAGAGGACACTATTTCGAACATTTTGATGTATTAATATTTAATATCCCATGGTTGTAGTCGTATCACTCATAAATTTTCTAAATACCATAAAAAAACAGAAAAATTTGAAATCTTTAAAAGGGGGGAGGGTGATTAGGACATTTTAGGAGACTTTAAATTTCTGGAACCAAAGTAAATCTTGTAGAGGAGGCTGTTGTGAACAATTTGATGTATAAATATAAAAGATGAAATGGTTTGAATCATAACACTCCTCAACTTTCTAAAATACCATAAAAAAACAAAAATATAAATTTTTACAGGACTGCTGATTAAGGCATTTTAGGTGTCAGGAAATGTCTGGAACCAAACTGAATCTTGTAGACGAGACTATTGCAAACATTTTGATGTTTTATTATATAACACCTCATGGATGGTATCATAACACTCCTCAATTTCCTAAAATCCGATAAAAAAACCAAAATTTAATACTTTAAAGAGGGTGGTTATGAGGACATTTTAGAAGACTAGAAATGTCTTGAACCAAACTGAATATTGTAGAGGACACTATTGAAAACATTTTGATGCATTAATATTTAATATACCATGGTTGGAGTCATAGCATTCCTCAATTTTCTAAAATCAGGCCAAAAAGACACAAAAATTTGAATTCTTAAAAACGGGGGGGGGATGATTAGGACAGATTAGAAGAATAGAGATGTGTGGAACCAAACTGAATCTTGTAGAGGAGACTGATGCAAACATTTTGATGTATTAATATTTAATATACCATGGTTGGAGTCGTAGCACTCCTCAATTATCTAAAATCATTCCAAAAAGACAGAAAAATTTCAATAATTTAAAATTGGGGAGGGTGTTTAGGACATTTTACGAGAATAGAGATTTCTGGAACCAAAGTGAATTTTGTAGAGGAAACTATTGCAAACATTTTGATGCATTAATATTTAATATCCCATGGTTGGAGTCGTAGCTCTCCTAAATTTTCTAAACTCAGACCAAAAAGATTTAAAAATTTGAATACTCAAAAAAGGGGTGGGGGCTGATTAGAACATTTTAGGAGACTAGAGATTTCTGGAAACAAAGTGAATCTTGTAGAGGAGACTGTTGCAAACATTTTGATGTATTAATATATAATATGTCATGGTTGGAATCATAACACTCTTCACTTTCCTAAAATCTGATAAAAAAAACCAAAATTTAATACTTTAAAAAACGGGGAGGCTATAAAGACATTTTAGAAGACTAGAAATATCTTGATCCAAACTGAATATTGTAGAGGACACTATTTCGAACAGTTTTATGTATTAATATTTAATATCCCATGGTTGCAGTCGTATCACTCATAAATTTTCTAAATACCATCCAAAAAACAGAAAATTTTGAAATCTTTAAAAGGGGGGAGGGTGATTAGGACATTTTTAGGGACTCAAAATTTCTGGAACCAAAGTGAATCTTGTAGGGGAGGCTGTTGTTAATAATTTGATGTATAAATATAAAAGATGAAATGGTTTAAATCATAACAATCCTCAACATTCTAAAATACCATAAAAAACACAAAATTAAATTTTTATAGGGTTGCTGATAAAGGCATTTTAGGTGTCAGGAAATGTCTGGAACCAAACTGAATCTTGTAGACGATACTATTGCAAACATTTTGTTTTATTAACATATAACATCTCATGGTTGGAATCATAACACTCCTCAATTTCCTAAAATCCGATAAAAAAAACAAAACTTATTACTTTAAAGAGGGGGGTTATAAGGACATTTTTGTAGACGGATAATGTCTTGAACCAAACTGAATATTGTAGAGGACACTATTGAAAACATTTTAATGCGTTAATATTCAATATACCATGGTTGGAGTCGTAGCACTCTTCAATTTTCTAAAATTAGGCCAAAAAGACACAAAAATTTGAATTCTTAAAAATGGGGCTGGGCTGATTAGGACAGTTTAGAAGAATAGAGATGTATGGAACCAAACTGAATCTTGTAGAGGAGACTGATGCAAACATTATGATGTATTTATATTTTATATATCATGGTTGGAGTCGTAGCACTTCTCAATTATCTAAAATCATTCCAAAAAGACAGAAAATTTTGAATTCTTTTAAAGTGTGGAGGATGTTTAGTACATTTTACGAGAATAGAGATTTCTGGAACCAAAGTGAATCTTGTAGAGGAGACTATTGCAAATATTTTGATGCATTAATATTTAATATCCCATGGTTGGAGTCGTAGCTCTTCTAAATTTTCTAAACTCATACCAAAAAGATGTAAAAATTTGAATACTCAAAAAGGAGGGGGTGCTGATTAGAACATTTTAGGAGACTAGAGATTTCTGGAACCAAAGTGAATCTTGTAGAGGAGACTATTGCAAACATTTTGATGTATTAATATATAATATGTCATGGTTGGAATCATAACACTCTTCACTTTCCTAAAATCAGATAAAAAAAAAAAATTTAATACTTTAATGAAGGGGGGGGCTATAAAGACATTTTAGAAAACTATCAATATCTTGAACCAAACTGAATATTGTAGATGACACTATTGCGAACATTTTGATGTATGAATATTTAATATCCATGGTTGGAGTCGTATCACTCATAAATTTTCTAAATACCATCCAAAAAAACAGAAAAATTTGAAATCATTTAAAGGGGGGAGGGTGATTTAGGACATTTTAGAGAATAGAGATTTCTGGAACCAAAGTGAATCTTGTAGAGACTATTGTGAACATTTTGATGTATTAATATAATAAATGGTTGGAGTCAATTTCTAAACTCAGACCAAAAATATTAAAAAATTTTTGATAAAAAGGGTTGCTGATTAGAACATTTTAGAGACTAGAATTTCTGGAACCAAACTGAATCTTTTAGAAGAGACTATTGCAAACATTTTAATGTATTAATATATAAGATCTCATGGTTGGAATCATAACACTTTTCACTTTCCTAAAATCCGATAAAAAAAAGAAAAATTTAATACTTTTAGGAAGAGGGGCTAAAAACATTTTAGAAAACTAGAAATATCTTGATCCAAACTGAATATTGTAGAGTACACTATTGCAAACATTTTGATGTATTAATATTTAATATCCCATGGTTGGAGTCGTATCAATCATAAATTTTCTAAATACCATAAAAAAACAGAAAAATTTGAAATCTTTAAAAGGGTGGAGAGGGATTAGGACATTTTAGGAGACTTGAAATATCTGGAACCAAAGTGAATCATTTAGAGGAGGCTGTTGTGAACAATTTGATGTATAAATATAAAAGATGAAATTTTTTGACTCATAACACTCCTCAACTACCTAAAATACCATAAAAAAATACAAAATTAAATTTTTATAGGGTTGCTGATTAAGGCATTTTAGGTGTCAGGAAATGTCTGGAACCAAACTGAATCTTGTAGACGAGACTATTGCAAACATTTTGATGTATTAATATATAAGATCTCATGGTTGGAATCATAACACTCCTCAATTTCCTAAAATCCGAGAAAAAAACCAAAATTTAATACTTTAAAGAGGGGGTTATGAGGACATTTTAGAAGACTAGATATGTCTTGAACCAAACTGAATATTGTAGAGGACACTATTGAAAACATTTTGATGCATTAATATTTAATATACCATGGTTGGAGTCATAGCATTCCTCAATTTTCTAAAATCAGGCAAAAAGACACAAAAATTTGAATTCTTAAAAACTCGGAGGGGCTGATTAGAACAGTTTAGAAGAATAGAGATGTGTGGAACCAAACTGAATCTTGTAGAGGAGACTGATGCAAAAATACTGATGTATTAATATTTAATATACCATGGTTGGAGTCGTAGCACTCCTCAATTATCTAAAATCATTCCAAAAAGACAGAAAAATATGAATACTTTAAAATTGGGGAGGGTGTTTAGGACATTTTATGAGAATAGAGATTTCTGGAACCAAAGTGAATCATTTAGAGGAGACTATTGCAAACATTTTGATGCATTAATATTTAATATCCCATGGTTGGAGTCGTAGCTCTCCTAAATTTTCTAAACTCATACCAAAAAGATGTAAATATTTGAATACTCAAAAATGAGGGGGTGCTGATTAGAACATTTTAGGAGACTATAGATTTCTGAAAACAAAGTGAATCTTGTAGAGGAGATTGTTGCAAACATTTTTATGTATTAATATATAATATGTCATGGTTGGAATCATAACACTCTTCACTTTCCTAAAATCTGATAAAAAAAACCAAAATTTAATACTTTAAAGAAGGGGGGGGCTATAAAAACAATTTAGAAGACTAGAAATATCTTGATCCAAACTGAATATTGTAGAGGACACTATTTCGAACATTTTGATGTATTAATATTTAATATCCCATGGTTGGAGTCGTATCACTCATAAATTTTCTAAATACCATCCAAAAAAGAGAAAAATTTGAAATCTTTAAAAGGGGGGAGGGTGATTAGGACATTTTAGGAGACTTAAAATTTCTGGAACCAAAGTGAATCTTGTAGAGGAGGCTGTTGTGAACAATTTGATGTATAAATATAAAAGTTGAAATGGTTTGAATCATAACACTCGTCAAATTTCTAAAATACCATAAAAAACACAAAATTAAATTTTTATAGGGTTGCTGATTAAGGCATTTTAGGTGTTAGGAAATGTCTGGAACCAAACTGAATCTTGTAGACGAGACTATTGCAAACATTTTGATGTATTAATATATAAGATCTCATAGTTGGAATCATAACACTCCTCAATTTCCTAAAATCCGATAAAAAAATCAAAATTTAATACTTTAAAGAGGGGGGTTATGAGGACATTTTAGAAGTGAAGAAATGTCTTGAACCAAAGTGAATATTGTTGAGAACAATATTGAAAACATTTTGATGCATTAATATTTAATATACCATGGTTGGAGTCGCAGCACTCCTCAATTTTCTAAAATCAGGCCAAAAAGACACAAAAATTTGAATTCTAAAAAAGCGGGGGGCTGATTAGGACAGATTAGATGAATAGAGATGTGTGGAACCAAACTGAATCTTGTAGAGTAGACTGATGCAAACATTCTGATGTATTAATATTTAATATACCATGGTTGGAGTCGTAGCACTCCTCAATTATCTAAAATCATTCCAAAAAGACAGAAAAATATGAATACTTTAAAATTGGGGAGGGTGTTTAGGACATTTTATGAGAATAGAGATTTCTGGAACCAAAGTGAATCTTGTAGAGGAGACTATTGCGAACATTTTTATGCATTTATATTTAATATCCCATGGTTGGAATCGTAGATCTCCTAAAATTTCTAAACTCAGACCAAAAAGATTTAAAAATTTAAATTCTCAAAAATGGGGGGGGGCTGATTAGAACATTTTAGGAGACTAGAGATTTCTGGAAACAAAGTGAATCTTGTAGAGGAGACTGTTGCAAACATTTTTATGTATTAATATATAATATGTCATGGTTGGAATCATAACACTCTTCACTTTCCTAAAATCTGATAAAAAAAACCAAAATTTAATACTTTAAAGAAGGGGGGCTATAAAAACAATTTAGAAGACTAGAAATATCTTGATCCAAACTGAATATTGTAGAGGACACTATTGCGAACATTTTGATGTATTAATATTTAATATCCCATGGTTGGAGTCGTATCACTCATAAATTTTCTAAATACCATCCAAAAAACAGAAAATTTTGAAATCTTTAAAAGGGGGGAGGGTGATTAGGACATTTTTAGGGACTCAAAATTTCTGGAACCAAAGTGAATCTTGTAGGGGAGGCTGTTGTTAATAATTTGATGTATAAATATAAAAGATGAAATGGTTTAAATCATAACAATCCTCAACTTTCTAAAATACCATAAAAAACACAAAATTAAATTTTTATAGGGTTGCTGATTAAGGCATTTTAGGTGTCAGGAAATGTCTGGAACCAAACTGAATCTTGTAGACGAGACTATTGCAAACATTTTGATGTATTAATATATAAGATCTCATGGTTGGAATCATAACACTCCTCAATTTCCTAAAATCCGATAAAAAAACCAAAATTTAATACTTTAAAGAGGGGGGTTATAAGGACATTTTAGAAGACTAGAAATGTCTTGAACCAAACTGAATATTGTAGAGGACACTATTGAAAACATTTTGATGCATTAATATTTAATATACCATGGTTGGAGTCATAGCATTCCTCAATTTTCTAAAATCAGGCAAAAAGACACAAAAATTTGAAATCTTAAAAACTCGGAGGGGCTGATTAGGACAGTTTAGAATAATAGAGATTTGTGGAACCAAACTGAATGTTGTAGAGGAGACTGATGCAAACATTCTGATGTATTAATATTTAATATCCCATGGTTGGAGTCGTATCACTCCTAAATTTTCTAAAATCATTCCAAAAGACAGAAAAATATGAATACTTTAAAATTGGGGAGGGTGTTTAGGACATTTTACGAGAATAGAGATTTCTGGAACCAAAGTGAATCTTGTAGAGAAGACTATTGCAAACATTTTGATGCATTAATATTTAATATCCCATGGTTGGAGTCGTAGCTCTCCTAAATTTTCTAAACTCATACCAAAAAGATGTAAAAATTTGAATACTCAAAAAGGAGGGGGTGCTGATTAGAACATTTTAGGAGACTAGAGATTTCTGAAAACAAAGTGAATCTTGTAGAGGAGATTGTTGCAAACATTTTTATGTATTAATATATAATATGTCATGGTTGGAATCATAACACTCTTCACTTTCCTAAAATCTGATAAAAAAACCAAAATTTAATACTTTAAAGAAGGGGGCTATAAAATATTTTAGAAGGCTAGAAATATCTTGACCCGAACTGAATATTGTAGAGGACACTATTTCGAACATTTTGATGTATTAATATATAAGATGTCATGGTTGGAGTCGTATCACTCATAAATTTTCTAAATACCATCCAAAAAACAGAAAAATTTGAAATCTGTAAAAGGGGGATAGTGATTAGGACATTTTAGGAGACTTGAAATTTCTGGAACTAAAGTGAATCTTGTAGAGGAGACTATTGCGAACATTTTGATGCATTAAAATTTAATATCCCATGGTTGTAATCATAGAATCCTCAAATTTACTAAACTCATACCAAAAATATTTAAAAATTTTAAATTCTCAAAAATAGGGTTGCTGATTAGAAGGCATTTTAGGAGACTAGAGATTTCTGGTACCAAAGTGAATCTTGTAGACGAGACTATTGCAAACATTTTGATGTATTAATATATAAGATGTCATGGTTGGAATCATAACACTCCTCAATTTCCTAAAATCCGATAAAAAAACCAAAATTTAATATTTTAAAGAAGGGAGGCTATAAAGACATTTTAGAAGACTAGAGATATCTTGAACCAAACTGAATGTTGTAGAGGAGACTGATGCAAACATTCTGATGTATTAATATTTAATATCCCATGGTTGGAGTCGTATCACTCATAAAGTTTCTAAATACCATCCAAAAAACGAAAAAATTTGAAATCTATAAAAGGGGGTGGGTGATTAGGACATTTTAGGAGAATAGATATTTCTGGAACCAAAGTGAATCTTGTAGAGGAGGCTGTTGTGAACAATTTGATGTATAAATATAAAAGATGAAGTGGTTTAAATCATAACACTCCTCAACTTTCTAAAATACCATAAAAACACAAAATTAAATTTTTATAGGGTTGCTGATTAAGGCATTTTAGGTGTCAGGAAATGCCTGGAACCAAACTGAATCTTGTAGACGAGACTATTGCAGACATTTTGATGTATTAATATATAAGATCTCATGGTTGGAATCATAACACTCCTCAATTTCCTAAAATCCGATAAAAAAAACCAAAATTTAATACTTTAAAGAGGGTTGTTATGAGGACATTTTAGAAGACTAGAAATGTCTTGAACCAAACTGAATATTGTAGAGGACACTATTGAAAACATTTTGATGTATTAATATTTAATATACCATGGTTGGAGTCGTAACACTCCTCAATTTTCGAAAATCAGGCCAAAAAGACACAAAAATTTGAATTTTTAAAAACTGCGGGGGCTGATTAGGACATTTTAGAAAAATAGAGATGTGTGGAACCAAACTGAATCTTGTAGAGGAGACTGAAGCAAACATTTTGATGTATTAATATTTAATATCTCAAGGTTGGAGTCGTAGCACTCTTCAATTATCTAAAATCATTCCAAAAAGACAGAAAAATTTGAATTCTTTAAATGTTGGAAGGGTGTTTAGGACATTTTATGAGAATAGAGATTTCTGGAACCAAAGTGAATCTTGTAGAGGAGACTATTGCAAACATTTTGATGCATTAATATTTAATATCCCATGGTTGGAGTCGTAGCTCTCCTAAATTTTCTAAACTCATACCAAAAAGATGTAAAAATTTGAATACTCAAAAAGGAGGGGGTGCTGATTAGAACATTTTAGGAGACTAGAGATTTCTGAAAACAAAGTGAATCTTGTAGAGGAGATTGTTGCAAACATTTTTATGTATTAATATATAATATGTCATGGTTGGAATCATAACACTCTTCACTTTCCTAAAATCTGATAAAAAAAACCAAAATTTAATACTTTAAAGAAGGGGGGCTATAAAAACAATTTAGAAGACTAGAAATATCTTGATCCAAACTGAATATTGTAGAGGACACTATTTCGAACATTTTTATGTATTAATATTTAATATCCCATGGTTGCAGTCGTATCACTCATAAATTTTCTAAATACCATCCAAAAAAGAGAAAAATTTGAAATTTTTAAAAGGGGGGAGGGTGATTGGGACATTTTAGGAAACTTGAAATTTCTGAAACCAAAGTGAATCATGTAGATGAGGCTGTTGTGAACAATTTGATGTATAAATATAAAAGTTGAAATGGTTTGAATCATAACAATCGTCAAATTTCTAAAATACCATAAAAAACACAAAATTAAATTTTTATAGGGTTGCTGATTAAGGCATTTTAGGTGTTAGGAAATGTCTGGAACCAAACTGAATCTTGTAGACGAGACTATTGCAAACATTTTGATGTATTAATATATAAGATCTCATGGTTGGAATCATAACACTCCTCAATTTCCTAAAATCCGAGAAAAAAACCAAAATTTAATACTTTAAAGAGGGGGGTTATGAGGACATTTTAGAAGACTAGATATGTCTTGAACCAAACTGAATATTGTAGAGGACACTATTGAAAACATTTTGATGCATTAATATTTAATATACCATGGTTGGAGTCATAGCATTCCTCAATTTTCTAAAATCAGGCCAAAAAGACACAAAAATTTGAATTCTTAAAAACTCGGAGGGGCTGATTAGGACAGTTTAGAAGAATAGAGATTTGTGGAACCAAACTGAATGTTGTAGAGGAGACTGATGCAAACATTCTGATGTATTAATATTTAATATACCATGGTTGGAGTCGTATCACTCCTCAATTATCTAAAATCATTCCAAAAAGACAGAAAAATTTGAATTCTTTTAAAGTGTGGAGGGTGTTTAGTACATTTTACGAGAATAGAGATTTCTGGAACCAAAGTGAATCTTGTAGAGGAGACTATTGCGAACATTTTGATGCATTTATATTTAATATCCCATGGTTGGAGTCATAGATCTTCTAAATTTTCTAAACTCAGACCAAAAAGATTTAAAAATTTGAATACTCAAAAAAGGGGGGAGCTGATTAGAACATTTTAGGAGACTAGAGATTTCTGGAAACAAAGTGAATCTTGTAGAGGAGACTGTTGCAAACATTTTTATGTATTAATATATAATATGTCATGGTTGGAATCATAACACTCTTCACTTTCCTAAAATCCGATAAAAAAACAAAATTTAATACTTTAAAGAAGGGGGGGGCTATAAAAACATTTTAGAAGACTAGAAATATCTTGATCCAAACTGAATATTGTAGAGGACACTATTGCGAACATTTTGATGCATTAATATTTAATATACCATGGTTGGAGTCGTAGCACTCCTCAATTTTCTAAATACCATCCAAAAATACAGAAAAATTTGAAATCTTTAAAAGGGGGAGGTATTTAGGACATTTAGAGAGAATTTCTGGAACCAAAGTGAATCTTGTAGAGACTATAGGAACATTTTGTTGCATTAATATTAAATATACCATGGTTGCAGTCTAATCACTCCTAAATTTTCTAATCTCAGACAAAAAATATTTAAAAAATTTAATTCTCAAAAAAGAGGGTTGCTGATTAAGACATTTTAGGTGTCAGAAATTGTCTGGAACCAAACTGAATCTTGTAGAGGAGACTATTGCAAACATTTTGATGTATTAATATATAAGATGTCATGGTTGGAATCATAACACTCTTCAATTACCTAAACTCTGATTAAAAAAACCAAAATTTAATACTTTAAAGAAGGGGGGGCTATAAAGACATTTTAGAAGACTATAAATATCTTGAACAAAACTGAATATTGTAGAGGACACTATTTCAAACAATTTTATGTATTATTATTTAATATCCCAAGGTTGTAATCGTATCACTCATAACTTTTCTAAATACCATCCAAAAAACAGAAAAATTTGAAATTTTTAAAAGGGGGGAGGGTGATTGGGACATTTTAGGAGACTTAAAATTTCTGGAACCAAAGTGCATCTTGTAGAGGAGGCTGTTGTGAACAATTTGATGTATAAATATAAAAGTTGAAATGGTTTGAATCATAACACTCGTCAAATTTCTAAAATACCATAAAAAACACAAAATTAAATTTTTATAGGGTTGCTGATTAAGGCATTTTAGGTGTTAGGAAATGTCTGGAACCAAACTGAATCTTGTAGACGAGACTATTGCAAACATTTTGATGTATTAATATATAAGATCTCATAGTTGGAATCATAACACTCCTCAATTTCCTAAAATCCGATAAAAAAATCAAAATTTAATACTTTAAAGAGGGGGGTTATGAGGACATTTTAGAAGCCTAGAAATGTCTTGAACCAAACTGAATATTGTAGATGACACTATTGAAAACATTTTGATGCATTAATATTTAATATACCATGGTTGGAGTCGCAGCACTCCTCAATTTTCTAAAATCAGGCCAAAAAGACACAAAAATTTGAATTCTAAAAAAGCGGGGGGCTGATTAGGACAGATTAGATGAATAGAGATGTGTGGAACCAAACTGAATCTTGTAGAGTAGACTGATGCAAACATTCTGATGTATTAATATTTAATATACCATGGTTGGAGTCATAGCACTCCTCAATTATCTAAAATCATTCCAAAAAGACAGAAAAATATGAATACTTTAAAATTGGGGAGGGTGTTTAGGACATTTTATGAGAATAGAGATTTCTGGAACCAAAGTGAATCTTGTAGAGGAGACTATTGCAAACATTTTGATGCATTAATATTTAATATCCCATGGTTGGAGTCATAGATCTTCTAAATTTTCTAAACTCAGACCAAAAAGATTTAAAAATTTGAATACTCAAAAAGGGGGGGGCTGATTAGAACATTTTAGGTGACTAGAGATTTCTGGAAACAAAGTGAATCTTGTAGAGGAGACTGTTGCAAACATTTTTATGTATTAATATATAATATGTCATGGTTGGAATCATAACACTCTTCACTTTCCTAAAATCCGATAAAAAAACCAAAATTTAATACTTTAAAGAAGGGGGCTATAAAATATTTTAGAAGGCTAGAAATATCTTGACCCGAACTGAATATTGTAGAGGACACTATTTCGAACATTTTGATGTATTAATATTTAATATCGCATGGTTGGAGTCGTATCACTCATAAATTTTCTAAATACCATAAAAAAACAGAAAAATTTGAAATCTTTAAAAGGGGGGAGAGGGATTAGGACATTTTAGGAGACTTGAAATTTCTAGAACCAAAGTGAATCTTGTAGAAGAGGCTGTTGTGAACAATTTGATGTATAAATATAAAAGATGAAATGGTTTGACTCATAACACTCCTCAACTTCCTAAAATACCATAAAAAACACAAAATTAATTTTTATAGGGTTGCTGATTAAGGCCTTTTAGGTGTCAGGAAATGCCTGGAACCAAACTGAATCTTGTAGACGAGACTATTGCAGACATTTTGATGTATTAATATATAAGATCTTATGGTTGGAATCATAACACTCCTCAATTTCCTAAAATCCGATAAAAAAAAACCGAAATTTAATACTTTAAAGAGGGGGGATTATAAGGACATTTTTATAGACGGGAAATGTCTTGAACCAAACTGAATATCGTAGAGGACACAATTGAAAATATTTTGATGCGTTAATATTCAATATACCATGGTTGGAGTCATAGCACTCCTCAATTTTCTAAAATCAGGCCAAAAAGACACAAAAATTTGAATTCTTAAAAACGGGGGGGGCTGATTAGAACAGTTTAGAAGAATAGAGATGTGTGGAACCAAACTGAATCTTGTAGAGGAGACTGATGCAAAAATACTGATGTATTAATATTTAATATACCATGGTTGGAGTCGTAGCACTCCTCAATTATCTAAAATCATTCCAAAAAGACAGAAAAATATGAATACTTTAAAATTGGGGAGGGTGTTTAGGACATTTTATGAGAATAGAGATTTCTGGAACCAAAGTGAATCTTGTAGAAAAGACTATTGCGAACATTTTGATGCATTAATATTTAATATCCCATGGTTGGAGTCATAGCTCTCCTAAATTTTCTAAACTCAGAACAAAAAGATTTAAAAATTTCAATAATCAAAAAGGAGGGGGCTGATTAGAACATTTTAGGAGACTAGAGATTTCTGGAAACAAAGTGAATCTTGTAGGGGAGACTGTTGCAAACATTTTTATGTATTAATATAAAATATGTCATGTTTGGAATCATAACACTCTTCACTTACATAAAATCCGATAAAAAAAACCAAAATTTAATACTTTAAAGAAGGGGGGGCTATAAAACATTTTAGAAGGCTAGAAATATCTGGATCCGAACTGAATATTGTAGAGGACACTATTTCGAACATTTTGATGTATTAATATATAAGATCTCATGGTTGCAGTCGTATCACTCATAAATTTTCTAAATACCATCCAAAAAACAGAAAATTTTGAAATCTTTAAAAGGGGGGAGGGTGATTAGGACATTTTTAGGGACTCAAAATTTCTGGAACCAAAGTGAATCTTGTAGGGGAGGCTGTTGTTAATAATTTGATGTATAAATATAAAAGATGAAATGGTTTAAATCATAACAATCCTCAACATTCTAAAATACCATAAAAAACACAAAATTAAATTTTTATAGGGTTGCTGATTAAGGCATTTTAGGTGTTAGGAAATGTCTGGAACCAAACTGAATCTTGTAGACGAGACTATTGCAAACATTTTGATGTATTAATATATAAGATCTCATGGTTGGAATCATAACACTTCTCAATTTCCTAAAATCCGATAAAAAAACCAAAATTTAATACTTTAAAGAGGGGGGTTATGAGGACATTTTAGAAGCCTAGAAATGTCTTGAGCCAAACTGAATATTGTAGAGGACACTATTGAAAACATTTTGATGCATTAATATTTAATATACCATGGTTGGAGTCTTAGCACTCCTCAATTTTCTAAAATCAGGCCAAAAAGACACAAAAATTTGAATTCTTAAAAAGGGGGGGCTGATTAGGACAGATTAGAAGAATAGAGATGTGTGGAACTATACTGAATCTTGTAGAGTAGACTGATGCAAACATTCTGATGTATTAATATTTAATATACCATGGTTGGAGTCGTAGCACTCCTCAATTATCTAAAATCATTCCAAAAAGACAGAAAAATATGAATACTTTAAAATTGGGGAGGGTGTTTAGGACATTTTATGAGAATAGAGATTTCTGGAACCAAAGTGAATCTTGTAGAGGAGACTATTGCAAACATTTTGATGCATTTATATTTAATATCCCATGGTTGGAGTCATAGATCTTCTAAATTTTCTAAACTCAGACCAAAAAGATTTAAAAATTTGAATACTCAAAAAAGGGGGGGGGCTGATTAGAACATTTTAGGAGACTAGAGATTTCTGGAAACAAAGTGAATCTTGTAGAGGAGACTGTTGCAAACATTTTTATGTATTAATATAAAATATGTCATGGTTGGAATCATAACACTCTTCACTTTCCTAAAATCTGATAAAAAAAACCAAAATTTAATACTTTGAAGAAGGGGTGGTTATAAAGACATTTTAAAAGACTAGAAATATCTTGATCCAAACTGAGTGTTGTAGAGGACACTATTGCGAACAATTTGATGTATTAATATTTAATATCCCATGGTTGGAGTCGTATCACTCATAAATTTTCTAAATACCATACAAAAACCAGAAAAAGTTGAAATCTTTAATAGGGGGGTGGGTGATTAGGACATTTTAGGAGACTTTAAATTTCTGGAACCAAAGTGAATCTTGTAGAGGAGGCTGTTGATAATAATTTGATGTATAAATATAAAAGATGAAATAGTTTGACTCATAACAATGTTTAACTATCTAAAATACCATAAAAAAACACAAAATTAATTTTTATAGGGTTGCTGATTAAGGCATTTTAGGTGTCAGGAAATGCCTGGAACCAAACTGAATCTTGTAGACGAGACTATTGCAAACATTTTGATGTATTAATATATAAGATCTCATGGTTGGAATCATAACACTCCTCAATTTCCTAAAATCCGATAAAAAAACTAAAATTTAATATTTTAAAGAAGGGGGGGGCTATAAAAACATTTTAGAACACTAGAAATATCTTAATCCAAACCGAATATTGTAGAGGACACTATTGCAAACATATTGATGTATCAATATTTAATATGCCATGGTAGGAGTCATATCACTCATAAATTTTCTAAACTCAGACCAAAAAGATTTAAAAATTTGAATTCTCAAAAAGGGGGTGGGCTGATTAGAACATTTTAGGAGACTAGAGATTTCTGGAACCAAAGTGAATCTTGTAGAGGAGACTGTTGCAAACATTTTTATGTATTAATATATAATATGTCATGGTTGGAATCATAACACTCTTCACTTTCCTAAAATCTGATAAAAAAAACCAAAATTTAATACTTTAAAGAAGGGGGGCTATAAAAACATTTTAGAAGACTAGAAATATCTTGATCCAAACTGAATATTGTAGAGGACACTATTTCGAACATTTTGATGTATTAATATATAAGATGTCATGGTTGCAGTCGTATCACTCATAAATTTTCTAAATACCATCCAAAAAAACAGAAAATTTTGAAATCGTTAAAAGGGGGGTAGGTGATTAGGACATTTTAGGAGAATAAAGATTTCTGGAACCAAAGTGAATCTTGTAGAGGAGGCTGTTGTTAATAATTTGATGTATAAATATAAAAGATGAAATGGTTTAAATCATAACAATCCTCAACTTTCTAAAATACCATAAAAAACACAAAATTAAATTTTTATAGGGTTGCTGATTAAGGCATTTTAGGTGTCAGGAAATGTCTGGAACCAAACTGAATCTTGTAGACGAGACTATTGCAAACATTTTGATGTATTAATATATAAGATCTCATGGTTGGAATCATAACACTCTTCAATTTCCTAAAATCCGATAAAAAAACCAAAATTTAATACTTTAAGGAGTGGGGTTATAAGGACATTTTAGTAGTCTAGAAATGTCTTGAACCAAACTGAATATTGTAGAGGACACTATTGAAAACATTTTGATGTATTAATATTTAATATAGCATGGTTGGAGTCGTATCACTCATAATTTTCTAAAATCATCCAAAAAGACAGAAAAATTTGAAATCTTTAAAAGGGGAGGGTGATTAGGACATTTTAGGGAAATGAGATTTCTGGAACCAAAGTGAATCTTGTAGAGGAGGCTGTTGTGAACAATTTGATGTATAAATATAAAAGATGAAATGGTTTGAATCATAACACTCCTCAACTTTCTAAAATACCATAAAAAAACCCAAAATTAAATTTTTATAGGGTTGCTGATTAAGGTATTTTAGGTGTCAGGAAATGTCTCGAACCAAACTGAATCTTTAAGAAGAGACTATTGCAAACATTTTTATGTATTAATATATAGGATCTCATGGTTGGAATCATAACACTCCTCAATTTCCTAAAAACGGATAAAAAAACCAAAATTTAATACTTTAAAGAGGGGGGTTACGAGGACATTTTAGAAGAATAGAAATGTCTTGAACCATACTGAATATTGTAGAGGACACTATTGCGAACATTTTGATGTATTAATATTTAATATAGCATGGTTGGAGTCGTATCACTCATAAATTTTCTAAATACCATCCAAAAAACAGAAAAATTTGAAATCTTTAAAAGGGGGAGGGCTGATTAGAACATTTTAGGAGACTAGAGATTTGTGGAACCAAAGTGACTCTTGTAGAGAAGACTGTTGCAAACATTTTTATGTATTAATATATAATATGTCATGGTTGGAATCATAACACTCCTCAACTTTCTAAAATACCTTTAAAAACACAAAATTAAATTTTTATAGGGTTGCTGATTAAGGCATTTTAGGTGTCAGGAAATGTCTGGAACCAAACTGAATCTTGTAGACGAGACTATTGCGAACATTTTGATGTATTAATATTTAATATACCATGGTTGGAGTCATAGCACTCCTCAATTATCTAAAATCATTCCAAAAAGACAAAAAAATATGAATACTTTAAAATTGGGGAGGGTGTTTATAACATTTTACGAGAATAGAGACTTCTGGAACGAAAGTGAATCTTGTAGAGGAGACTATTGCGAACATTTTGATGCATTAATATTTAATATCCCATGGTTGGAATCGTAGATCTTCATAAATTTTCTAAACTCAGACCAAAAAGATTTAAAAATTTCAATACTCAAAAAGGAGGGGGCTGATTAGAACATTTTAGGAGACTAGAGATTTCTGGAAACAAAGTGAATCTTGTAGGGGAGACTGTTGCAAACATTTTTATGTATTAATATATAATATGTCATGTTTGGAATCATAACACTCTTCACTTTCCTAAAATCCGATAAAAAAAACCAAAATTTAATACTTTAAAGAAGGGGGGGCTATAAAACATTTTAGAAGGCTAGAAATATCTGGATCCGAACAGAATATTGTAGAGGACACTATTTCGAACATTTTGATGTATTAATATATAAGATCTCATGGTTGGAGTCGTATCACTCATAAATTTTCTAAATACCATCAAAAAACAGAAAAATTTGAAATCTTTAAAAGGGGGGAGGGTGATTAGGACATTTTAGGAGACTTAAAATTTCTGGAACCAAAGTGAATCTTGTAGAGGAGGCTGTTGTGAACAATTTGATGTATAAATATAAAAGATGAAATGGTTTGAATCATAACACTCCTCAACTTTCTAAAATACCATAAAAAACACAAAATTAAATTTTTATAGGGTTGCTGATTAAGGCATTTTAGGTGTCAGGAAATGTCTGGAACCAAACTGAATCTTGTAGACGAGACTATTGCAAACATTTTGATGTATTAATATATAAGATCTCATGGTTGGAAACATAACCCTCCTCAATTTCCTAAAATCCGAGAAAAAAACCAAAATTTAATACTTTAAAGAGGGGGGTTATGAGGACATTTTAGATGACTAGATATGTTTTGAACCAAACTGAATATTGTAGAGGACACTATTGAAAACATTTTGATGCATTAATATTTAATATACCATGGTTGGAGTCATAGCATTCCTCAATTTTCTAAAATCAGGCAAAAAGACACAAAAATTTGAAATCTTAAAAACTAGGAGGGGCTGATTAGGACAGTTTAGAATAATAGAGATTTGTGGAACCAAACTGAATGTTGTAGAGGAGACTGATGCAAACATTCTGATGTATTAATATTTAATATCCCATGGTTGGAGTCGTATCACTCCTCAATTATCTAAAATCATTCCAAAAAGACAGAAAAATATGAATACTTTAAAATTGGGGAGGGTGTTTAGGACATTTTATGAGAATAGAGATTTCTGGAACCAAAGTGAATCATTTAGAGGAGACTATTGCAAACATTTTGATGCATTTATATTTAATATCCCATGGTTGGAGTCATAGATCTCCTAAATTTTCTAAACTCAGACCAAAAAGATTTAAAAATTTGAAAACTCAAAAAGGGGGGAGCTGATTAGAACATTTTAGGAGACTAGAGATTTCTAGAAACAAAGTGACTCTTGTAGAGGAGACTGTTGCAAACATTTTTATGTATTAATATATAATATGTCATGGTTGGAATCATAACACTCTTCACTTTCCTAAAATCTGATAAAAAAAACCAAAATTTAATACTTTAAAGAAGGGGGGGCTATAAAAACAATTTAGAAGACTAGAAATATCTTGATCCAAACTGAATATTGTAGAGGACACTATTTCGAACATTTTTATGTATTAATATTTAATATCCCATGGTTGCAGTCGTATCACTCATAAATTTTCTAAATACCATCCAAAAAAGAGAAAAATTTGAAATTTTTAAAAGGGGGGAGGGTGATTGGGACATTTTAGGAGACTTAAAATTTCTGGAACCAAAGTGCATCTTGTAGAGGAGGCTGTTGTGAACAATTTGATGTATAAATATAAAAGATGAAATGGTTTGAATCATAACACTCCTCAACTTTCTAAAATACCATAAAAACACAAAATTAAATTTTTATAGGGTTGCTGATTAAGGCATTTTAGGTGTCAGGAAATGTCTGGAACCAAACTGAATCTTGTAGACGAGACTATTGCAAACATTTTGATGTATTAATATATAAGATCTCATGGTTGGAATCATAACACTCCTCAATTTCCTAAAATCCGATAAAAAAACCAAAATTTAATACTTTAAAGAGGGGGGTTATAAGGACATTTTAGAAGACTAGAAATGTCTTGAACCAAACTGAATATTGTAGAGGACACTATTGAAAACATTTTGATGCATTAATATTTAATATACCATGGTTGGAGTCGTAGCACTCCTCAATTTTCTAAAATCAGGCCAAAAAGACACAAAAATTTGAATTCTTAAAAACGGAAAAGGGCTGATTAGGACAGGTTAGAAGAATAGAGATGTGTGGAACCAAACTGAATCTTAAAGAGGAGACTGATGCAAATATTATGATGTATTTATATTTAATATATCATGGTTGGAGTCGTAGCACTCCTCAAATATCTAAAATCATTTCAAAAAAACAGAAAAATTTGAATTCTTTTAAAGTGGGGAGGGTGTTTAGTACATTTTACGAGAATAGAGATTTCTGGAACCAAAGTGAATCTTGTAGAGGAGACTATTGTGAACATATTGATGTATTAATATTTAATATCCCATGGTTGGAGTCATATCACTCATAAATTTTCTAAACTCAAACCAAAAAGATTTAAAAATTTGAATACTCAAAAAGGGGGTGGGCTGATTAGTACATTTTAGGAGACTAGAGATTTCTGGAAACAAAGTGAATCTTGTAGAGGAGACTGTTGCAAACATTTTTATGTATTAATATATAATATGTCATGGTTGGAATCATAACACTCTTCACTTTCCTAAAATCTGATAAAAAAAACCAAAATTTAATACTTTAAAGAAGGGGGGCTATAAAAACAATTTAGAAGACTAGAAATATCTTGATCCAAACTGAATATTGTAGAGGACACTATTGCGAACATTTTGATGTAGTAATATTTAATATTCCATGGTGGAGTTGTATCACTCTTAAATTTTCTATATACCATCCAAAAAACAGAAAAATTTGAAATCATTTAAAGGGGGGAGGGTGATTGGTACATTTTATGAGTCTTAAATTTCTGGAACCAAAGTGAATCTTAAAAGGAGGCTTGAACAATTTGATGTATAATATAAAGATGAAATGGTTTGAATCATAACACTTTCCTCAAATAAATACCATAAAAATTAAACACAAATTAAATTTTTATAGGGTTGCTGATTAAGGCATTTTAGGTGTCAGAGATTGTCTGAACCAAACTGAATCTTGTAGAGAGACTATTGCAAACATTTTGATGTATTAATATATAAGATCATGGTTGGAATCATAACACTTCAATTTTCCTAAAATCCTGATAAAAAAACCAAAATTTAATACTTTTAAAGAGGGGGTTATAAGGACATTTTAGAAGACTAGAAATATCTTGATCCAAACTGAATATTGTAAAGTACACTATTGCGAACATTTTGATGTATTAATATTTAATATCCCATGGTTGGAGTCGTATCAATCATAAATTTTCTAAATACCATAAAAAAACAGAAAAATTTGAAATCTTTAAAAAGGGGAGGGGGATTAGGACATTTTAGGAGACTTGAAATTTCTGAAACCAAAGTGAATCTTGTAGAGGAGGCTGTTGTGAACAATTTGATGTATAAATATAAAAGATGAAATGGTTTGAATCATAACACTCGTCAAGTTTCTAAAATACCATAAAAAAACACAAAATTAAATTTTTATCGGGTTGCTGATTAAGGCATTTTAGGTGTTAGAAAATGTCTGGAACCAAACTGAATCTTGTAGACGAGACTATTGCAAACATTTTGATGTATTAATGTATAAGATCTCATGGTTAGAATCATAACACTCCGCAATTACCTAAAATCCGATAAAAAATCAAAATTTAATACTTTAAAGAGATGGATTAAGAGGACATTTTAGAAGTCAAGAAATGTCTTGAATCAAAGTGAATATTGTTGAGAACACTATTGAAAACATTTTGATGCATTAATATTTAATATACCATGGTTGGAGTCGTAGCATTCCTCAATTTTCTAAAATCAGGCCAAAAAGAAACAAAAATTTGAATTCTTAAAAACGGGGGGTGGATGATTAGGACAGATTAGAAGAAAAGAGATGTGTGGAACCAAACTGAATCTTGTAGAGGAGACTGATGCAAACATTTTGATGCATTAATATTTAATATACCATGGTTGGAGTCGTAGCACTCCTCAATTATCTAAAATCATTCCAAAAAGACAGAAAAATATGAATACTTTAAAATTGGGGAGGGTGTTTAGGACATTTTATGAAAATAGAGATTTCTGGAACCAAAGTGAATCTTGTAGAGGAGACTATTGCGAACATTTTGATGCATTTATATTTAATATCCCATGGTTGGAGTCGTAGATCTTCTAAATTTTCTAAACTTAGACCAAAAAGATTTAAAAATTTGAATACTCAAAAGGGGGGGGGCTGATTAGAACATTTTATAAGACTAGAGATTTCTGAAAACAAAGTGAATCTTGTAGAGGAGACTGTTGCAAACATTTTTATGTATTAATATATAATTTGTCATGGTTGGAATCATAACACTCTTCACTTTCCTAAAATCTGATAAAAAAACCAAAATTTAATACTTTAAAGAACGGGGGGGCTATAAAGACATTTTAGAAGACTAGAAATATCTTGTTCCAAACTGAATATTGTAGAGGACACTATTTCGAACATTTTGATGTATTAATATTTAATATCCCATGGTTGGAGTCGTATCACTCATAAATAATCTAAATACCATCCAAAAAACAGAAAAATTTGAAATCTTTAAAAGTTGGGAGGGTGATTAGGACATTTTAGGAGACTTTAAATTTCTAGAATCAAAGTGAATCTTGTAGAGGAGGCTGTTGTTAACAATTTGATGTATAAATATAAAAGATGAAATGGTTTGAATCATAACACTCCTCAACTTTCTAAAATACCATAAAAAACACAAAATTAAATTTTTATAGGGTTGCTGATTAAGGCATTTTAGGTGTCAGGAAATGTCTGGAACCAAACTGAATCTTGTAGACGAGACTATTGCAAACATTTTGATGTATTAATATATAAGATCTCATGGTTGGAATCATAACACTCCTCAATTTCCTAAAATCCGATAAAAAAACCAAAATTTAATACTTTAAAGAGGGGGGTTATGAGGACATTTTAGAAGACTAGATATGTCTTGAACCAAACTGAATATTGTAGAGGACACTATTGAAAACATTTTGATGCATTAATATTTAATATACCATGGTTGGAGTCATAGCATTCCTCAATTTTCTAAAATCAGGCCATAAAACACAAAAATTTGAATTCTTAAAAACGGGGGATGGCTGATTAGGACAGTTTAGAAGAATAGAGATTTGTGGAACCAAACTGAATCTTGTAGAGGAGACTGATGCAAACATTCTGATGTATTAATATTTAATATACCATGGTTGGAGTCGTAGCACTCCTCAATTATCTAAAATTATTCCAAAAAGACAGAAAAATATGAATACTTTAAAATTGGGGAGGGTGTTTAGAACATTTTACGAGAATAAAGACTTCTGGAACGAAAGTGAATCTTGTAGAGGAGACTATTGCGAACATTTTTATGCATTTATATTTAATATCCCATGGTTGGAATCGTAGATCTCCTAAATTTTCTAAACTCAGACCAAAAAGATTTAAAAATTTGAATACTCAAAAGGGGGGGCTGATTAGAACATTTTATAAGACTAGAGATTTCTGAAAACAAAGTGAATCTTGTAGAGGAGACTGTTGCAAACATTTTTATGTATTAATATATAATTTGTTATGGTTGGAATCATAACAGTCTTCACTTTCCTAAAATCTGATAAAAAAAACAAAATTTAATACTTTGAAGAAGGGGGGGCTATAAAGACATTTTAGAAGAGTATAAATATTTTGTTCCAAACTGAATATTGTAGAGGACACTATTGCGAACATTTTGATGTAGTAATATTTAATATTCCATGGTGGAGTTGTATCACTCTTAAATTTTCTATATACCATCCAAAAAACAGAAAAATTTGAAATCATTTAAAAGGGGGAGGGTGATTAGGACATTCTACGAGAATAGAGATTTCTGGAACCAAAGTGAATCTTGTCGAGGAGACTATAGCGAACATTTTGATGCATTAATATTTAATATCACATGGTTGGAGTCGTAGATTTCCTAAATTTTCTAAACTCAGACCAAAATATTTAAAACTTTTAATTCTCAAAAAAGGGGTGGGCTGATTAGAAAATTTTAGGAGACTAGAGATTTCTGGTACCAAAGTGAATCTTGTAGAGGAGACAGTTGCAAACATTTTGATGTATTAATATATAAGATGTCATGGTTGGAATCATAACACTCTTCAATTACCTAAACTCTGATTAAAAAAACCAAAATTTAATACTTTAAAGAGGGGGGCTATAAAGACATTTTAGAAGACTATAAATATCTTGTTCCAAACTGAATATTGTAGAGGACACTATTTCGAACATTTTGATGTATTAATATTTAATATCCCATGGTTGGAGTCGTATCACTCATAAATTTTCTAAATACCATCCAAAAAACGAAAAATTTGAAATCTTTAAAAGGGGGGGGGTGATTAAGACATTTTAGGAAACTTGAAATTTCTGGAACCAAAGTGAATCATGTAGAGGAGGCTGTTGTGAACAATTTGATGTATAAATATAAAAGATGAATTTGTTTGACTCATAACACTCCCCTCAACTTTCTAAAATACCATAGAAAACACAAAATTAAATTTTTATAGGGTTGCTGATTAAGGCATTTTAGGTGTCAGAAATTGTCTGGAACCAAACTGAATCTTGTAGAGGAGACTATTGCAAACATTTTGATGTATTAATATATAAGATCTCATGGTTGGAATCATAACACTCCTCAATTTCCTAAAATCCGAGAAAAAAACCAAAATTTAATACTTTAAAGAGGGGGGGTTATGAGGACATTTTAGAAGACTAGATATGTCTTGAACCAAACTGAATATTATAGAGGACACTATTGAAAACATTTTGATGCATTAATATTTAAAATACCATGGTTGGAGTCGTAGCACTCCTCAATTTTCTAAAATCAGGCCAAAAAGACACAAAAATTTGAATTCTTAAAAACGGGGGATGGCTGATTAGGACAGTTTAGAAGAATAGAGATTTGTGGAACCAAACTGAATCTTGTAGAGGAGACTGATGCAAACATTCTGATGTATTAATATTTAATATACCATGGTTGGAGTCATAGCACTCCTCAATTATCTAAAATCATTCCAAAAAGACAGAAAAATATGAATACTTTAAAATTGGGGAGGGTGTTTATAACATTTTACGAGAATAGAGACTTCTGGAACGAAAGTGAATCTTGTAGAGGAGACTATTGCGAACATTTTGATGCATTTATATTTAATATCCCATTGTTGGAATCGTAGATCTCCTAAATTTTCTAAACTCAGACCAAAAAGATTTAAAAATTTGAATACGCAAAAATGGGGGGGGGCTGATTAGAAACTTTTAGGAGACTAGAGATTTCTGGAAACAAAGTGAATCTTGTAGAGGAGATTGTTGCAAACATTTTGATGTATTAATATATAATATGTCATGGTTGGAATCATAACACTCTTCACTTTCCTAAAATCCGATAAAAAATCTTAATATAAATTTAATATTTTGAAGAAGTGGAAGGGGCTATAAAAACATTTTAGAAGACTAGAAATGTCTTGATCCAAACTGAATATTGTAGAGGACACTATTGCGAACATATTGATGTATTAATATTTAATATCCCATGGTTGGAGTCGTATCACTCATAAATTTTCTAAATACCATCAAAAAACAGAAACATTTGAAATCTTTAAAAGGGGGAGGGTGATTAGGACATTTTAGGAGACTTTAAATTTCTGGAACCAAAGTGAATCTTGTAGAGGAGGCTGTTGTGAACAATTTGATGTATAAATATAAAAGATGAAATGGTTTAAATCATAACAATCCTCAACTTTCTAAAATACCATAAAAACACAAAATTAAATTTTTATAGGGTTGCTGATTAAGGCATTTTAGGTGTCAGGAAATGTCTGGAACCAAACTGAATCTTGTAGACGAGACTATTGCAAACAATTTGATGTATTAATATATAAGATCTCATGGTTGGAATCATAACACTCCTCAATTTCCTAAAATCCGATAAAAAAACTAAAATTTAATATTTTAAAGAAGGGGGGGGCTATAAAGACATTTTAGAAGACTATAAATATCTTGAACCAAACTGAATATTGTAGAGGACACTATTGCGAACATTTTGATGTATGAATATTTAATATCCCATGGTTGGAGTCATATCACTCATAAATTTTCTAAATACCATCCAAAAAAGAGAAAAATTTGAATTCTTTAAAAGTGGGGTGAAGGTGATTAGGACATTTTAGGAGACTAGAGATTTCTGGAACCAAAGTGAATCTTGTAGAGGAGACAGTTGCAAACATTTTGATGTATTAATATATAATATGTCATGGTTGGAATCATAACACTCTTCACTTTCCTAAAATCCGATAAAAAAACCAAAATTTAATACTTTGAAGAAGGGGGGGGGCTATAAAGACATTTTAGAAGACTAGAAATATCTTGATCCAAACTGAATATTGTAGAGGACACTATTTCGAACATATTGATGTATTAATATTAAATATCCAATGGTTGTAGTCGTATCACTCATAAATTTTCTAAATACCATCCAAAAAACAGAAACATTTGAAATCTTTAAAAGGGTGGAGGGTGATTAGGACATTTTAGGAGACTTGAAATTTCTGAAACCAAAGTGAATCTTGTAGATGAGGCTGTTGTGAACAATTTGATGTATAAATATAAAAGTTGAAATGGTTTGAATCATAACACTCGTCAAATTTCTAAAATACCATAAAAAAACACAAAATTAAATTTTTATAGGGTTGCTGATTAAGGCATTTTAGGTGTTAGGAAATGTCTGGAACCAAACTGAATCTTGTAGACGAGACTATTGCAAACATTTTGATGTATTAATATATAAGATCTCATGGTTGGAATCATAACACTCCTCAATTTCCTAAAATCCGATAAAAAACCAAAATTTAATACTTTAAAGAGGGGGTTATAAGGACATTTTAGAAGAGTAGAAATGTCTTGAACCAAACTGAATATTGTAGAGGACACTATTGAAAACATTTTGATGTATTAATATTTAATATCCCATGGTTGGAGTCGTATCACTCATAAATTTTCTAAAATCCTCCAAAAAACAGAAAAATTTGAAATCTTTAAAAGGGGAGGGTGATTAGGACATTTTAGGAGACTAGAGATTTCTGGAAACATAGTGAATCTTGTAGAGGAGGCTGTTGTGAACAATTTGATGTATAAATATAAAAGATGAAATGGTTTGAATCATAACACTCCTCAACTTTCTAAAATACCATAAAAAACACAAAATTAAATTTTTATAGGGTTGCTGATTAAGGCATATTAGGTGCCAGGAATTTTCTCGAACCAAACTGAATCTTTTAGAAGAGACTATTGCAAACATTTTAATGTATTAATATATAAGATCTCATGGTTGGAATCATAACACTCCTCAATTTCCTAAAATCCGATAAAAAAACCAAAATTTAATACTTTAAAGAGGGTGGTTATGAGGACATTTTAGAAGACTAGAAATGTCTTGAACCAAACTGAATATTGTAGAGGACACTATTGAAAACATTTTGATGCATTAATATTTAATATACCATGGTTGTAGTCGTATCACTCATAAATTTTCTAAATACCATCCAAAAAACAGAAAAATTTGAAATCTTTAAAAGGGGGTTGGTGATTAGGACATTTTAGCAGACTAGAGTATTCTGTAACCAAAGTGAATCTTGTAGAGGAGACTGTTGCAAACAATTTGATGTATAAATATAAAAGATGAAATGGTTTGAATCATAACACTCCTCAACTTTCTAAAATACCATATAAAAACACAAAATTAAATTTTTATAGGTTTGCTGATTAAGGCATTTTAGGTGTCAGGAAATGTCTGGAACCAAACTGAATCTTGTAGACGAGACTATTGCAAACATTTTGATGTATTAATATTTAATATCCCATGGTTGGAGTCGTAGCACTCCTAAATTTTCTAAAATCATTCTAAAAAGACAGAAAAATGTGAATACTTTAAAATTGGGGAGGGTGTTTAGGACATTTTACGAGAATAGACATTTCTGGAACCAAAGTGAATCTTGTAGAGGAGACTATTGCAAACATTTTGATGCATTAATATTTAATATCCCATGGTTGGAGTCATAGATCTGCTAAATTTTCTAAACTCAGTCCAAAAAGATTTAAAAATTTGAATACTCAAAAAGGGGGGTGCTGATTAGAACATTTTAGGAGACTAGAGATTTCTGGAAACAAAGTGAATCTTGTAGAGGAGACTGTTGCAAACATTTTTATGTATTAATATATAATATGTCATGGTTGGAATCATAACACTCTTCACTTTCCTAAAATCTGATAAAAAAACCAAAATTTAATACTTTAAAGAAGGGGGGGCTATAAAAACATTTTAGAAGACTAGAAATATCTTGATCCAAACTGAATATTGTAGAGGACACTATTTCGAACATTTTTATGTATTAATATTTAATATCCCATGGTTGCAGTCGTATCACTCATAAAGTTTCTAAATACCATTCAAAAAACAGAAAAATTTGAAATTTTTAAAAGGGGGGAGGGTGATTGGGACATTTTAGGAGACTTAAAATTTCTGGAGCCAAAGTGCATCCTGTAGAGGAGGCTGTTGTGAACAATTTGATGTATAAATATAAAAGATGAATTTGTTTGACTCATAACAATCCTCAACTTTCTAAAATACCATAGAAAACACAAAATTAAATTTTTATAGGGTTGCTGATTAAGGCATTTTAGGTGTCAGGAATTGTCTCGAACCAAACTGAATCTTGTAGACGAGACTATTGCAAACATTTTGATGTATTAATATATAAGATCTCATGGTTGGAATCATAACACTCCTCAATTTCCTAAAATCCGATAAAAAAACCAAAATTTAATACTTTAAAGAGGGGAATTATGAGGACATTTTAGAAGACTAGAAATGTCTTGAACCAAACTGAATATTGTAGAAGACACTATTGAAAACATTTTGATGCATTAATATTTAATATACCATGGTTGGAGTCATAGCATTCCTCAATTTTCTAAAATCAGGCCAAAAGACACAAAAATTTGAATTCTTAAAAACAGGGGGGGCTGATTAGGACAGCTTAGAAGAATAGAGATTTGTGGAACCAAACTGAATGTTGTAGAGGAGACTGATGCAAACATTCTGATGTATTAATATTTAATATCCCATGGTTGGAGTCGTATCACTCATAAATTATCTAAAATCATTCCAAAAACAGAAAAATATGAATACTTTAAAATTGGGGGGGGCTGATTAGAACATTTTAGGTGACTAGAGATTTCTGGAAACAAAGTGAATCTTGTAGAGGAAACTGTTGCAAACATTTTGATGCATTTATATTTAATATCCCATGGATGGAGTCATAGATCTTCTAAATTTTCTAAACTCAGACCAAAAAGATTTAAAAATTTGAATACTCAAAAAAGGGGGGAGCTGATTAGAACATTTTAGGAGAATAGATATTTCTGGAAAAAAAGTGACTCTTGTAGAGGAGACTGTTGCAAACATTTTTATGTATTAATATATAATATGTCATGATTGGAATCATAACACTCTTCACTTTCCTAAAATCCGATAAAAAAAAATTTAATATTTTAAAGAAGGGGGCTATAAAAACATTTTAGAAGACTAGAAATATCTTGATCCAAACTGAATATTGTAGAGGACACTATTGCGAACATTTTGATGTATTAATATTTAATATCCCATGGTTGGAGTCGTATCACTCATAAATTTTCTAAATACCATCCAAAAAACAGTAAATTTTGAAATCTTTAAAAGGGGGGAGGGTGATTAGGACATTTTAGGGACTCAAAATTTCTGGAACCAAAGTGAATCTTGTAGGGGAGGCTGTTGTTAATAATTTGATGTATAAATATAAAAGATGAAATGGTTTAAATCATAACAATCCTCAACATTCTAAAATACCATAAAAAACACAAAATTAAATTTTTATAGGGTTGCTGATAAAGGCATTTTAGGTGTCAGGAAATGTCTGGAACCAAACTGAATCTTGTAGACGATACTATTGCAAACATTTTGTTTTATTAACATATAACATCTCATGGTTGTAATCATAACACTATTCAATTTCCTAAAATCCGATAAAAAACCAAAATTTAATACTTTAAAGAAGGGGGGCTATAAAGACATTTTAGAAGACTATAAATATCTTGAACAAAACTGAATATTGAAGAGGACACTATTGCGAACATTTTGATGTGTTAATATTTAATATCCCATGGTTGGAGTCATATCACTCATAAATTTTCTAAATACCATCCAAAAAACAGAAAAATTTGAAATCTTTAAAAGGGGAGGGTGATTAGGACATTTTAGGAGACTAGAGATTTCTGGAACCAAAGTGAATCTTGTAGAGGAGACTGTTGCAAACATTTTTATGTATTAATATATAATATGTCATGGTTGGAATCATAACACTTCTCAATTTCCTAAAATCCGATAAAAAAACCAAAATTTAATACTTTAAAGAGGGAGGGTATAAAGACATTTTAGAAGACTATAAATATCTTGAACCAAACTGAATATTGTAGAGGACACTATTGCGAACATTTTGATGTCTTAATATTTAATATCCCATGGTTGGAGTCGTATCACTCATAAATTTTCTAAATACCATCCAAAAAACAGAAAAATTTGAAATCTTTAAAAGGGGGAGGGTGATTAGGACATTTTAGGAGACTTAAAATTTCTGGAACCAAAGTGAATCTTGTAGAGGAGGCTGTTGATAATAATTTGATGTATAAATATAAAAGATGAAATGGTTTGAATCATAACAATCTTCAACTTTCTAAAATACCATAAAAAAACAAAAAAATTAAATTTTTTTGGGTTGCTGATTAAGGCATTTTAGGTGTCAGGAAATGTCTGGAACCAAACTGAATCTTGTAGACGAGACTATTGCGAACATTTTGATCTATTAATATTTAATATCCCATGGTTGGAGTCGTAGAACTCCTAAATTTTCTAAAATCATTCCAAAAAGACAGAAAAATATGAATACTTTAAAATTGGGGAGGGTGTTTAGGACATTTTACGAGAATAGAGTTTCTGGAACCAAAGTGAATCTTGTAGAAAAGACTATTGCGAACATTTTGATGCATTTATATTTAATATCCCATGGTTGGAGTCGTAGATCTTCTAAATTTTCTAAACTCAGACCAAAAAGATTTAAAAATTTGAATACTCAAAAGGGGGGGCTGATTAGAACATTTTTGGCGACTAGAGATTTCTGGAATTAAATTGAATCTTGTAGGAGAGACTGTTGCAAATATTTTTATGTATTAATATATAATATGTCAAGGTTGGAATCATAACACTCTTCACTTTCCTAAAATCCGATAAAAAACAAAATTTAATACTTTAAAGAAGGGGGGCTATAAAAACATTTTAGAAGACTAGAAATATCTTGATCCAAACTGAATATTGTAGAGGACACTATTTCGAACATTTTTATGTATTAATATTTAATATCCCATGGTTGCAGTCGTATCACTCATAAATTTTCTAAATACCATCCAAAAAACAGAAAAATTTGAAATTTTTAAAAGGGGGGAGGGTGATTGGGACATTTTAGGAGACTTAAAATTTCTGGAACCAAAGTGCATCTTGTAGAGGAGGCTGTTGTGAACAATTTGATGTATAAATATACAAGTTGAAATGGTTTGAATCATAACACTCGTCAAGTTTCTAAAATACCATAATAAAACACAAAATTAAATTTTTATAGGGTTGCTGATTAAGGCATTTTAGGTGTTAGGAAATGTCTGGAACCAAACTGAATCTTGTAGACGAGACTATTGCAAACATTTTGATGTATTAATATATAAGATCTCATGGTTGGAATCATAACACTCCTCAATTACCTAAAATCCGATAAAAAAATCAAAATTTAATACTTTAAAGAGGGGAATTATGAGGACATTTTAGAAGACTAGAAATGTCTTGAACCAAACTGAATACTGTAGAAGACACTATTGAAAACATTTTGATGCATTAATATTTAATATACCATGGTTGGAGTCGTAGCACTCCTCAATTTTCTAAAATCAGGCCAAAAAGACACAAAAATTTGAATTCTTAAAAACGGGAGGGGGCTGATTAGGACAGAACTGATTAGAAGAATAGAGATTTGTGGAACGAAACTGAATCTTGTAGAGGAGACTGATGCAAACATTCTGATGTATTAATATTTAATATACCATGGTTAGAGTCGTAGCACTCCTCAATTATCTAAAATTATTCCAAAAAGACAGAAAAATTTGAATACTTTAAAATTGGGGAGGGTGTTTAGGACATTTTACGAGAATAGAGATTTCTGGAACCAAAGTGAATCTTGTAGAGGAGACTATTGCGAACATTTTTATGCATTTATATTTAATATCCCATGGTTGGAATCGTAGATCTCCTAAATTTTCTAAACTCAGACCAAAAAGATTTAAAAATTTGAATACTCAAAAAGGGGGGGGGGCTGATTAGAACATTTTAGGAGACTAGAGATTTCTGGAAACAAAGTGAATCTTGTAGAGGAGACTGTTGCAAACATTTTTATGTATTAATATATAATATGTCATGGTTGGAATCATAACACTCTTCACTTTCCTAAAATCTGATAAAAAAAAACAAAATTTAATACTTTGAAGAAGGGGGGCTATAAAGACATTTTAGAAGACTAGAAATATCTTGATCCAAACTGAATATTGTAGAGGACACTATTGCGAACATTTTGATGTATTAATATTTAATATCACATGGTTGGAGTTGTATCACTCATAAATTTTCTAAATACCATCCAAAAAACAGAAAAATTTGAAATCTTTAAAAGGAGGAGGGTGATTAGGACATTTTAGGAGACTTAAAATTTCTGGTACCAAAGTGAATCTTGTAGAGGAGGCTGTTGTGAACAATTTGATGTATAAATATAAAAGATGAAATGGTTTAAATCATAACACTCCTAAATTTTAAAAAATACCATAAAAAACACAAAATTAAATTTTTATAGGGTTGCTGATTAAGGCATTTTAGGTGTCAGGAAATGTATGTAAATAAACTGAATCTTGTAAACAGAGACTTTTGCAAACTTTTTGATGTATTAATATATAAGATCTCATGGTTGGAATCATAACACTCTTCAATTTCCTAAAATCCGATAAAAAACCAAAATTTAATACTTTAAAGAAGGGGGCTATAAGGACATTTTAAAAAACCAGAAATGTCTTCAACCAAACTGAATATTGTAGAGGACACTATTGAAAACATTTTGTTGTATTAATATTTAATATCCCATGGTTGGAGTCGTATCATTCATAAATTTTCTAAATACCATCCAAAAGACAGAAATATTTGAAATCTTTAAAATGGGGGAGGGTGATTAAGACATTTTAGGGACTTGAAATTTCTGGAACCAAAGTGAATCTTGTAGAGGAGACTGTTGCAAACATTTTGATGTATTAATATATAATATGTCATGGTTGGAATCATAACACTCCTCAATTTCCTAAAATCCTATAAAAAAACCAAAATTTAATACTTTAAAGAGGGGGTTTATGAGGACATTTTAGAAGACTATAAATATCTTGAACAAAACTGAATATTGAAGAGGACACTATTGCGAACATTTTGAGTTGTTAATATTTAATATCCCATGGTTGGAGTCATATCACTCATAAATTTTCTAAATACCATCCAAAAAAGAGAAAAATTTGAAATTTTTAAAAGGGGGGAGGGTGATTGGGACATTTTAGGAGAATAAAGATTTCTGGAACCAAAGTGAATATTTTGGGGAGACTGTTGCAAACAATTTTATGTATAAATATAAAAAATGTACTGGTTGGAATCATAACACTCCCCTCAACTTTCTAAAATGCCATAGAAAACACAAAATTAAATTTTTATAGGTTTGCTGATTAAGGCATTTTAGGTGTCAGGAAATGTCTGGAACCAAACTGAATCTTGTAGACGAGACTATTGCAAACATTTTGATGCATTAATATTTAATATACCATGGTTGGAGTCGTAGCACTCCTCAATTATCTAAAATCATTCCAAAAAGACAGAAAAATATGAATACTTTAAAATTGGGGAGGGTGTTTAGGACATTTTATGAGAAGAGAGATTTCTGGAACCAAAGTGAATCTTGTAGAAAAGACTATTGCGAACATTTTGATGCATTTATATTTAATATCCCATGGTTGGAGTCATAGATCTTCTAAATTTTCTAAACTCAGACCAAAAAGATTTAAAAATTTGAATACTCAAAAAGGGGGGGCTGATTAGAACATTTTAGGAGACTAGAGATTTCTGGAAACAAAGTGAATCTTGTAGAGGAGACTGTTGCAAACATTTTTATGTATTAATATATAATATGTCATGGTTGGAATCATAACACTCTTCACTTTCCTAAAATCTGATAAAAAAAACCAAAATTTAATACTTTAAAGAAGGGGGGGGCTATAAAAACATTTTAGAAGACTAGAAATATCTTGATCCAAATTGAATATTGTAGAGGACACTATTTCGAACATTTTTATGTATTAATATTTAATATCCCATGGTTGCAGTCGTATCACTCATAAATTTTCTAAATACCATCCAAAATGAGAAAAATTTGAAATTTTTAAAAGGGGGGAGGGTGATTGGGACATTTTAGGAGACTTAAAATTTCTGGAACCAAAGTGCATCTTGTAGAGGAGGCTGTTGTGAACAATTTGATGTATAAATATAAAAGATGAATTTGTTTGACTCATAACACTCCCCTCAACTTTCTAAAATACCATAGAAAACACAAAATTAAATTTTTATAGGGTTGCTGATTAAGGCATTTTAGGTGTCAGAAATTGTCTGGAACCAAACTGAATCTTGTAGAGGAGACTATTGCAAACATTTTGATGTATTAATATATAAGATCTCATGGTTGGAATCATAACACTCCTCAATTTCCTAAAATCCGATAAAAACCAAAATTTAATAATTTAAAGTGGGTCGTTTTGAGGACATTTTAGAAGACTAGAAATGTCTTGAACCAAACTGAATATTGTAGAGAACACTATTGAAAACATTTTGATGCATTAATATTTAATATACCATGGTTGGAGTCGTAGCACTCCTCAATTTTCTAAAATCAGGCCAAAAAGACACAAAAATTTGAATTCTTAAAAACGGTGGGGGCTGATTAGAACAGTTTAGAAGAATACAGATTTGTGGAACCAAACTGAATCTTGTAGAGGAGACTGATGCAAAAATTCTGATGTATTAATATTTAATATACCATGGTTGGAGTCGTAGCACTCCTCAATTATCTAAAATCATTCGAAAAAACAGAAAAATTTGAATACTTTAAAATTGGGGATGGTGTTTAGGATATTTCACGAGAATAGAGATTTCTGGAACCAAAGTGAATCTTGTAGAGGGTCCATTGCGAACATTTTGATGCATTAATATTTAATATCCCATGGTTGGAGTCGTAGCTCACCTAAATTTTCTAAACTCAGACCAAAAGATTTAAAAATTTGAATACTCAAAAATTGGGGGGGGGCTGATTAGAACATTTTAGGAGACTAGAGATTTCTGGAAACAAAGTGAATCTTGTAGAGGAGACTGTTGCAAACATTTTGATGTATTAATATATCATTTGTCATGGTTGGAATCATAACACTCTTCACTTTCCTAAAATCTGATAAAAAAAACAAAATTTAATACTTTGAAGAAGGGGTGGTTATAAAGACATTTTAACAGACTATAAATATCTTGATCCAAACTGAGTGTTGTAGAGGACACTATTGCGAACATTTTTATGTATTAATATTTAATATCCCATGGTTGCAGTCGTATCACTCATAAATTTTCTAAATACCATCCAAAAAACAGAAAAATTTGAAATCTTTAAAAGGGGGGAGGGAGATTAGGACATTTTAGGAGACTTTAAATTTCTGGAACCAAAGTGAATCTTGTAGAGGAGGCTAATGTTAACAATTTGATGTATAAATATAAAAGATGAAATGGTTTGAATCATAACACTCCTCACAACTTTCTAAAATACCATAAAAAACACAAAATTAAATTTTTATAGGGTTGCTGATTAAGGCATTTTAGGTGTCAGGAAATGTCTGGAACCAAACTGAATCTTGTAAACGAGACTATTGCAAACATTTTGATGTATTAATATATAAGATGTCATGGTTGGAATCATAACACTCCTCAATTTCCTAAAATCCGATAAAAAATCAAAATTTAATACTTTAAAGAGATGGATTAAGAGGACATTTTAGAAGTCAAGAAATGTCTTGAATCAAAGTGAATATTGTTGAGAACACTATTGAAAACATTTTGATGCATTAATATTTAATATACCATGGTTGGAGTCGTAGCACTCCTCAATTTTCTAAAATCAGGCCAAAAAGACACAAAAATTTGAATTCTTAAAAAGGGGGGGCTGATTAGGACAGATTAGAAGAATAGAGATGTGTGGAACTAAAGTGAATCTTGTAGAGGAGACTGATGCAAACATTCTGATGTATTAATATTTAATATACCATGGTTGGAGTCGTAGCACTCCTCAATTATCTAAAATCATTCCAAAAAGACAGAAAAATTTGAATACTTTAAAATTGGGGATGGTGCTTAGGACATTTTACGAGAATAGATATTTCTGGAACCAAAGTGAATCTTTTAGAGGGGATTATTGCGAAATTTTGATGCATTAATATTTAATATCCCATGGTTGGAGTAATAGTTCTCCTAAATTTTCTAAACTCAGACCAAAAAGATTTAAAAATTTTAATTCTTAAAAAAGGTGTGGGCTGATTAGAACATTTTAGGAGACTAGAGAATTCTGGAAACATAGTGAATCTTGTAGAGGAGACAGTTGCAAACATTTTGATGTATTAATATATAAGATGTCATGGTTGGAATCATAACACTCTTCAATTACCTAAACTCTGATTAAAAAAACCAAAATTTAATACTTTAAAGAAGGGGGGGCTATAAAGACATTTTAGAAGACTATAAATATCTTGAACAAAACTGAATATTGAAGAGGACACTATTGCGAACATTTTGATGTGTTAATATTTAATATCCCATGGTTGGAGTCATATCACTCATAAATTTTCTAAATACCATCCAAAAAACAGAAAAATTTGAAATCTTAAAATGGGGGAGGGTGATTAATACATTTTAGGGACTTGAAATTTCTGGAACCAAAGTGAATCTTGTAGAGGAGGCTGTTGTGAACAATTTGATGTATAAATATAAAAGATGAAATTGTTTGAATCATAACACTCCTCAACTTTCTCAAAATAAAAAAACATTATCATAAAAAAACTATAAAAAATCATAAAAAAATCATATAAAAATCATAAAAAGTCATATAAAAATCATAAAAAATCATTAAAAAACTCAAAATAAAATTTTTATAGGGTTGCTGATTAAGGAATTTTAGGTGTCAGGAATTGTCTCGAACCAAACTGGATCTTTTAGAAGAGACTATTGCAAACATTTTAATGTATTAATATATAAGATCTCATGGTTGGAATCATAACACTCTTCACTTTCCTAAAATCCGATAAAAAAACCCAAAATTTAATACTTTTAGGAAGGGGGGTGCTATAAAATTATTTTAGAAGACTAGAAATATCTTGATCCAAACTGAATATTGTAGAGTACACTATTGCGAACATTTTGATGTATTAGTATTTAATATCCCATGGTTGGAGTCGTATCACTCATAAATTTTATAAATACCATCCAAAAAACAGAAAAATTTGAAATCTTTAAAAGGGGGAGGGGGATTAGGACATTTTAGGAGACTTAAAATTTCTGGAACCAAAGTGAATCTTGTAGAGGAGGCTGTTGTGAACAATTTGATGTATATATATAAAAGATGAAATGGTTTGAATCATAACACTCCTCAACTTTCTAAAATACCATAAAAAACACAAAATTAAATTTTTATAGGGTTGCTGATTAAGGCATTTTAGGTGTCAGGAAATGTCTGGAACCAAACTGAATCTTGTAGACGAGACTATTGCAAACATTTTGATGTATTAATATATAAGATCTCATGGTTGGAATCATAACACTCCTCAATTTTCTAAAATCCGATAAAAACCAAAATTTAATACTTTAAAGAGGGGGGTTATGAGGACATTTTAGAAGCCTAGAAATGTCTTCAACCAAACTGAATATTCTAGAGGACATTTTTGAAAACATTTTGATGCATTAATATTTAATATACCATGGTTGGAGTCGTAGCACTCCTCAATTATCTAAAATCAGGCCAAAAAGACACAAAAATTTGAATTCTTAAAAACGGGGGAATGATTAGGACAGTTTAGAAGAATAGAGATGTGTGGAACCAAACTGAATCTTGTAGAGGAGACTGATGCAAACATTTTGATGTATTAATATTTAATATACCATGGTTGGAGTCGTAAAACTCCTCAATTATCTAAAATCATTCCAAAATAACAGAAAAATTTGAATACTTTAAAATTGGGGAGGGTGTTTAGGACATTTTACGAGAATAGAGATTTCTGGAACCAAAGTGAATGTTGTAGAGGGGACTATTGCGAAATTTTGATGCATTAATATTTAATATCCCATGGTTGGAGTCGTAGCTCTCCTAAATTTTCTAAACTCAGACCAAAAATATTTAAAAATTTGAATACTCAAAAAAGGGGTAGGGGCTGATTAGAACATTTTAGGAGACTAGCGATTTCTGGAAACAAAGTGAATTTTGTAGAGGAGACTGTTGCAAACATTTTGATGTATTAATATATAATATGTCATGGTTGGAATCATAACAATCTTCACTTTCCTAAAATCCGATAAAAAAAACCAAAATTTAATACTTTAAAGAAGGAGGGCTATAAAGACATTTTAGAAAACTAGAAATATCTTTATCCAAACTGAATATTGTAGAGGACACTACTGCGAACATTTTGATGTATTAATATTTAATATCCCATGGTTGGTGTCGTATCACTCATAAATAATCTAAATATCATCCAAAAAACAGAAAAATTTGAAATCATTAAAAGGGGGGAGGGTGATTAGGACATTTTAGGAGACTTTAAATTTCTAGAATCAAAGTGAATCTTGTAGAGGAGGCTGTTGTTAACAATTTGATGTATAAATATAAAAGATGAAATGGTTTAAATCATAACACTCCTCAACTTTATAAAATACCATAAAAAACACAAAATTAAATTTTTATAGGGTTGCTAATTAAGGCATTTTAGGTGTCAGGAAATGTCTGGAACCAAACTGAAAATTGTAGACGAGACTATTGCAAACATTTTGATGTATTAATATATAAGATCTCATGGTTGGAATCATAACACTCCTGAATTTCCTAAAATCCGATGAAAAACCAAAATTTAATACTTTAAATTGGGGGGTTATAAGGACATATTTGTAGACGGCAAATGTCTTGAACCAAACTGAATTTTGTAGAAGACACTATTTAAAACAATTTGATGCATTTATATTCAATATACCATGGTTGGAGTCGTAGCACTCCTCAATTTTCTAAAATCAGGCCAAAAAACACAAAAATTTAATTCTTAAAAACGGGAGGGGCTCTGATTAGGACAGTTTACAAGAATAGAGATGTGTGGAACCAAACTGAATCTTTTAGAGGAGACTGATGCAAATATTATGATGTATTTATATTTAATATATCATGGTTAGAGTCGTAGCACTCCTCAATTATCTAAAATCATTCCAAAAAGACAGAAAAATTTCACTTCTTTAAAAGTGGGGAAGGTGTTTAGGACAATTAACGAGAATAGAGATTACTTGAATAAAAGTGAATCTTGTAGAGGAGACTATTGCGAAAATTTTGATCTATTAATATTAAATATCCCATGGTTGGAGTCGTAGCACTCCTAAATTTTCTAAAATCAGGCCAAAAAGACACAAAAATTTGAATTCTTAAAAACGGGGTGGGGGCTGATTAGGACAGATTAGAAGAATAGAGATGTGTGGAACCAAACTGAATCTTGTAGAGGAGACTGATGCAAAGATTTTGATGTGTTAATATTTAATATACCATGGTTGGAGTCGTAGCACTCCTCAATTATCTAAAATCATTCCAAAATAACAGAAAAATTTGAATACTTTAAAATTGGGGAGGGTGTTTAGGACATTTTACGAGAATAGAGATTTCTGGAACCAAAGTGAATCTTGTAGAGGGGACTATTGCGAACATTTTGATGCATTAATATTTAATATCCCATGGTTGTAGTCGTAGCTCTCCTAAATTTTCTAAACTCAGACCAAAAAGATTTAAAAATTTGAATAGTCAAAAAAGGGGTGGGGGCTGATTAGAACATTTTAGCAGACTAGAGTTTTCTGGAAACAAAGTGAATCTTGTAGAGGAGAGTGTTGCAAACAATTTGACGTATTAATATATAATATGTCATGTTTGGAATAATAACACTCTTCACTTTCCTAAAATCCGATAAAAAAAACCAAAATTTAGAAGTTTTAAGAAGAGGGGCTAAAAAGACATTTTAGAAGACTAGAAATATCTTAAACCAAACTGAATGTTGTAGAGGACACTATTTCGAACATTTTGATGTATTAATATTTAATATCCCATGGTTGTAGTCGTATCACTCATAAATTTTCTAAATACCATCAAAAAAACAGAAAAATTTGATATCTTTAAAAGGGGGTAGGTGAATAGGAAATTTTAGGAAACTTAAAATTTCTGGAAACAAATTGAATCTTGTAGAGGAGGCTGTTGAACATTTGATGTATTAATATTTAATATATGGTTTGAGTCATAACACTCCTCAAATTTTCTAAAATACCATAATAAAACACAAAATTAAATTTTTATAGGGTTGCTGATTAAGGCATTTTAGTTGTCAGGAAATGTTTGAAACCAAACTGATTCTTGTAGACACTTCTACTGCAAACAATTTAATGTATTAAAATAAAAGACCTCATGGTTGGAATCATAACACTCCTCAATTTCCTAAAATCCAATAAAAAAAAATTTTATACTTTAAAGAGGGTTGTTATAAGGACATTTTAGAAGCCTAGAAATGTCTTGAGCCAAACTGAATATTGTAGAGGACACTATTGAAAACATTTTGATGCATTAATATTTAATATACCATGGTTGGAGTCTTAGCACTCCTCAATTATCTAAAATCATTCTAAAAATACAGAAAAATATGTATTCTTTAAAAGTGGGGAGGGTATTTAGGACATTTTACGAGAATAGAGATTTCTGGAACCAAAGTGAATCATGTAGAGAAGACTATTGCGAACATTTTTATGCATTTATATTTAATATCACATGGTTGGAATCGTCTATCTCCTAAATTTTATAAAATCAGTCCAAAAGATTTAAAAATTTGACTACTCAAAAGGGTGGGCTGATTAGAACATTTTAGGAGACTAGAGATTTCTCGAAACAAAGTGAATCTTGTAGGAGAGACTGTTGCAAACATTTTTATGTATTAATATATAATATGTCATGGTTGGAATCATAACACTCTTCACTTTCCTAAAATCCGATAAAAAAACAAAATTTAATACTTTAAAGAAGGGGGGGCTATAAAAACATTTTAGAAGACTAGAAATATCTTGATCCAAACTGAATATTGTAGAGGACACTATTTCGAACATTTTGATGTATTAATATATAATATCCCATGGTTGGAGTCGTATCACTCCTAAATTTTCTAAATACCACTCAAAAAACAGAAAAATTTGAAATTTTTAAAAGGGGGGAGGGTGATTGGGACATTTTAGGAGACTTAAAATTTCTGGAGCCAAAGTGCATCCTGTAGAGGAGGCTGTTGTGAACAATTTGATGTATAAATATAAAAGATGAATTTGTTTGACTCATAACACTCCTCAACTTTCTAAAATACCATAGAAAACACAAAATTAAATTTTTATAGGGTTGCTGATTAAGGCATTTTAGGTGTCAGGAAATGTCTGGAACCAAACTGAATCTTGTAGACGAGACTATTGCAAACATTTTGATGTATTAATATATAAGATCTCATGGTTGGAATCATAACACTCCTCAATTTCCTAAAATCCGATAAAAAAACAAAATTTTATATACTTTAAAGAGGGGGGTTATGAGGACATTTTAGAAGCCTAGAAATGTCTTGAGCCAAACTGAATATTGTAGAGGACACTATTTCGAACATTTTGATGCATTAATATTTAATATACCATGGTTGGAGTCGTAGCACTCCTCAATTTTCTAAAATCAGGCCAAAAAGACACAAAAATTTGAATTCTTAAAAAGGGGGGGCTGATTAGGACATTTTAGAAGAATAGAGATGTGTGGCACCAAACTGAATCTTGTAGAGGAGACTGATGCAAACATTTTGATGTATTAATATTTAATATATCATGGTTGGAGTCCTAGCACTCCTCAATTTTCTAAAATTATTCCAAAAAGACAGAATAATTTGAATACTTTAAAATTGGGGAGGGTGTTTAGGACATTTTACGAAAAAGAGATTTCTGGAACCAAAGTGAATCTTGTAGAGGAGACTATTGCGAACATTTCGATGCATTAATATTTAATATCCCATGGATGGAGTCATAGATCTTCTAAATTTTCTAAACTCAGACCAAAAAGATTTAAAAATTTGAATACTCAAAAAAGGTGGGGCTGATTAGAACATTTTAGGAGACTAGAGATTTCTGGAAACAAAGTGAATCTTTAGTAGAGACTGTTGCAAACATTTTTATGTATTAATATATAATATGTCATGATTGGAATCATAACACTCTTCACTTTCCTAAAATCCGATAAAAAAAAAAATTTAATATTTTAAAGAAGAGGGAGGCTATAAAAACATTTTAGAAGACTAGAAATGTCTTGATACAAACTGAATATTGTAGAGGACACTATTGTGAACATATTGATGTATTAATATTTAATATCCCATGGTTGCAGTCGTATTACTCATAAATTTTCTAAACTCCAAAAAACAGAAAAAATTTGAAATCTTTAAAAAGGGGAGGGCTGATTAGGACAGACATTTTAGGAGACTTGAAATTTCTGGAACCAAAGTGAATCTTGTAGAGAGGTTGTTGTGAAACAATTTGATGTATTAAATATAAAAGATGTCATGGTTTAATCATAACACTCTTCACTTTCTAAAATACCGATAAAAACCAAAATTTAAATTTTTATAGGGTTGCTGATTAAGGCATTTTAGGTGTCAGGAAATGTCTGGAACCAAACTGAATCTTGTAGAGGAGACTGATGCAAACATTTTGATGTATTAATATTTAATATCCCATGGTTGGAGTCGTATCGCTCATAAATTTTCTAAATACCATCCAAAAACAGAAAAATTTGAAATCTTTAAAAGGGGGGAGGGTGATTAGGACATTTTAGGAGACTTAAAATTTCTGGAACCAAAGTGAATCTTGTAGATAGGCTGTTGTGAACAATTTGATGTATAAATATAAAAGATGAAATGGTTTGAATCACAACACACCTCAACTTTCTAAAATACCATAAAAAACACAAAATTAAATTTTTATAGGGTTGCTGATTAAGGCATTTTAGTTGTCAGGAAATGTCTGGAACCAAACTGAATCTTGTAGTCTATTGCAAACAATTTGATGTATTAATATATAAGATCTCATCGTTGGAATCATAACACTCCTCATTTTCCTAAAATCCGATAAAAAAAACCAAAATTTAATACTTTAAAGAGGGGGGTTATGAGGACATTTTAGAAGACTAGAAATGTCTTGAACGAAACTGAATATTGTAGATGACACTATTGAAAACATTTTGATGCATTAATATTTAATATACCATGGTTGGAGTCGCAGCACTCCTCAATTTTCTAAAATCAGGCCAAAAAGACACAAAAATTTGAATTCTAAAAAAGGGGTGGGGCTCATTAGGACAGATTAAATGAATAGAGATGTGTGGAACCAAACTGAATCTTGTAGAGTAGACTGATGCAAACATTCTGATGTATTAATATTTAATATACCATGGTTGAATCATAACACTCTTCAATTATCTAAAATCATTCGAAAAAAAAAATTTGAATACTTTAAAGAGGGGGTTTAGGACATGTTAAGAGAATAGAGATTTCTGGTACCGAAGTGAATCTTGTAGAGGCTATTGCAAACATTTTGATGCATTAATATTTAATATCCCATGGTTGGAGTTCTTCTAAAATCTCCTAAATTTTCTAAACTCAGACCAAACATTTTGATGCATTTATTTAAAATTTGAATACTCAAATTTTCTAAACTCAGGGGGGGGGGCTGATTAGAACATTTTAGCTGACTAGAGATTTCTGGAAACAAAGTGAATCTTGTAGAGGAGACTGTTGCAAACATTTTGATGTATTAATATATAATATGTCATGGTTGGAATCATAACACTCTTCACTTTCCTAAAATCCGATAAAAAAACCAAAATTTAATACTTTAAAGAAGGGGGGGCTATAAAGACATTTTAGAAGACTAGAAATATCTTGAACCAAACTGAATATTGTAGAGGACACTATTGCGAACATTTTGATGTATTTATATTTAATATCCCATGGTTGCAGTCGTATCACTCATAAATTTTCTAAATACCCTCCAAAAACAGAAAATGTTGAAATCTTTAAAAGGGGGAGGGTGATTAGTACATTTTTAGGGACTTAAAATTTCTGGAACCAAAGTGAATCTTGTAGGGGAGGCTGTTGTGAACAATTTGATGTATAAATATAAAAGATGAAATGGTTTGAAATCATAACACACCTCAACTTTCTAAAATACCATAAAAACACAAAAAAAAATTTTAAAGGGTTGCTGATTAAGGCATTTTAGGTGTCAGGAAATGTCTTGAAACAAACTGAATCTTGTAGATGAGACTATTGTAAACATTTTGATGTATTAATATATAAGATCTCATGGTTGGAATCATAACACTCCTCAATTTCCTAAAATCCGATAAAAAATCAAAATTTAATACTTTAAGGGGATTTTGAGGACATTTTAGAAGACTAGAAATGTCTTGACACAAACTGAATATTGTAGAGGACACTATTGAAAACATTTTGATGCATTAATATTTAATATACCATGGTTGGAGTCGTAGCACTCCTCAATTTTCTAAAATCAGGCCAAAAAGACACAAAAATTTGAATTCTTAAAAAGGGGGGGCTGATTAGGACAGATTAGAAGAATAGAGATGTGTGGAACTAAACTGAATCTTGTAGAGGAGACTGATGCAAACATTCTGATGTATTAATATTTAATATACCATGGTTGGAGTCGTAGCAATCCCCTCAATTATCTAAAATCATTCGAAAAAGACAGAATAATTTGATTACTTTAAAATTGGGAAGGTGTTTAGGACATTTTACGAGAATAGAGATTTCTGGAACCAAAGTGAATCTTGTAGAGGAGACTATTGCAAACATTTTGATGCATTAATATTTAATATCCCATGGTTGGAGTCGTAGCTCTCCTAAATTTTCTAAACTCAGAACAAAAAGATTTAAAAATTTCAATAATCAAAAAGGAGGGGGCTGATTAGAACATTTTAGGAGACTAGAGATTTCTGGAAACAAAGTGAATCTTGTAGGGGAGACTGTTGCAAACATTTTTATGTATTAATATAAAATATGTCATGTTTGGAATCATAACACTCTTCACTTACATAAAATCCGATAAAAAAAACCAAAATTTAATACTTTAAAGAAGGGGGGGCTATAAAGACATTTTAGAAGACTAGAAATATCTTGATCCAAACTGAATATTTTAGACGACACTATTGCGAACATTTTGATGTATTAATATTTAATATCCCATGGTTGTAGTCGTATCACTCATAAATTTTCTAAATACCATCCAAAAAACAGAAACATTTGAAATCTTTAAAAGGGTGGAGGGTGATTAGGACATTTTAGGAGACTTAAAATTTCTGGAACCAAAGTGAATCTTGTAGAGGAGGCTGTTGATAATAATTTGATGTATAAATATAAAAGATAAAATGGTTTGAATCATAACACTCGTCAAGTTTCTAAAATACCATAAAAAAACACAAAATTAAATTTTTATAGGGTTGCTGATTAAGGCATTTTAGGTGTCAGGAAATGCCTGGATCCGAACTGAATATTGTAGAGGACACTATTTCGAACATTTTGATGTATTAATATATAAGATCTCATGGTTGGAAACATAACCCTCCTCAATTTCCTAAAATCCGAGAAAAAAACCAAAATTTAATACTTTAAAGAGGGGGGTTATGAGGACATTTTAGAAGACTAGATATGTTTTGAACCAAACTGAATATTGTAGAGGACACTATTGAAAACATTTTGATGCATTAATATTTAATATACCATGGTTGGAGTCGTAGCATTCCTCAATTTTCTAAAATCAGGCCAAAAAACACAAAAATTTGAATTCTTAAAAACGGGGGGGGTGATTAGGACAGTTTACAAGAATAGAGATGTGTGGAACCAAACTGAATCTTTTAGAGGAGAATGATGCAAATATTATAATGTATTTATATTTAATATATCATGGTTAAAGTCGTAGCACTCCTCAATTATCTAAAATCATTCGAAAAAGATATAATAATTTGAATACTTTAAAACTGGGGAGGGTGTTTAGGATATTTTACGATAAAGAGATTTCTGGAACCAATATGAATCTTGTAGAGGAGACAATTGCAAACATTGTGATGCATCAATATTTGATATCCCATGGTTGGAGTCGTAGCTCTCCTAAATTTTCTAAACTCAGTCGAAAAATATTTAAAAATTTGAATACTCTTTGAAAAT